>VZRV01009255.1:488087-589680 GCA_013398115.1 Falcunculus frontatus | reverse complement strand
CCACCAAACTCCCTGGCATCCAGCACCCTCACCCCCTTGGCATCCACATCCCCCTAAATTCCCCTGGCATCTGCACCCCCCCACATTTCCCCTTTAGCATCCACACACCCCTACAGCATCCTTGCAAACAACCCCCCATAGTTCTTCCTCACTGGAAAAGGGGGTGAATCCCTCCTGGAGTGACTGCATCAATGCTGTGACTCAGTTTCCCCACCTGCACGATGGTGGGAGGGATTCACACACCAGCCCCCACCGTGTCCCACCTGCCTGGCCCTAAAGGAAGAGGGGCACCTGCTTCTGGGGGGCTGATGTCTGCAGGACAGCCCCAACAAGCCTCTTCCCCTTTTACACCTGAACCCATGTGGAAATGGCTCTACAAGCAAATTTAATAAGGAAAAACTCTTCAGTTTGGAGCAGAAATCTCCTTTTAGTCCAAATCAAGAGGTTTTTTCCCATGCTGTAACCACGCTCATCTGATTCCTCACACCAAGCCCACCTCCTGCTCTGAGCAGCATCTGGGCCCTTAGGACCCAGGTTAGGATTGAACAAGCTCCGGAGAGCCTTTGCCATGAACATGACCAACTACTGATCCCTATTTCACATCACCAGAAATAAAATAAGTCTTTTCTCCAATTCAGGATTCCCAAACCAAACACATCTGTCCACACCTCAACCCAACATCAAGAGCATGACACTCACATGCCTACACAGAAAAAGTCCTTGGGACCAAAACCTTGAATTATTTCCACTCTTTGTCCAATAAAAAGAGCATCTGAGGCTCTGAACCCCAAGACACCCCTTTGAAACAACCTAAATTAAAAATATCACATTAAATATTATTTTCATAAGTGATAGGGATGTCTCATTTCGTTGCTCGAGGTGACTCACAGTCCCTTCAAACAACATTACAGCCAGAAAAAAATGACAAAGAGGAAAAAAAAAATTAAAGATATCCTGGCTTTTTGTATTTATGCCTCCTCAGAGGCTTCCAAAAATCTGAGCTGTTCACTTTGCAATTCAGAAGACTTGGCTGCGAACTCTCAGAAATCCAGCTGTGTTTCTGTCTCTATGGCCCAGAGAGACTCTCCGAGTCAGACCCAGGCCAGTCGCTCTGCTGCAGGAAGGTGACAAAGCACAGGTTCCTCTCCTCGAGCCCCATCAGCAGCTCTGACAATGATTCAAATGTCAAACGTTGGGAGGGATTGGCAGCTCGGGCTGGATGCTCCCACCAGCCCTGTTTGATGCCTGCACGTCCCTGCCACCAGCCAGCCCAAGGGTCACCTGTCCCCAGCCACAGAGAAGATGCAATTCACCCATCCCTGGGTGTTCCCCAACACCTCCCCTGTTGTGATCCATCAGTTTCCATGGGGTCTGGCCATAGCAGTGCCTCCGTGAAGCTGCAGAGGGCTCTTAGCTCTCCTTCCTTTTCCCTTCCCAAGGCTTGGTTCAATCCACAGAGCTCGAGGAGGTCCAGGGGATCCAGAGCTCTCCACCACCATGTCCTGGTACCACCAGGAGCACCCCACACCCTGCCAGCACCTCCACCACCTCCCAGCTCATTAGGATGGGCAGAGCTAACGAGCACAGCAGCACTAATGACCCAGTCCTGGGCTGCATTCATGGTGCAGCAGGATTCTTCTCCAGAAGCAAATACAGGCTATGGGGTATTTAATCTTGTCCTATCCATCTCGGCATGTCAGGGGCTTGGAGTGTTCCTCCAGCACAAATCCATCGCTGCCCCAGCGACCTCCAGCTGCTGGAAAACCCTCGGAGAGGGGGAAGGACTCCAAACCCCGTCCCATCCCAACCTCTCCACTGCTTCCCCACCATTCCATCAGCATAAATTGCCTACAATAAGATGCCACACAGCAATTTTTACCACCCTTGGCGATGCTGCTGCCTTTGACCCCAGCTTGCCGAGCCAGTGACTGTGCTCGGAGCAGCTGGAAGTGGTCGATTAGGTTAGTTTGGTTTATTACCAACACATTATGCTTTAAAAAACACAACTTCCCTGCCTATTTGCCTAAGCAGGGAGAGCAGTTTCTAAGTCAGCCCTACGCAGTCGCTGCTCTTCCTACAGATTTGCTCCATGCATTATTAATCCACACAGCGCTCGTTCTGAGCACGGATATTTACCCGATGCACCAGAACAGCTCTTAAGGAGCCTTTGGCTTGTGGCTTTGTGGAACATCAACTTTTCATGTTGAACAGCAGGTGATGTTCAACAGAATGCCTTGCAATAAATGCCTAATATCTCCATTACACTCGTCCATATCTATGTGCTGGGCTGATAGGAACATGCAGATAGCAGGGCTGCACTCCTGAGATAGGGATGGGGGGGAACAAGTTATTCATTGGAAATCATATATAAATATATATTTATACCTGGTGTTAACCAAGGACACCATCCCTCCGTGCATACAGAGATGCAGAAGGCCCCTTTCGGCAGAAATTCCTGCAAAATTTATATGAAATTCAATTTTTTCTGCCCCTAAATCTGAATAAAAGCCCAAAACACAACACCTCGGCTAAAAGTCTGCAGGGGGAAAAAAAAAAGTGATGTGCTGCTTTGCAAGGAAACCTCTAACTGGCTCTAAAAGGAGCGCTGTGACCTTGCTGAACAGCACTGCATAATTTTTAATAGACATTTTTTGCTGGAACTGACATACTCCCAGGCGTGGTTTTATTCTGCTAACATTTTTTCCAGAGGGAAATGCCATGTTTCATTGGATTTTTTTTCATCATCCCTCCATATACATCCCTATAATTACTATATGCATTACAATAGCATTGGCATGCCTTTGATAAGATCCCAGTTCCATTATGTTCAACTCCGTGTGTACACCCGGTAAAAACAGTCCCTCCCTTGAGCTCTTCAAGTCAAAATAGAGAAAGCAGAGGAAGGTGTTGAGACAAGAGCAAATTACTTCTCATTTTAGGGCTGGAAAAATAAGGCTTGGGAAGGCTAAGCCACCACATGAAGCCAGGGAGGGAATTTCCAGCTGCGTCACAAACGGAACCAAAATCTCCTGGATTTTAAGGGTTGCACCTGCTTCCCCTTGCAGTGTTTCCCCCTCCGAAATCACTTCTGCTTGTGGCTCACCAGTGCAAGGGAAGAGTGAAGGCAACGCTTCCACCACTCTGCCAAAAATACCAGAGATGAATTACGTGCAAAATGACCCTTTTTTCTTGACAGGGGGGAGAATTCTTAAAGCTCGACACACAGCCCAGAGCCCACGTGTCCACACAAAGGCATTCCAGCACCCCCGTGCCCTGGCGTGCAGGGGACACACGGAGCCAGACAGACGCGTGCCCACGGGTGCCCGGCTTTGCTCCTTTAATTACACCTCCTACGGGTGAGAAAGATAAGCCCAAACGGAGCAGCTGCATGAAGGGAGGAAGCCTATAAGTTATTCATAAGTTCAGGCTCAAGCTCCTCTCTTGCTTTCACTCCATGACACCTTCAAAACATATTATTCATCTATTTTTTCCTCCTCTGGGAAGAGAGATGGTAATTGTAGTAAATATATCACTGCCAAGTCATCCTCGCAGCCTCCGAGCCTGCACGGCGCGAGGGGCAGGGATCTGAGGCAGCAGATTTGGGATGCCCGGGATCCGTGAAGGACATCCTCAGGCTGCCGTGGGCAGCAAAGCACTGGGGGAGAGCCTCCATCCACCCCCATCACCTCCACCACCCCATCCTTTGGGATCAAATGCCTTTGATCCTTTGGGATCAAAGCCCCACAGTGCCCAGTGAGCACCTGCAAACAGCAAGTTGTTGGTAAGACTTTTCCACATCGAGCCCAGCAAAGCTCAGACTGGGACACCAACTCCCTCAGGATGCTGCACCCCATTTTCATCCCATCCCGGTGGCATTTGGGTCAATTTTGGGCTCCGTTTCTTGCTCACAAAGAAAAAGAAGCCACTTTCACCAGCATCCCTGCCTGCAGAGAGCCTTTGGAAACAAGAGCCACAGCTCAGAGGTTTTGTTTGCCCTCTCAAGGCTGTTCCAGACAGAATAATGCTCCTGCCAACTGAAGCAGCTCTCCTTGAGCTCGAGAGGTTAGTTTTTCTGAATGCAGCGACACGGATCCTCGTCTCGGCCCCATAGCACAGAGGATTTGTTGTATTCCAGTGCAAAAATAACCCTGAAAGCAACATCTATGGCCACGCCAGGGAGGGGAGAGGGCTCCGGCATCGGCGCAAGGCGCCTGGGAGGAGAGAGAGACACGGGGCATGGATTTTATTTGTCCTCGATTCCCAGGGAGGTCATTTACTGCAGTGCCCCTGGCACTTCCCCAGCCCTTTCTAGCACATTTGATTCTTGTGAGTTTTCTTAATCTCATCTCCTTCATTGGTTATTGCTCTTTCAGTGCTGAACTCAGCAAGATCGCCTGTGTTTAGAGAAAGATTAGCGCTGAGTACATTAAACACGGTAATGCCATGTACTGTGGGGCACCGGGTCAGTGCCCCAGCCCCCAGCACCCTCCCAAACCCCAGGCCTTCAACTGAGGCTGCTTTTAGCTACGTCTGCAACGCCTCTTGCATCCCAGCACCTTGCAAGGAACCTTTTGGAGATAAAAACCCCAGCAGCTCTAGCACTGAGCACACCTTGTTTCGCCTTCAAATTAAAACCCAGAGTTGGACTTGATGGGATCACCCCACCCAGCTCGGGATATTCTGTGACTCTATGATGGCAAAATAAGTGCTGAGGGACAACGTGATTTTCACAGCAGAAGAAGCAGAAAGAAAGGGTGGATGGAGAAGGGCCTGGATCAGGCAGGCAAAGTGCCCACCTGGACACAAGACAGCCCCATGCAAGAGCCACTCAGAACCTTCCCAGGCTGAATGCTCCTAAACATCTCAAATCTGCAGGCTCAGGGGCAGCAGTGACCTGCAGCCCCGCAGGAAGGAGATGCCCACGGTGCCGAGCCCTTATCCAGTGCACAAGGTTGGGGCATCTGTGTTACCTAGGGAAATGTTATTATCTAGGAAATTTTATCCTCTACATAAAATTCCCGATTTCAAGCAACACAGAAGCAAATCAAGGTGCTAGGAGCCTCTGCAGAGGTGCTCGATGGCCATGCTCTGCTTGGTCCCACTGTTCCCTTAATTCATTCCCTTCCCACAAACAAACCATTTTTCTCCATATTCCAAAGATATTGCAGGGATGCTTTCCACCCGCTGGAGCACGTGCTGCCATCAGTCCCCATCCCAACCGGACTCTTATCGTGGCTCACCGCCTCCTGTCCCTGCTTTCCAGTTGATTAAATGTCTGTTTACCTACGGATTACAAGGAGGCAACAAGTCCATGTGGGAAGAGGCACCGTCGCATGGGCAAAGGCTCTGCAAACAGATGGCTCGAGGAGATAGAGGCTGTTTGCTGCCTTGCGCGTGCTGCTGGGCTTGAGGGTGACACAGCCCTGGCACATCCCTACCTTCCCTTCCCTTCCCTTCCCTTCCCTTCCCTTCCCTTCCCTTTATTTTCCCTCCTCAAGCTCCCTCTCTGACCTGGGGAGTGAAGACAAAGACTCAGCCAGCTGCCCAATTCTGTCCTGGAAGGGGTTGGAAGACATACTCGCCCTCAGATTTTTGCATTGCTAACCATCTCTTCCAAACTGATACTGAGATATTAAATTTTTTGGGAGAAAACTCTTGCACAGCTCTTTTCCAGCTCCTCTGAAGCTCGAGGACACAGTGAGGTGGCTCAGCAGTGACCCACCACACCAGCTGGATTTATGGCAATAAAGAAACCCGCAGCCACCTTGATGTCCCAGGCAATCCCACCTCAAGAGAGCTCTTCAGGAGCTGGGAACAGACAGAACCGCACCAGATGTTATTTATTGATGAATAGTCTCCGCTCTGGAAGGTGCAGCAGTGGCAACACCTTTGCTGCAGTGCTCAAAGCCACCCAGCCCTGCTCTGCTCCCCAGGGCCGGAGCGACACCTCCGGATCCAGCCCAGCCTCCATCACCAGCCGACCCCTGGCAGGTCTCAAACACCACATCCTTTGTACTCCAGATGAAGGGAAAAATAACAGCGCACGTTACAAAACACTGGCTGTGATGAAAGCGCCATTGGAGACCCCGCAGACTGTCTAGGGAATTTTTCCCATCTAATTCACATCTCCCACTCTCCATCTGCCAAAAGAGAAAGCCAGGTAAACCAGCCCTGGGAGGAACTGGATTCATATTCCCCAAATAACCCTCATTTGCAATTTCAGCTTCTCCCGCTCATCCTGCCACCCCAAACTAATTGCATTCCCCACATCCTCCTCCTCCTTCTCACCCATCCCAGGCTTTAAAAGCCCGTGGTGTTATACAGCAGCCTCAAAGCACGTTCAAGATTAGTCCTGCAACCTGCCTGGCAGAGTCAGAAAATTGAACGTGGTAGAAAAAAAAAGGGAAAAGGGGAAGAAAAAAAGGAAAAAAAAAACCAGAAAAAAGAAAGAGTCAGCTCTTGTCAGGAGTGTGGTAGTACAAGGAAGTAATTTTTCTCTCCCCATTTCAGCTGGACGTTGCTGTTTATGTCCGTTGCATCCTTTCTTCTCCGCCGTGCAGCTGTAGCATTGGAAAATTGGAGAGGGGAGGCACGGGGGGGAAGGCAATAGCAATTGAAATTGGATCCTATTGAATTTTCAATAGGACACCAAAATATATACATATTTCAGCGTGCGATTGCATGGACGTGTAAGTCAACAGTGGATTCTGTGAATGGTCGTTTGGAATAATTACAGTGGGGGGAATAATGAGCAGTTGCTCCCAGAATATTCAGGGAAATGAAATGCCGACTGCTGTTTATTAAACAGGGCTTTATTTCCAGTTTAGGGTGTTTGGGATGGAATTAGATGGCAAACACACAGCGTCACTGAATGATTGGAAAACCTGGGATCAGTGATGCTGCTCAAACCGCTTTATCCATTCCCTCCATTCCTTCCCTCTCTCTGCCTTTCCTTGAGGTTTCCTTATCCTTCCATTGCCTTTCAACCACAGCAGCCTCTGGAAGGGGCTGTCAGGCAGCTCTGATGCCACAGGAGGAAGAAGGATGGTCCCAGCCCTCCAAGCTCCCCATGGACACCAAGGGATGGCAGCGCTGGGCCGGAGCAGCCGCAGGAACAAAAGAGAGTGAGGAGGGATGGCACCGAGAGAGCCAGGAACCAGAGGGTCACCCCTTAGCAGCTGAAATTTCCAAAAGCTTTGAAGTTTTGGGTTGGTTTTTTTTCCCACCAATATCCTCAAGAAGATGCTGCACAGCCCACCCATACCCCCACACCTCCAACACTGCCTGGCACACACTTAGCTTCTTGTTTCCTTTAACAAGCCCATAAAAAAAGGCTCTGCAGCATAGGAGAGAGCCCGAGCATGACTACCAGGTCTGCAATGTCCACTTGAAAAATTAGCAGGAAGAGCACACAACCCTTATATGAAAACCAGGTAAATTCTGAAAATTTACATTTAGGGAGAAATGGCAATGTGCCACCTAAGGGACATTTTGTGACATGGGTCTCAGCTTTGTGAAAAAGATAAAAGATCAGAAAGCCGTGGAAGCCTCAGAAATGCAGAACCCACAGCGTGCTGCGGGTTGTTCCCGCTGTCCCCACATCCCAGAGGGGATTTGAATGAAGATGTTGCATTTGGATCCCGATGGAGAGCAGAGAGAAGCAAAGAGAGGGGCAGGAGGCCACTGGGGAAGGGGGATGGAGAGCACTGAGTCCTTATCTTTCTCCCCTCCTCCCAACTCTTCCCCAGCTGCTCGTGCATCCTCCCAGCACCTGGATCGACTGAGGAAGGAGAGATGAAGTTTTAAGGAGATGGAAGTGCCTGTGTGTATATGCACACGATTTAGACATCTCAAAAGATTTCACACTGTATTTCACGTAATTCACATTTCTAAGCTTCTCCCTTTGCAATGCAGGAGGTGAGCACAAATGAGACAGGTCAAAAGCCTTATAAGCTTTGAAACATCTCCAGGTTTTCAAAATCATATTTAAAATCTTCCAGTTCTGGCTGGAACAGGGCTACCTAATGCCAGCCAGATGAAACCACGCTTCCAAAAACTCCCTGTGCGAGCACTTTGCACCTCACAGACACAGGATAAACCACCCTCAGTGCTCTGACGAGTGCTCTGTGCCCTTCAGGCACACATCATCTTGCAATCAGAAAACTTCAAACCTGGAGAAAACCAAAAGCAAAAATAAGGTACCTCAGAGACGTCTTCTCTCCGAGGTGATGCAGCATCCAGCATGGCCAGAGACTTGGTGAGGCTTCAAATCAGCCTGGTCCCACCTGCAATGAGAAGGGAAGAATGCTCATCCCATACAAAATGCACAGAATTTTACTGTCCCTTGCTATTTTAGTCCCTGGGGGAACCAATAAAATTATTTTGAACCATTTTTATGAGCATCACAAAGTGGCCTAAGGATTCACATAGAAACCCACCCTGTTGCACAGAATCCAGAGCTGGAAAATGCAAGAAGCTCCACAGCAATTTTGGGGGCTGTCTGTTTTGGGGGTAACACTGTCCCCAGGCACTGAGCACCCTCAGCTCACAGCAGGATTTGTACACAGGGATGCAGGAGAAGCGCCTGGCTCAAGGCACGAACAGAGCAGGGAAACCTGGCTGTGCCCCAGTAAAAACAGGGCCCAAAACAATCAGATCCCTTGGGAAAAAATACAGACTGACTATTAAATGTATAGACTATAAAATAACACCACAGATCATTGAGAGCTCTGCCACATCCCTTCATCCTGACTCACAACATCTCTTCACACTCTGAAATTCACTGGCCTCTCTTTCTCTGCACCACCTCTGCTCTGCAGCAAAGCCAACTTCCGGCACTGGGAGAAAAAATAAAAACCTAAAAAACCCACAACAAAGCAAGAATCCAACACAATAAAAATAAATTAAAACCCCTAGAGGACACTGAAGAGAGTTGTGGCTTCTTTTACTGCGTTTTCCAAGGTGCTGTTTAAACACAGACAGGGGAAGGTGCATAAATACATCAGCTCAGCCCTCTGGCCTGCAGAAGCGTTGGCAGAGCACAAAGAGCACCAGGAGCTGGGATAATTACACCTCTGCCTCCCTCCAGCCGCAGCCCTGACTGCGATCTGCTCCCAAACAGCTCCTCCAGCCTCAAAAAATGGGATCTCAGCACTGACCCATTCCATGCTGGAGCAGGAGGGATGAGAAATAACTGGGCAAGGTGATATGAAATTCCCTTCCCAAATCACCCACTCCTGTGCAGAACGGGTCAAAAAGGAGTCATCCTGGCCCTCACGGCTCCAAGGGGTGGGTTTGCATCCCACTCCAAGCCCCTGCCATGGGCAGGGACACCTTGCACTAGATGAGGTTGCTCAGAGTCACATCCAACCTTGAGCACTTCCAGGGATGGGGCAGCCACAGCTTCTCTGGGCACCCTGTGCCAGGGCATCACTGCCCTCCCAGGGAACAATTCCTTCCCAATATCTCATCTAACCCTGCCCTCTGGCAGTGGGAAGCCATTCCCCCTTGTTCTGTCACTCCAGGCCTGTGTCCAAAGTTCCTCTCCAGCTCACATGGAGCCCCTCCAGGCACTGGAAGGAGCAACATAGAATCCCAGAAAGGTTTGGGATGGAGGGACCTTAAAGCCCATCCAGTGTCACCCCTGCCATGGGCAGGGACACCTTCCCCTTTCCCAGGTTGCTCCAAGCCCCCTGATCTTGGACACTTCCAGGGATCCAGGGGCAGCCACAGCTGCTCTGGGCACCCTGTGCCAGGGCCTCTCCACCCTCACAGCCAGGAATTTCTTCCCAATATCCCATCCATCCCTGTCCCCTGTCAGTCCAAAGACATTCTCCTTTGTCCAATCTCCCACCTGGACAGCCCTGGGGAATCAGCCCACCCACAGCACGAGGAGTTTGGGCAAAGCCTGCTCCTGTCCCCCAGATGAGCCTGGTGGAAAGGGATGGCTGGAAATTCCTGGCACAGCCTCTGGCAGCACCAGGGGAGGATAACCCAGGGCTGCCCTGATGCTGCCCATGACCGCAGCCTCCCTCCTTCCTGATCCCTCCTAATGCGATAACACTCAGCATAATAAATATTGTTAAAAGCAAAAGTCTCTCTGGAGACTTTGGGTCTCGGGCGCAGGTGTTCAGGCTGTGGTAATTGGGTGAGTCATTCATTAAAGGAAATGCAATTTAAAATCTATTACGTTCTTTAAAACACAAAGCTTTTGATTTGTCCCACCCATTTCTGGCCCAAGCCCAGCAGGATCCAGGGCTCTCCTGTGCTTAGCAGCACTATTTCTGCAGTGGAGCAGCACAACACAGACCTCACCCTCTCCCATTCCCTGAACCCTGTTGGCTTGGAAAATCTCCCCTCAGTTTTGCAAAGCCCTTTTAACTTCTTTTATAATTTTCATCAAATAACCAAAAAAAGGGGAATTTGGAGAAAACTGGAAGGTAAAAGAGGATACATCACCCCAATCTATGAGGATAAATTGGATGATAAAACACAGCCCAGCTGAAGGACACAGAGAAACTCTTTAGTCTGGGGCGGGGAGAGAAAGGAGTTTGATCAAAGAAAATGCCAGGTGATTTCTCCCAGCAGGGAAAGACATCGCAATAACCAACAACCAAAAAGTTAAAGACAGACAAATTAAATACAGCACAAATGTTTAGCAGCGAAGGTGATTAACCTTTAAAAGCCACCACCAATGGAAGCCCTGGGTTCAGCATCTCCCGAGATCCTTAAATCAACCCTGAACACCTTTTCAGAAGATTTATGTTCAACAAACACCAAATCCAAGGCTCAGGAAAGAGGTATCTAATGACTTTCCAGGGCCTGTTTATGTGATCTAAAAGTCCCTTCTGGCCCTAAATTCATTGCAGCGCTGCAGCTGATCCTCAATTGATCTTGGGAAGCAAAATCCTGCCTGGCCAACCCTGAAATCAAGACCCAAAGTTGGTCGTTGAAGTCACCACAATCTCCTGAAATTCAAATGGGAGAAAGGTTCAATCAAACCTTCTCCCTCTGCCATATCTTCCTGTGCAGCTGCAGGTGACTTTTGGGGAGAATAAAGCACAAAAGGGTGGTTGGAGAGATTATCCTTGAGAATAACTGAGAATATATTGAACTTGAGAATATAAATATTGAGAATAATCTTAAGAAGAAGAAGAGGGAGACTAGAGCAAGCTTCTAGGTCCAATTTTTCAATCCAGACAAGAAATAAGTTGACCCAAGCAGCTGCCCTGGCTTTGCAGGTATCCAAACACTGTTGACAATGAGTGGCTCGGTGCCATCGGTGAGGACGGGTACCAGGACAGGTTGTCCTGCTCCTTGGGCAGAACAAGCAGTGACAGAAAAACCACTTTAGAGCGGTGTAATCGCAATGGCGGTGGGAGTTCTGTGTACACAGACCTACTGGCAGAGGGAAAAATCACACTTCCAGCCAGCAATATTAGAGTGGCAAACACTCCCAGTGCCAAGGTCTGTTGTGGCTCCTTCTCTCTGCCTTTTCTTTCCAAGAGGATGCCCTTCATTTGCTCTTGCCCTGAGCTCAGCGACTCCCAGGAGTCACTGGAGCTTTCTGGAGCTCATCTTGTGGTTACTGTGCACCATCCCAAAATCCCCCCAGGGCTCTTGCACAGCCCAAAGACATGACTGTGGAGGGGGAAGACAGTTCCATGGCCTCCCATGGTCACAGCATGGGGTGAGGCGAGTTCCAAACACCCAAATTCAGCACAAACACGGCACATGGGTCTCACCTGAGTGTGAAACTGCCACACAGAGGGCCCAGCCCAGCATCACCCTCCTGTTCAGGTCCCCATTCACTGCTCATTTATCTCAGCAGCCACTTCCAGCACACACCTGGTCACAGCCCCCATTCCCCCTTTCTGCTCCAAGATCATGGAATGGTTTGGGTTGGGAGGGACCCTAAAGCTCATCTCGATGCAACCCCTGCCATGGGCAGGGACACCTCCCACTGTTACTCCAAGTTGGTTTGAGAGTCTCAAACCTCTGTGGCAGAGCAGCAGCCGGACTCAGAACCCAGTGCCAGGGCCTTTCCACCCTCACAGGGAAGAATTTTTTCCCAATATCCCACCTAACCCTGCCCTCTGGTAGTGGGGAGCCATTCCCCCTTGTCCTGGTACCACACGCTCCCACAAAAAGTCACCCTGTGTTTTTTCTGGGATCACTTGCTTTTCTAGCAAGAGATTTCCCTGCAACACCAGGATTCCTGTCTTCTCCCAAGCTGGGCTCTCTCCAGGAAGTTTCACCTCTCTGAGCCTCTGCTGACCCAGATGTGGATGTGCACGAGCTCAGGGTGTGCAGCCAGTGGAAATACGGACATTTTATGGACAAGGCTTAATGGAGGACCTGGCAGTGCTGGTTAATGGCTGGGCTCAATGATCTTAGAGGTTTTTCCAACCTTATTCATTGGATGATTATAGGATTCAGCCTTCGCCTGGCTGCCTGTGTGGCACAAGCAATAACCTGGAATTCAATGGCTCCTTCACCACACACCAGGGCTGAAACCTCAATGGTGGCATCTTCCTCCTCCACCAGTCCCATTATTCCCTGCCTCGAGCACACTTCTGCCTGCCCTGCCCCAACAAAAGCTCCACTGACACCCTCAGCATTCCCACAGCATATTTAATAGGATCCCACTACTCCAATTTCCAAGAGACAAACTCTCCTGACTTGTTCCTGCGGGCACTGGTGGAAACCAGTGACATCTTCTCCATCACAAGCTGGGAGGGGGCTGCGGAAGAACTGGGCCTGGACTCAGCAGCAGCATCCCTCTGATCCAAGCAAGATCAGAAACGGTGCTTTTGTTGAACTACCAATGGATCTGACATGCCTTGTCCCACGCCGAGCGCTGCTCATCCAGGGCTCGACTTCCCACAAAGCCACAGGACACCCACAGCAGCACGGGGACACTTTGGTCAGTGCAGGAGCCTGTTCCACCCCCGTGGCACCCAGAGAGGCTCCGAGCCCCAGCCTGCATCCCCCTGGCTGCCAATGCACCCCTTGCCTGGGGATGCAGCCTCCCTTCCCGAGGATCTGCAGGCCAAGGCAAGCTGGAAGCAGCACCTGACTCCAGCCTGCTCAGAGCAGCTTCCAAGCAGTTTTCTGGCTCTAAAAAAAGCCCAGCAAGGACTTGGCTGCCACAACACACTGTGAGGGAGCAGGGAAGAAACCCATGCGTCTCCTCGTCCTCTTTTTCCCTGCCCAGCCCTAGGGCAAGGGGACAAGATGCCCCTGTGAAGAAACAAAATCCCAGCATGGAAAATCCCCCAGGAAACTTGGCAGGGCTTTCCCAGGAGGAGGCAGGGAGCCGAGAGCTGGAGCTGCTCACCAGCCGCCTGCTGAACGTACCGAAGGGGTAAATTAAATTCATTCATCTCATCCCAACTCACAACGGCAGCGTTTTCACCCAACACACACATTTCTGACAATCAGCTTAATTTACTTCAATAATAAATGAAAAAGGGAAGTTTTCCTTTATAACAGGAATCAGGACCAAGTGCCACGACGCTTTTTGTGTGGATTTTTTTGTGGGTTTTTTTTTAAAGCAAACTATTCAACTCATTCTCTTTAAATAAAATGATTCCTTTATCTATTATTCATTTGAAATACAGAAGGAGGACACAAGAGACTGGAAGCACATGGTTTGTTTCTGACACCTCTGGAATAGTTTTTAGGAAGACAAAATGCACAGAGCTTAGGGGTTTGGTAGTTAGGAGCCCAAAACTTCCATTTCCTCTGGTTTATGGTTTTATAATGTTGCCCATCACTCTGGCGCCTCCACGCAGATCTTTGCTGGTTGAACCTGTGTTATTTGCTTGCTGGGATTGCTCAAGACTAGCAGGTTTTGTCCTGAGATGCAGCTACACAGATTTATACCAAACCATGACATAGGTGACTGTAACAGCCAAAAAAACTCCAGCATCAGTCAGGATATTCCATATGGAAACACTCCTCGGGATGCAGCTCCTGAAATGTTGGTTATCCCCTTTTTTTAGGTATAGCCTTGCACCAGGTACCCAGAGCAGCTGCAGACCTGTCTCCTCTGCACCCCAGCAGGCAGGATTCACCTTCATCCCTCTCCGTATACTTCTAATATAAATATAGAAGAGGTACTCAGGGCTCCCTTGATCAATGGAGAGAGAGACCAGCACCTCCAGAGGGCAATCCATCCAGCCAGCCTGTCTGGGAGGAGATAAATGGCCTCTGGAGATGCCCATTTCTCTCCACCAACCAGGAGGGAGCCCAAGGCGACAAACCCCAAACGTTGACATCCAACTTTTAGACGGTCAAGTCAGAGCAGATTAATCCAACCCATTACTGGGGCCTTTAATTTTTGCTGGCTTGATTTACAAGTGCTTGCTCAGCACGTTGAGTCCCAATGTCACAACAGAGAGGGGGGCCCTAAAGAGCTCCTTGTCCTCTTCCCACCTTGGATGTGACCATTTGTACCCTGCCACACACCTCACAGTATGAAATGCAGATAAAATAAGAATTACTCTCGCTGCAAACTTTCTCTTGGAACTTGAAAAAGTGAATATGTTCAATTAAGGTACATTGTTACCAGAGTTTGTAACACACTTGGAGACGACAAGTTCTTTCTAAAGGAAGAATATGTCATTATCCTCATCTTGTAGGTGGGGAAATGGCTGAGTCATGAATAAAACACAGGTCTGGAGCCAAAATCCCCTGTTCTGTCCCTATGAAAGCCAACCTGGGCTCATCCCACAGCGTGGGCAGAACATTGAGGGAGGGGATTCTCCCCCTCTGCTCTGCTGAGACCCCACTGCAGTGCTGAGTCCAGCTCGGGGGTCCCAGTAAAAGAAGGATGTGGAGCTGCAGGACAGAATCCAGAGGAGGCCACGGAGATGCTCCAGGGCTGGAGCCCCTCTGCTCTGGAGCCAGGCTGGGAGAGCTGGGGGGGTTCACCTGGAGAGGAGAAGGCTCCAGGGAGAGCTCAGAGCCCCTGCCAGGGCCTAAAGGGGCTCCAGGAGAGCTGGAGAGGGACTGGGGACAAGGGATGGAGCGTCAGGACAGGGGCAGATGGGGCAGGGATGGATGGGATGTTGGGAAGGAATTGTTCCCTGGGAGGTTACTGAGGCCCTGGCACAGGGTGCCCAGAGCAGCTGTGGCTGCCCCTGGATCCCTGGCAGTGTCCAAGGCCAGGCTGGACAAGGCTTGGAGCAACCTGGGGTAGTGGAAGGTGTCCCTGCTCATGGCAGGGGGTTGGAACAAGATGATTTTTAAGTTCCCTTCCAACTCAAACCCAGCTGGGATTGTCTGACTCCAGCAGCAGCAGGATGGGGAGGGCTTTGCCCAGCACAGCGGAGGCTCTGGCACTGCCCACGTGCCCTCTCTGCTGTAGCTGCAGGGTGACAGCATCCCAAGGACAGCTTCCAGCCCTTCCTCACAGCAGTTCTCCTGTGTGGGACAGACCTGCCTGGAGCCCACACCGCATCCATCTTGCATCCTAACTGGATGCCTCCCGGGGACTAATTAGGCTCGAGACCCCGATCAGTGCTTGTGGGTACATTTCAAGCCGTCTCCCACCGCGTCTATGAGACGAATCCAGCCCTTGGCTATTCAGATTTTGTTAATTGCAGCTATTCCAGAGGCACAATGGAGCATTTTTTATTCCTGCAGCATTGTGTGCTAGCAGGTGGATCCCATTACTGTCAACTGACAGCACCACATCCCTGCCCTCCCAACACCACTGCTCCTACAGGTGGGAGCCTCCAGCTGCGAGGAGGAGCAGGCTCCTGAAGGAGTTGTCTTCTACAACAAGCAAAAGCCTGGACATCTCCTGCTTAACACAGGAGCTCTTGCTGACACCCTGCCCGACCTGCTCACTCAGCTGAAAATTGCAGACTCACCTCTCTGCGGCTGGGAATGCACTTCCCCGCCCTCGGGGTAATGAAGTCCAGGTCCATAAAGCAACGCACGCAGAGCTGGCCCTAAGTGTACCCTCAGATCACCTTCCTAGGGTTTTTGTCCATCTACCCACAGGCCACTCGATTAAAAGTTAATTTTTCCCTCAGCAGTCCTTGCTCAGCCAGGGCAGAGGGGAGACCGGAGCAGGGGCTCCTCCAGGGCAGCCTGGGGCAGGGCTTGCTTTTAGCCACGGTTCCCCTGGGTTGGATGCTTGAAGTGGCCCCTGGATGAAGCTAAGAGGGTTATTTCGGTTTTCTTTTGCTGTGTAGAGCCATTCTTCTGGAAGAAAATTTTACCAGTTCCCCAGGATTTGTGCTCATTCCTACTTCCATGAGAGCACTGCAGCAACAGAGCTCTGCTGGCAATCCAGAGCCTGGAGAGGCAATGATTTACCCCTGGCGGGGATGGAAAAGTGAAGGACAAGGCACTGGAGAGTTGAACAAAGCAGAAACAACAAAACCCATCCCCTCTCTTCACTTATCCCATCTCACACCCATTCCATCGCTTCTCCTCCGTCCTTTCCCTGCTCCAGCACTCCCAGCTCCATCCTCCGGCTGGGCTCCCCCATCAGGGCCCCCAGGGGCAGCACACGGGGGATTTTATCAATAGCTGGGCTATTGATCAGTGCTGGGCTATTGATCAGTGTTCGCGGGCTCTCAGTAAACTTTGGCTGTAAAGGTTTGATTGGGCTGCCCCACAGCCATCACACGAAGCAATGGAACACATCCATCTTCTCCCACTCCTCCTCCTCCTCCTCTGCAGCCAACAGGAGTCGGGCTGGGGGGCGTTCATCAAGCCATGAAAACCATTGGCAACTCATGGAGAGAAACCCCAGGGGGGAAGAGAAACCCTGCGGGGTGTGTGGCAGGGCTGGGGTGGCTTTTCAGAGGATATCTGCACTGGCAGCAGCTCCTCTGGGATGATGTATTTAAGAAAGGAGAGCCCTGGACCTTCCCAAAAGCCCAAACCTCCCCTTTGTACCTTGCAGATGTTTTGCAGCTGGATGCCAAAGGAACAGGGGAAGGGATTCAGTACTCAGGGGGGTGTGGAGCTTCCGAAGCCAACGCTCCACATTTAATCAAGACTAAACAATCCCTGTCACTCTTCTGAGAGTGGCAGCAAACATCCCCAGCCTCACAGGTGAGCAGTAATCTCAATAAAGTCACGCTCCAGTACCTTCTCTTTAGCCCTGCTGAAGAAACATCCCTTATTACAGAGCTCACACACAGGATATCAGATCCCTCCCTCTCCTAAGCCTCAATATTGCCCCAGAAATTAATATCTTTTACAGAGATTAAGTCCAGGTACTCGCAAGAGCGCTTCCAAAAAAAAAAAAGAAAACAACAAAACAATCCCCCCGCCAAAAAAATTTAAAACCAGTACTCCCACAAAGATGATAAAAAATTAAAAATAATCAATATTCCCACAGCAAGAAGCTAATTATTTTTGAGAACAATTTTTGAGACTTCATCCAGCAGCAGTGCTGTGGATCCTCATCTCCCAGCTCAAGGCTGCATTTCCCAAGGATCTATCAACTCCTTGGACACAAGGAGCCACCAACCCAATCCATGCTCAACCAAACATGAAGAAATTCAAACATTTTGCTTTATGAGAGGCTGGAAGTTTTTAGGGAGGAGCAGATCTGAGACTCAAGAGCAGCCTCTAGTTTCAAAGGCCAGTACTGTGCTCGGCCCTGGACCCTCCCCAGCTCCAGGAGCTTTGCTGACCTCAAAAGGTGCTGTTGCCGTTCTCTTGGAAGCAAAGCTCCTTTTTGTAGCAGTCCTTCCATGTTATTTTAGCAGCTGCCGTCTTCCAGACTGCCGGAGTAAGAGATTAATGCTTTAATTATCCCATCTGAAAGCTGGGAGGCTGAGCTTGTGGATGGTATACGGCACTGACTCCTGGCACTTGTGGATCTAGAGGGAGTACACGCTAAAATCAAGCTGGAATCCAAGTGAGGAATAAAAGTGGAAAAAGAAGTAAGACAGCAATCAGAATAATGTGCTTTTAATGCCCAATATCTCACAACCAGCTGGGGCTAGAAATTAAAGCTTCCTGCTTGTTGCGAGTGGGGGATCCTGTCTTGCAAAGAGTTTATCTCTCCCATCTCCATCCCTGGTGTTGCAGGAGGGACCAATGCTGAAGTTTCCTGCCTTTGCTCCATGCTCTGGAACACATCTATTATCACCTGATCATCCTCCCTCCTCACCCAGACAGCTGAGGGGTGCACCCAGCTGCTCCTGCATCCCCTTCCTTGGACACAGCCAGCAGCATCAGAGGGCTGCTGCATCCCCAGTGCAGACAAGGACCTAGGAGAGGACAACCAAGCTGGATTCCTTCCTTTTCCAGCAGCGATGCCTCCATCACACGTGGCAGCTCTGGGGCTGGCTGATGGCACAACTGGAGCATCATCACTGCTGGTTCTGCATCCCTGCCACCTCTGCATTCCTGCCATTTTCTTGTTTTCCTCCTTTCCTCTTCCACTCCTCATTTTTCTCCCTCTGCCTTCATTCTCTCACCACCTCCACCTATTTTTCTCTCCTCTCCCTGCTCCCCACCATCCCTCTCTCTGCTCCCCCTCCCTCCTACTTAGGAGGAGATCAATATACTGGGAATGCTGACTAGGGAGTTAAATCCAGCCAGCCTGTCTCTTTGAGAGACTTCTCACTAATCAGCTTGGATGGATTCCTATTCCCCCCCTCCACTCGCGAGAGAACCTGCGATGAATTCCTCCATCCCTGGTTCTTGTCAGCCTGCACACAAGGAGGCAAATGTCTCTCTCATCTGCTCTGCACTCAGCTTTTCTTCTCCAGGTCTGGATCAAGCAGGTTGGAGGCAATAGCAGCACTACCTTGCCTGCTTCTATTTTCTCTCTGAGCTGTGATCCCGACTGGAACGCTGTCCGTGAGTGAGTAATTCCATCCTCTCAGCTGTGGGCCCCGTCTGTAGCACGTGGGGCTTCTGTATTTTGGCATGTCTCTTCTCAGAGCACAGCTGAGAAGGAGAATGGTGCAAATCAGGCTTTTCAGGGGCACTTCTATCGTCCTCCGTGTCTTTCAAACGAGGAGTTTCACAGGAATTATGCTCACGGATGGGCTGCCGTGCCTGCCTCGCTCGGGGCTGTCCTCTGCCTCGCTCTGTTAGAGGGGATGTTCAGGCAGAGGCTCCCCAAAAACCAAGGGCAGGGCAGAGCATGAAAACCAGGCAGCCCAGCTCACACAGAGCTCTCCAAACCCAGCCTCACACTGCAAAGGTTCTGCCATAATGGCTAAATCCTGCCTGGATTTCCATCCTGCGCTGACTGCTGCTGCTGCTCTGAAATCTGCTTGCTTGACCCCAAAGCACAGCTGACACATCCCACTGCCTTTTCCAGCTATTTTTTATCAGAGAGTTCTGAAAAGGTTTGGTTGGAAAACGTAGAAATGCTTCTTTTTGACGTTTCTGCTGCCTGACATTCTTGAACTGCAACGTTTAACTTGGGCTTTCTGGGCTCAATCAAAGCATCAGGTTGGGATTCGGTTCCTGCAATGCAGGAGAAACATGGATACACGACAGGGGATAGAGTGACTGAGATGGAAACCTGGCCCATGAGGCCCATGATCCAAAATATGATCCCCTGGGCACAGCAGAGGGATTCACACATCGGTATCCAACTAAAGGAAAACTTTGGCTTGCTTTGATGAAAAAAGATGTACCAATTTCAGCTGCCCAAAACTGATCTCACTAGAGCCCTCAGAGCAAAATAATATGGAAGGGGGAGGAACACCGAGTCCTCATAAACATAATTAAAAACAAAAGTCAATTTTGTAGCCTCTCCGTGTTCCTCAAACAGCCAGTCCCATGAGCAGCCCAGCTAATGAAGCCTGGCTGCCTATGGATCGGTGTCTCACGGCTCAATTCTCTGATGTCTAATGAGGTGCAAGCTCTGATCAAAGTTTTCCCCCACCGTTGGGGAATTCATAACAATACACTCATCTGGGAGCACACTCATCCTCCGAGGCTCCCCAGGATGAGCCGCTGCCGCTGCCTCTCCTCCCACAGCCGCTCTCGCTGGGTGGTTTCTCAGCCCCTCACCAAGCTGCCTACACCAAACCCACAACCTGTGGGTGCAATTTGGTTGAAAAGACTGAAAAACATCACAGACACTCACACAGAGCCCCAGGGAACCCGCTTCCCCAAAACTGCAGCTCTGAAGAGTTTGCCAGAGACTTCCCAACCTGTGATGCTGCAAGGTGGGTACTCGAGTCATTAGCACGAGAAGGGAATGTGCAAATAGGGATGGGCAGATCGTGAAAGGACAGGGGGGAATGGTTTTAAACGAAAAGGGGACAGATTTGGATTAGATGTTAGGAGGGAATTCTTCCCTGTGAGGGTGGGCAGGCCCTGGCACAGGTTCCCAGAGAAGCTGTGGCTGCCCCATCCCTGGAAGTGTCCAAGGTCAGGTTGGACAGGGCTTGGAGCAATCTGGGATAGTGGAAGGTGTTTCTGCCCACGGCAGGGGGTAGAACTGGATGAGCTTTAAGGTCCCTTCCAACACAAATCCCTCTGGGATTGTATGTTGCAGCAGCAGGACAGAGCCCCTCTACACAGAACCCGGTGTCTCACCACCACGGATCCAGCATTTGCATCACCCCCTTCTCTCCCAGAGCCACAGGAAGTGGGAAAGCTGGAGAGCAGGACACCAAAAAAGATTTGAGGTGTGTGGGCAGAGAAGAGACGCTGTTTGGTCCGAGGGGAGGCAGGCAAGGAGCTGTAGGAGCTCACCAGCTGCTGGTCCTTTATTATAACAGAGGATCACGAGTGATGCAGAAGTAATTTCCGTGCATGGCTGCCTACGCAGGATGCAAGTGAAGTGAACCAAACTCTGCGCCGACATGTGTACGACTACGCCTGTGCGCTTAAACATGCATGCAAACAAGCTCTGCTCCTCCAAACCCTCCCATAGGCTCATCTCTGCATCCAAATGAAGCAAAATCAGTGTTTACCAGCATTTCTAGAGCTCACTGACAGCCAAAATACAAGATTTCAGCTGTTGAGGCCCTCCAAGGATTATCGTGTTTGTAGTGCTGGGTTTTTCACCAGCCTTCTCGGTCGCTGGCAACGATGTCAGAGACAAGGGGGACTGAGCAGGGCAGGACACGCTGTGCCTTGATGTGTGCCCGCTGTGCCCAGGGCAGAGGGGTTCAAACAGACCAGCGGAGTCTGTGCAAGCCCCAGCAGCACAGGGAGAACCTCAGCAGGCCGAGGGAGGACACAAAGGGAATGGAAACAGAGCTTTTTCCCAGCCACAGCCCCAGGTTTGTTTCACGAGTGAGAAGATGCACAAAGTAGCAGGAAGATGCAATTCCCTGCTTCACCATTCCCTCCAAACCCAGCTCACCGGGACATTGCTCCGGTACCATTTAAAGAATCCCAGGATGGTTTGGGTTGGAAGGGACCTTAAGGACCATCTCCTCCTATCCCCCTGTCACAGACAGGAACACCTTCCACTAGACCAGATCGCTCCAAGCCCTGTGCAACCTGGCCTTGACCAGTTCCGGGGATGGGGCAGCCTCAGACCAACCACTCTGCGACTGTTTGATGATAAAGCCCGGGTGAGATGCCTTGAGCAGGAGCTCAGGAGCTCAGGAGCTCACTGCTGCAGGGGGCTGGGTGCCTTTGGCTTAGTACAAAACAAACTGAATGCCCCAACCCGCGGCATCAGGGCAGGCTGAGAGGCCGGGGAGAAGCTGTCTCTGCCAAGGCACTGGCGTAGGATGCAGGGATGTGCCAGCCAGCTCCAGCTGAGGCCACGGATGCTGGTGGCTGCCAGTGCCTGGCCAGGGGGGTGGATTGCTCTGCCCTGACAGGGGACAGCCACGCTCCTGCTCTGAGTTGGCAGCCTCTGCTCGTTTCCATCGCTGCAGCTCGGTGTGAGCTTAGCCCAGAGCCCAGCCAGCACTCGGTGCCCCACACTCAGTGCCCTCACAGACCCCTCCTTGCAGCCGGGGCCACTCCCCACGCCAAGGAATGGCAAAGGAGGCATCAGTGCTGTCATCCTGTCTGCCAGGCTGGGGACACCTCTGAGACAGGCATCACACTTGACCCTCATCCTCTTCTTAATTACCAGCGCGGATATTAAATTGCAGCCTTTTATTCATGGACAGGTGTGTGTCTTTGTCAGAGGTCCCTGCTTAAATCATCCACCTCGTCTCCAATAACAATGTTAATGATGCTCAGAGCCAGCGCTGGACTGTAAAACATATTTCCCTGATGTTTGTTCAATAATTCTCTGAGAATTAAAAACATCTATTACCGGCTGCAGGATGCTAAGAGGCCCCTGGAGCTGAGACCAGGCTGTAACTCACTGGAGGGGCTCAGCTGATGCTGCAGATGCCATTATCCGAGTCCCAGGCTCTGGCACTCCGGGGCATTTGACTCAGTACCAACGTGTGGGCACTGCAGCACAGTCACAGCACAGGATTGAGGGTTATCAGCCATGTCCACATCTCTGCTGTGCTCCAGGAGTGCTTGTGGGACAGCATCCCCAGCTGTCCTTTACCATCCCGCTGCCACCATTGGCACTGCTGTTATCCCAAAGCACTGGGGCCATATCCAGGCTCCATTTGCCAAAACATCCCAAACCCAATGTTCTTGCTCTGCACCGCTCACAAACTCAATGGGAAAAAGGAGGGAGGAAAGCTGCTGAGGGAAGGCAAGCACGGAAGGAGGGAGGATGACACTGTGCCACTCGGTGGCACTGAGGGAGCGGAGCCCAGGTGTCCCCAGCCACATCACCACACTGCTAAAAATACCCGTTCACCACCCAAACCTTCAGCCACAGAGCGTGCGAAAAAGCTGCCTCGACAGACACCGTGCCACAGAATAGTCCCCATGCCTGTCATGACTTCTGGCAGCTCGGAAATGTTGTTTCTGGAAAAATATTTATCCTGTTAATGAAGCCGAGGCAGCAGCGGAGGCCCCAGAAGGTCAGAGCAGCACTCGCTGCAATCAACTCCCTTCACAGCTCCCGCTGAATGGGGCTCTGATTGCAGATGCCAATCAGAGCACTCAATTTTCCCTGCCTATTTGGGAATTAAAACATAAAGGCCCCTTCCCAGACACTGCATTTAGGGGTGGTTTATATAACATAATCTTGTGGGCAAAAAGCCAGATGGATTCAGGGGGTGGGATGCTGGAGTTGAGTGACTCAATGGAGATAGAAAACACATCTTAAGACATGAGCTCCAGGGAGAGTTAGAGAAGGGGTTGGGTGCTGCTACCCGTGGAAATCCCCCTGGCATCACCCCGAACCTCCGGGACAGGGTTTTCCTGCAGCTGCCTCAGGACTGAGCTGTTTCCAGTGGCCACCAGCCAAGATGCAGGCTGCCTGTTTGGTTCTGCTGCCTGTTATTTTTAATTATTATTGGTATTTCTGAGCATCTTTGCGTCTCACCCAAACAATGAGACAGTTGGATGATCAGCAGGCAAGAGGAGAAATGAAAACAAACTAATCCAGTCCTGAAAAAAATGCTTCCAATCGTAAAACGCACAGCGCTCGACGGCTGCGGAGTGCCTGGACTCGTCCCGCAGTAGGCGCTCACCATTTCGAATTTAAATCATCGGAATTAAAGAGCAGCACGAGTTAGAGCATCTGTCTCAAGATTTCCGTGCCTTCCCATGCCCCCATGAGCACAGCTGTTTGGATCAGAGATGGGGGAGGGAGCTACAAATTCACCAAAGACTGATGGAAATTAGACGTGAGCTGGCAATTATCTGCCTGCACATTCCCAAGTGCAGGGGGGTGAGGTGTCATCACACTGAGCTGTGTCACAAGGGGACGCTTAGGTGACAGGGAAGTCACCTTTTGCCCAGGGAAGCGGCGGAATCACTATCCTTGGAAGTGTGCAGAGGGAATTTGGAGGTGGCACTTGGGGACGAGGGTTGGCAGCACTGGAGGAACGGTTGGACTTGGTCTTAAAGGGATTTTCCAACCCTACGCATTCCATGACAGCACATGGAGGAGCAGACTTTCACCTTTTCCAGGTTTTTGCAGAATTCAAAGAAGAGCTGAGCAGGAAAACGTGTGTGGTCACTACCCACTCAGATGGGATTCGGGAGACGGAAGGGAGACATTCCAGAGCCGGAAAGCCAACTTCAGCTGGACACTGGACTTATCCCCTCTGCATCCTGGGCTGGATCCCAGGGCAATGTGTGTCACCCCTCTCCCGAGGCTGTCCCTGTTCCCTGCATGCTCAGAGGATGCATTGGTAAGCAGGCACTGATCAAATCACTTGGGATCTTTTCCCTTTGGCTCAGGTATGGAGCTTTTCCCCACCTTACTCTTAAATCAGCAAACTCCTCCAGCCCTTGTCGCCCTGGGGTAGTGAGGAGCTGAATGGAAAGCTTTTCCAGGGTGGGCAAAGCCACCCAGGAAGCCCGAGGCAGCTCTGTCTATCCTTGGGACAGCTCTGACGTGGGATACGGGATGACCCAGCCGAGAGCCAGTGCTCAGACAAGAGCCACCTTGTTGGGAGGAGAAAGAATAGTGAGTGCCCCCGGCAGCTCTTGGTCTGGGGGCACCACGGGGCTGTCTCAGCAAGCCCCACATCCCAGCTGGAACATGGGAATGTGGCAGCCTCCTGTGGGTGTAACACTCAGAGGCACACCCAACCCACCCATCACTTCCATCCTCTGCTTCACAGACACAGAGAGGACAGAGAGGATGCAAGAAGGGAAAGAAAAAAGAAAAATCCCAAGGAAATAATCCTGCTTCCTCCAGATTAGCCCCTTTTCCCCATAAAGCCTCCCAGCTCCATGCAGGAGCTCATGTCAGCACATGGGTTACACACCTCAGAGCTGCACTTTACAGCTCCGCTTTAGTGACAGCACAACACGGGCATTTCAACCCCCCCCACGGACCATCCTGATGTGTTTCTGCTCATTCATTCCCTTCCCTCACAACCCGCCAGAGAACACATCTGCTCCCTGATCCTGCCACCGCATGGAAACGCTGCTCTCAAGTGCCTCTACTCCAAAACAAGGCTTTAATTACAGGAGAAGAGAGCCCATCAGATCTCTTAATTTAGCCTCTCTTCTTATTAATTAAACCACAAGACATTTAAAGTAGGAAAGTGTTGGTGGGCAGCTGAAATCAGCCCCCCGGTGGTGTTTTGGGAAGGTACAGGATCCCCATGGTGCTCGATTTCTGCCCCAGGGGTTGGAATGAGCAAAGTTTTAGCTCCAGCTATTTTTGTGCAAATAAATGTCACCAGTATGTGGCTGCCAGTAGGGAGCAGCACGGCAGCTCTTTAAAATACTCCAGGGAGCATGGAACAGCACTGGAGAAGTGCCCCTCTGGATCCTGGCTCCCTCCTGCATCCCCAGGATAGCTGGCACATCCTGCCAGCAGCCCTAGAGCCCGACACACCAAGAGAGGCCAGGAGAGCTGCAGCTCACTCAGCCCCAGGAAGGCACCTCATCCCATAGCTCAGCGCCTCATCCTATAGCTCAGCATCTCATCCCATAGCTCAGCACCTCATCCTATAGCTCAGCATCTCATCCCATAGCTCAGCACCTCATCCTATAGCTCAGCATCTCATCCCACAGCTCAGCACCTCACCCCACAGCTCAGCACCTCATCCCACAGCTCAGCATCTCATCCCACAGCTCAGCACCTCATCCCACAGCTCAGCATCTCATCCCATAGCTCAGCACCCTCCTTGGAGCTGGGATGGCTGCTGATGGATGGCTCCCAAGGTGCCGTGGCAGCCACAGGAGCCGATGCAATTCCCAGCCTGGCATGAGCCGCGTGGGACTCAGGATCTCTGAGCCACTCTTTGTGTGTGGGTACGGGAGCGTTTCTATCTATGCTGGGTACTCATCCAGCGAGCAAATATCCCCTGCCTGAAGCAGCCTCTGTGTGTGCAGATACCAGCGAGACCCACCAGAAGAAGGATAAAAAAAAAAAAAATTAAAAAAACCTAACCCAAAACCCAAAGCCTTCCTCCGGCATTCATCATTTTAATTAGAGGAGCTGTGCCTGGAATCTCAATGGGAGATTACACCATAAAGAGAGCCGGGCGGAATAGCACAAGTGGCTCCTCTCACTTCAGAAACGAACGGAGCTGCCTGTGAAATTATTAGGAACATTATGTGTCCCATTTCCAGCCCAACACGCACATCCTGGGGCTCACCCTCCAGCAGCCGGGATGGTTCCAAGCCAGATGACATTTCCAGCACCGGTGTCCTGCCAAATCATTCACCCTCAGGGCTTGGTCCTTCATCCCTATCTCCCTCTTCACCCGCCCAGATTTCCCTCACTGTGCCCCTGGCATGGGAATATAAACATTGGGAAGCGAAGGAGGCTCCAGCCCTACAGCACTGGGTTGCCTCCACATCACACACACAGCAGGCATCATCCATATGGATACACCAAGGAAATTAATAAACACATAGACACCAATCTTCCATGCCCCAAATGGCCTCAGATAATCATAAAAATCATGGGAGTACATCAAAACTTGCTCCCTTTTCTTTGCGGTTGCCTTGTTCTCTCTTATAAGGGTTAAAAACTTCCTCTGTGGAGATTAAAGCCATGATTTCACATTAAATACGCCACGAGCTGGGAATGCACAGCCCTGACTGTATTTGTGCATCTGCTCCAAGCACAGGCAGTCCTAAGGGACCACTTCTGCTGGCCATGAGGGAGAGATAACGGGATGGCAGCACAACCCCACATCCAGCATTCCCTGTAAATTGTTATGACCCATCCAATTGCCTGAATAAATAGGTAGTGAACAGGAAGCTAAAGAATCACCCCAATTTGTCTCCCCTAAAAGCCTCCTTGCTGTAATCTCATTTCTTTATTCAAGGCGCCTTGGCTTGTTATACAGAGACACTGCTCTGCCTCTGTGACCGGCTCCGGAGCTCTTTCCCTATCATTGAGTGGAAGTTACTGGAGTAAGGAGCATTCCAGGCATGCGGTGTTATCGCTTTGTGCTGAATTGGAGGCTATAAACATGTTCACATCCACTCAGTGTTCCAATGATGAAACAGAAATGAGGCAGCACCAGCTGGAAACTCAGCCAAAAGCCCCTTCCTGAGGTTAAAAATTCCAAGGGTGGTACGGGAAGGAGTTAAATCTGCTCTGAGAGCTTTCACACGCTCGTGCGGGGTTTTCGGGAGCTTGGCTGGCACCTCTGACAGAAGCGCCAACGCGCCTCGAGGCAGCCTGGTGCTCCAGTAACATCCCAGTGCTCCGGCGGTACCCTGGGCAGCCTGGTGCTCCTTCACTGCCCTGGTGCCCCAGTAACATCCCAGGACAGTCCCACAGCATCCCGGACAGTCGGCTCCACTGGCAGGATCCCAGGCACTGCTCTGGCAGTACCTCCAAACCCTCTTTGCAAGGTGATGGGGGAAGCCACCTACTCCCTATAAAACCTGCAAACCTAATGGTGGAAATGCAAATCAGAGCTAGATCTGCTTATTAAAGCAATTCCCTGGCAGAGAGGACATTCCAGGAAGAGCCGCTTTCGGAGATGATGAGTGCAATTTGTAGATCGTTATCGCTCGGATAAAATCAGAGAAGTTTAAAACAATTGGAAATGTTGAGTTTAGACCCTCTCCCCTTGGGATATAATATATGCTTTAATGCTGCTGCATGTAAGTAACGCTGCAATTGCCCGCAGTGATACATTCCCACCGCGGAGAACGGAGCCGGGATCTGCGGCTGTGGAAACAAACCCTCTCAAACCAAAGGAAAGGCATCATTAGCCAGCGGCAATGGCGCTTTCATCCTCCCCTTGGGCGGAGAAAAGCCACCTCTGTCCCCTGCAGCCACTCTTCGGCAGCACCTAAGCGGTATTCCAAGATTTTAAAAGACTTATGGGAGGAACCAGAGGTGGGAAAGCCTCGGAGACCTCCCACGGGGAAGGCAGGGGCTAAGTAAGGTAAGAGAAAGAGTTTGACCGTAAATTGAGAATTTATTCAGAGGCAGAAAAAGCTTCTCAGCACAGGACCTTGTCTCGCTCCAACTCTTCCCACTCAGCGCTTACCAGGATCCCCCATCCTCCGCACATCCACAAAAATCCTATCACTGGACAGAATCCAGGCTGGAGCAGTGAGGAGGACTCAAAAACCGCATCCCTCTGACTCCGCACACGGTCCCTTGCCCCGAGTAAATCCGTAATGCCCGATATTCATCCAGCGAAAACGCAATCAGCGACGGCAGGTCGAGGCTTGGCGAGCCTGGAGCTGTTTAGGAATAATAACGGGAAGGCTGCCCACCTGCCTGTCCAAAAGCAGGCCCATTAAACCGCGGGGAGAAGGGATGCTCACGGACGACGGCGGCTCTCGCATCGTCTCATAAATATTTAACGGGAAGCACTTTGGAAAGAGGAATGTCATTAAGGCTGGTGTCGTCTGTGGCTCCAAATGTGGCCATACATCAGATGTTGCCAGTCTGGTGTGTAAAACCCTCTCAGAGCAGCCGCTGGCAAAGCAGTTTCTTCAGGGTGGGGAAAAAAAAAAACTTAGAGAAAGGGGAAAAAAAAATAAGGAAAATAAAGTAAAATCACGAGTTGTGGAGCCCTGGGGAGCTGCGTGTGAACATCTGAGCGATACCCTACCCATAGATCAGACCCTCACGATCACCTACAGCCACACAGGCAGCTCCAAGAGCAGGGAAAACGAGAGGGGGAAAGGCAAATCCCAGTCAAAAAGAATGCATTGGCTGGAAAGCAACCCTTGGCAGCAGTTTTTAGCATAAACACATTGTTGGGTGTTATTTTTTCCTTCCTGCAATGGCAAATTAATACTTTTATTGCTGCCGAAGACGCTCTAATAACATTTTTTCCAGCACTTTACGCTTTATTAAGATGCTTTTGACTTCTTTTGGGGTCTGGTTTTATTTTTCTTTGGACTATTGATATAATTTCTTTCCTCACCACCTTGACAGCCCCAGAGGGATGGAAAAAGCCTTTTCCAGCTGAGAGCAAATCCATCTAAGGCCCTGTCCTGCAGGTTAAGAGCCAGACTGAGCTCCCACTCACCTTTTGGAGTACCCAGGACTCATGGAGCAAACCAAGCTCCTACTTGTTGAGGCCAGTAAGTTTTTCCAACGCTGGGGATCAATCCCAAGGGCCAGAGCAGTTATCCTGCCTCAAAATATGAATTTGAGTTCGTATCTTTGGAGCTCTCAAGCTTCTCCCCGTTTGCTGCTGGGTTCCCTGGAGCACCCATGCTGCCAGCAGGGATACAAGGATTAAAAACAAGTGATCCAAGGACACGCAGCCTGGAGGAGCCCACTTCTGCTTGCATCCTGATGCTAAAATATCACCTCATCCCCATAATATCCTTCTGAACTACACAGAACTTGCCAGGTGTTCCTTTCCGTTCCAAAACACCGATAATTCCTTTTATTAGGCTTCCACAACCTGGTTCCTCACTCTCACTGAAAAATCAGGGATAGTTACAGAGGCTGTTGCTCATTGACCATCTGAGCAATGACTTATGAAGTGTATTTGAATAGGAAATAGGACTATTAAGGCACTTGGCAATATGGCAGGAGCAAAAGCAGCTCATCAGTTCATCATTTGGTTTAAAAAATATTGAAAATTATTTTTACTCCCTGATTATCATAATGAAAACCCGGGGAAGGGAAGGGATATGTGTGTGGAAAAGACGGAGGGCTGCTGGGATGGGCAGGGAAAGGGATTTATAAATTGTCCCCCAAAAAAGCGGTGAGACAACCCTGAGTGCAAAGGCCAGGGGGATGGATCCTGCAACTTCCTACCCTAAATACCCCCAGCACCTGCAGCAGGCAGCTGGGGAGTCCCTGTTTCACATGGAAACCTCTGCAACATCCAAGAAACCCCAGGAAGCATCACTGAATGATGAGGATGGGGTAAACCAGGGCTTGCTCCCTCCTCACCCATTTTCCATGCTTGCACCCCAAAACACCATTGCTGCCCTCATGATCCCAAGGCAGGCTCAGGCAGTCCCAGTCCTGCTTGTCAGTACCGGGTTCATTTAATCCATGCATGTGTTTAATTCCCTACACTCTGGCATTTCCCTCCTCTATCACTTTTCACAGCCTGTCAGTCCCGAAATCCTTTTCTGAGCAGCCACATGCCACAGCTACTTAGGAATTACGCCAGCTCCAGCAGTCATTAGGCACTTCCCATGTCCTACATGCAGCTGTGAACATTCCCGCTGCCGGGACTCGCTCAGACAGCGGATCAGCCACGAGCCGGGCAGGAAGGTGAGCAGGGATGGCACCCGCCACGCTCCTGCCTTCAAAGCCTTCAGGTTGTTAATGCTCTGGGGTTTTCCCTTAAAATTCCAGAAGTTCCATTTGTTCTCTCTGCTTGAGGAGTTTCAGCATCCAAGCAGGGAGTCCTCATTGCCTGTTTATCCCACCATGGCCCCTGCTGAAGGTGATTCACCCCTTATCTTGACTTTGGCTCCTGCTCCAGAGAAAATACTCCTTCCAGCTCTCCCCGGGCATCCAGGGTGTTGGAGTCCAAGGCACGCCTCTGGCTGCCGTGGGAGGTCAGGGCATGCCTTGGGCTTTCCTGGGTGGTCGGGAGACCTGGCAAGGGGGGTCCCAAACCCTGATAAAAAGCTCAGAATAACACTTTGACCTTAGCCCATGGGAAAAGTTACCAACATTACAAGAATCAGTGCAAACCACGAGAGTGTAAAAATGAGTAGTAGTTTAGTATTTTACAAGGTTAAAAAGTAGATTTTAGGGTTTTTAATATGAGGACGAAGGGTTTAAGATGGAGGATTTTGGGCGTTGCCCTGTTCTTCTTCTCCTTCTCCTCCATCTTCTCTGGTGGTGGTGGCACAAAATGATTTGTAGAATGAAAAAGAGGTAGAAATTACGTGTCTAGAATAGGTACAAATTAATTGGTATAAAAGAGTAAATAATAAATACGTTGTGAAGAATGGTTGGACCTTGGAAAGGGCACAAAAAGGACAGGGACAGCCCAAGACTGGGCAGTTCCAGCTTGGTTTCGGCTGGCATCAGACATGCAGCCGGAGCTGAGAGCAAGTTAGAGATAAGAAGAAATAAACATCTTGAAACAACATCTGCAGGCATCTCTTATCTATTCGGACTCGAGGTAAAACTTCCCAGAGGTGAAGATAAGAACCAACATTTGTGCAGAGTGCTGAACTCCCACACCAGGGGTGCTGGCAGCTGCCTCCTGGGCTGGACACAGGATCTTTCTGATCCCCTCTGCCAGGTCTGCAGAGCGGTTCAGATACCTGGAGATGTAGCTCCAGTGCCTGGTGGGATTCCAGCATGCACCAGCTGGAGAGGGGCTCATCCCCCGTGGGAACCCAGAGGACATAAATGCATCACCTGCTCATGTGCTGCCAGAACTCCTGGTGCCTCCACGTCCCCCTCAGTGCTACACCACCTGTTTTAAGTGTTTTGCTGCTAAGTCTGGGGCTGCTCCTGCGTTCACAAATCACCTGTTTGATTTTGGATGGTACCACAAGAGAAAATCATCTTTCCTTCCTTTGGTCCAACATGTGTCGCCAGTAAATCTCTGCATTTTATTTTGTTTTCTTAAACAAAGAATCATAGAATCCCTGAATGGTTTGAGCTGGAAAGGACAGCAAAGCTCATCTTGTTCCAAGGGATACATTCCACTAGACTGGTTTAACAGAGGGAAACTGAGGCACACCAAGAAAACAGGACCTGCCCACCCATCACTCTGCAAAGAGCCACATCCCTGGCTGGGAATGTAACCATGAGAACCCAACAGAAGGGTGGTGGGAAGACTTCCCCGTGCTCCAGCACAGCTCAGACCCTCACCTCCCCAACAAACCCAATCCCATGGCAATTCCCATCCTGACAAGCTCTGTTTTTCCCCCGGAGTCATTAGAAAAAGCCACGAGGGCAGCGAGGGGAAGCCAGCGCTCGCCCTTCGCAAGGTCAACAAAAATCCCTCAAAATGTCATAGAGTTTTGCGAGTCCTAAATGAAGCAATTGCTTAATCTACCTGGGGGATTGCAGCTATTATATCCACTGCCGTAAACAAGCCTCAGCTCCGGCTCCGAAGGATTGCACCGGCGGAGAGGAGCCGAGGCTAAATTGACAAGTTGTCTCTGCTGCCCTTGAAACTCAATTTGCCATCGCTCACCTCATTTCAAATTAGCACAGAGAGAAACCTCGTCGGCCGAGCTGCTCTTTTGGGGCTCTTACACAACATCCCTGCTCCACAGGCTGGCGCTTCAGGGGCTTATCCTGCTGCAACAGGAATAGGGAAAATCTGGAGATTAAATGCAGACCCTCGAATGTGGCCAAAGCTGCCTAAAGTGCTCCAGGCCAGGTTGGATGGGGCTTGGACAACATGGGATAGCGGAAGGTGTTGCTGACCGTGGCAGGGGGTGGAATAAGACGAGCTTTAAGGTCCCTTCCAGCCCAAACTATTCTGTGATTCTGTGATGAAATTAGGGAGAAATTCAGCCTTTTACCAACAAGCCCGCAGAAAGTGTGTACACCCCTGAAATCCTTTCCTGAAGACTTAAAAGGGATGAGTACAGGAGCAAAGCTCTGACAGAGGTGGAGTTTATACCTGCTCCAAGGCATCATCTGGAACTGTGCCGAAGGCTCACAGCAGGCTGGGATGGCTCGAGGAAGAAGAGATCCTCCAGATTTGTGTGCAACTTTTTTGAAAAGGGCCCTGAATAGAAACGGGCTCAAACCACATTTGCAACAAACGTGTTCGGCATCCAGGGAATTCGCTTTGTATTTTCAAAAGAGGAGTTTTCAATAGCTGTGATTTCAGGTGAAAGTTTCATATCAATGCTGGATGGATGGTACAAAAAAAAAAAAATCAAAGGCAGTATTATTAACCTGGAGCCTGAAATGGTCTTGTTTTCATTCCTCAACGTGGATCTGGTAGATGCTGCTGCTGCCACTTGTACACTTGTGCCAGAACTTAATGCCAACAGCCCCCTGCCTTCAGAGGGATGGGGCTCATTCACATGTGCTGGAACAGACCTGGTGCTCTGGGGACGCCCTCAGCAATGGGATGGGGGACGCAGCCGAGTTAACACAGACATGCAGTGACCAGAGGGGCTGCAATTGCCTTGCCAGTGCAGCCACAGCCACGTGTGCCCTGCCCCAGTGCTGCTCCTGCTGCCTCTCACACAGACTGGCACTCACCCATCAACCCCCTTTCCTCAAGGAGGGGTTAAAACCGTGCTGTGATCTCCCTCATTGCTCTCAGGAGAAGCACCACCTTCTCTCATCTCCAGGAAGCTCCTGAGGTGCCCAAACCCGGCTCTGCAACCCTCAGAAAGGGAAACATCCACAGATTCTCCTGAGCTGCAAAGGGAAGACTGAGTAGCCAAGCAAAGGAGGAAAAATGCGTTACTGGGGAGATCTGGAGGGTGAGGATCCCTGCCCTTCCCAGCTTTGTTCAGCACCGAACACAACCAGGGCTGGGGGCACTCAGTGCAACCGACTCCCTGCAGACCCCGCGCTGCAGCGGGACTGATGTGACAAAGCCACGCCACGTTTGGTCACCCGCAGCACACAGAGGGACAGCGGGCCTGACGTGGCAGCCATCTGCCCTCGCTGCCTGCACAAAGGGCCCCTTGACAGCTGGGCTAGCGATGGCCTTCGGCCCCAGCGCTGCAGCCCGCGCCGCAGGCAGCGCTGCCGTGGGCAGCACAAGAGCCCTTGTGTTCCCTCCTGTTCCCTTGTGTCCCTCATGTTCCCGGGGCAGGAGGGGATAAAGAGCCAGTGTTGCTGTCGTCAGCATTCCCGGCTGACCCGTGCCCGCCAACAACCACCTGCCTTTCTCACCCCCGGATCTGAGACTGCCCTGACCCCCAACACCCTGCTGGCAGGGGACACCAAGGGGCACTGCTGGAAGGAGGCAGGTACCAAGCTCAGGTCCGTGATCCAGGCTCTCCAGGATACGGGGACAGCAGCAGCATCACAGCTTTGATGCATGTCCCGACCTCCACACCTGCAATAGCTTGCAGGCCTAAGAGCATCAGACGTTAAAACAGCACTTGTTAAGAAATTTCTGGTTGATTTAGGTTTCTCAGCATCAAATCTTTCACAAAGCTAGCGTTTGCTTTCCAAAATAAACAGCAGAGAATGGAAAAAGAGGGAAAGCAAAAATGGAACTAAGAGCTCCCAGTCAATCCTAAGCAATGTGGAGGCAGGCAGCAGTATCCGGATGGGATTCAGTCTGGGGGCAAGGCACAAAGTTGAGGCCACTTGGTATCATCTCGTGTTTCGCCCATCTCTGTGCTCTTTTAACTCAAATCCCTTGTTCTCAGCCCCATGTTCTTGCTCCAGCTCCCAATTTTCTGAGGCATGGCATGCACTGATTCCTTTGGATGAGCTGTGACTGCAGCACAGCCCAGCTCTTTGGCATAAAAACTTTTCCCCTCCACTCACCATCTCTAATTTATCCCCCGTGCCTGGCACACAGACCTGCCTTCACCCTGCAGCTTCTGGTGTGCCAGTGGCCTTTGCTCCCAGCCCGTAGGGTGTTATCCATGTTATCTACACCAGTGCCTGCAGGGGAAGGCAAAACCGTGCCTGCTCTCATGGATGACACTCCTCACCTTCTGCTACCGTATCTACTGACAAAATTCAAACCAAGTGAGCAGATGGAGAAGCGAGCGTGAAGTTTTTCCCCCCACTGCTCCCATTTGAATCAGCCACAGGTGATTCCCGTGCCCTGCCAGGCACAGGAGATGCCAAGCTCGTAGGGCAATGGGAGCAAGCAGGGAGGGGGTGTTACGTCCTGGAGTAGTGGACACCCAAGAAACAACGGAGCTGTCCATTGCAGAGCAGCAGGCACACAACTCAGATTATCCTGTGATTAGCTGGAGAACATTGGCATTAGGAGAAGCATTTGCCTGAGCAAATTCCCTTGAATAGTCATGATCCAAGCTGCCAGCGTAGGCAGCAGCTTGGCCGGGCAGGGAGGTTACAGCAGGGCACTGACACTCAGAGAAAACCTGGGCTCTGCCAAAATACATCTCTCCCTGACCCCCTGCTTCCTCCCAGGGCTTCTGGCCCTGATCCCACAGCAAAACCACCAAAATCCTACCCAGAAAAGGCTCAGGAGCTCTGTGCTCTCACACCCCATAGCAGTGCCATTGCTGCCTTTCCCCTACCACAGAAAATCCAGGGCCAGATCCATAAGCAGCATCCCAACCCCCCACTGAAACTCCTGCTGATTTATGCCACTGAGGATCCTCCTACAACGCAAACCCGAATCAAAGCATTCCTGGGAGAAGCCCTGCGCCTCCCCACCAGCAAAAAGAGCTTTTGACCACAGTGTGCGGTGTAGAATCTGACTTTGAGTGACTACCATAAAGTGTTTTTATTTTTAAGCTGTTTTATGCCGTTTCCCCAGCTCACGAGGAGTGCACCTTGGTGTCAACAGGACTCTTTTGTCTTTGTAAGCTATTTTGAGGCAAAATATCTGTAAATTACTTCCCCAAACCTCCGCACAAGCAGATCATGCAGAGAAAATAGGCTTTGCAGGAATGCAGTAAATTGTTTCTGTCACACAAGGAAATATAACCAATGGAAATCGTTATGGATGAGTCATTATGAGAGGGACCGAAAAAATTAACCTTCATCCATTTCCTTCATCTCGGAGCGTGTGCGAGGGTGTGCACGGGAGAAGGAAGGTGGAGAGCACCTGCTAAGTGAGGGCACAGAGCTGGGGGAAAGGTGGGATGTGCAAGCAGCTACAGACAGGGAAAACCTGACTGTTTGGGAGAGGGTGCCAGGATTGGGGTGCTGCAAAGGAGAGGTGCATCAGCCCACCCCCGAGATGGAAAGGGATGCTCCAGGGTGGGAGAAATTTCTGCTCAATCCCATTACACAGGAGGGGGATGCTCTTTTCCAGCTATTATTATGCATTGATTTTGTCTATCCCTGTCCTCAAATCCCGTGAAAACCTCAGGGGGTAAGCATGTTTAAGGAGGAAGGTGAAGCCAAAGCTCGATGAGCACGGGCTGTCTCCCACCTACAGCCACCACAGCACATCCCAACACACCTTTTCTTGCCCGATCCTCTGTGACTCCAGCGTAAACATGCAGTTTTCTATTTGCCAAGGGTTTTTTTTTTTGTTAAATGCAGAGAAAATAGCGAAGGAATGCAGCAGTGTGGGCCAACGAGCGCTGCTTGCGTGGGAGAGGAGGCTCCCGGAGACAGAAGCATCAGCTAGAGGAGTACGTGTGAATACGGCAGAGGAAAACATTTATTCTCACACATTTGGGATAAAACCCATCAGTAGTAACTCCAGCTCAGCTCCATCCAGCTCTGCTTCAGCCCCTCACCATTAACCAAGCGCTGTGCACGCGTTTCGCTCCGTACCTGTGCACATCCCCTACAGAGGTTACACAAAATAAGAAACAAATCCATTTCCAGAGTGGCAGATAACGATTCCTCCGGCCACGGCGCGCAAACAAGGCGGCGGAAAAGGCTCAAGTGTTAAATGTTCCCTAATGTGCAGTAATTGATTTCCATGTGTGCAGTAATGGATTTGGTCACATCATGCAACAATGGATTTGACATGGGTTCTCGCTGATATTATAAACATAGTTAAGTCGTTAGCGCGGTGCCCGGGAATCAGGCCTTTAATGGCGCTGACCCCGTGCCCTGAGCCAGCTGGCCGGCACCGGCAGCCACCAAAATCTTCAGGGCTGCTTCATGCTCAAGGACGCAGCCGGCAATTTAACAGCTAAAAGCCGCTCGGAGCTGAGCAAAACACATCCCGAGTTCTCCTCCATCCATGTGCTCACACGTACATGATTCCTGTCCAGTCTGTCTCCTTCCCTGGCTTTTTGCACGGTGGGTGCACACCCCAAGGTGTTGTGCTCTCACTGAAGGGATGGGCAGGGGGGAGTGGCATAGAAACACAGGCGGGGTTGGGTTGGAAGGGAACTTGAAATTCCTCTAGTTCCAGCCCTCCAGGTTGCTCCAAGCCCCATCCAAAACAGCCAGCAAAAGGTGTTCGGCATCATGTCAGCCCCAATAAAACTTGGTTTCAAAAGTTTGTTCTGCTTCCCATCACAAGCAGAGTGATTCAAATCTGCAAGGCTTCGCATTCAGCTTTCTGAGCCCTAATTGTCTCATCCTAGAATCCTAGGATGGTTTGGGTGGGAAAGAACCTTAAATCTCATCTCATTCCAACCCTTCCTGCCCTGGGCAGGGACATCTTCCACTATCCCAGGTTGCTCCGAGCCCTGTCCAACCCGGCCTTGGACACTTCCAGGGATCCAGGTGCAGCCACAGCTGCTCTGGGCACCCTGTGCCAGGGCCTCCCCACCCTCACAGGGAACAATTCCTTCCCAATATCCCATCTATCCCTGCCCTCTGGCAGCGGGAAGCCATTCCCTGTGTCCTGTCCCTCCAGGCCTGTGTCCCAAGTCCCTCTCCAGCTCTCCTGGAGCCCCTTTAGGCACCAGCAGGGTCTCTAAGCTCTCCCTGGAGCCTTCTCCAGGCTGAGCACTCCCAGCTCTCCCAGCCTGGCTCCAGAGCAGAGGGGCTCCGGCCATTGGAGCATCTCCATGGGTTCCTCTGGACTTGCTCCAGCAGCTCCACATCCTTCCAGGTCTTTGCCTCTACTAAAAATCCTCTCTCACATCCCACAGCCCAGCCATTTACAGGTCCCTGCACCTGCTGCAAGCACTGGTGGGAGAAGTCATAGAACATCACAGATTCATGGAGGCGTGGAATGGTTTGGGTTCGCAAGTAACCTTAAAGATCATCTCATTCCAACCCCCATCACCACCACGGTGTCTCCTGTTGTGGAAACACCAGCTGGAGCCCAACACCATCTCCTGTCAGCAGGGCCCCTCAGAAGGACCACGAGGCAGTCGCAGAGGGTTGGAACTGGCTCCCACTGGGTATTTACAAGCCTTGCAGCAGTGTTAAAAATCTATTCTTTTCACTCGGGCACTGCAGCAGCGCTCGCCTTCTGTCGAGAAGTGATTGGGCTCCTGTCCGTCAGGGACACTGAGCGATTGTACAGAGAAAATTGCATTCAGCAATGGGGGATTTAAGAGGGTGCTTGTTCTCAAACAGGGCTCCAATTAATTAACTCAGAGGAAGGGGCTGCTCGGAGTTTGCTCAGTGTTTTCTGTGTTTTCCTTGGTGCATTGAATTTATTGGCGAGTGCCTTGGTTTGTTTCTTTCTTGCTTTTCTGTTTGTCTTTAAGACTCTTTGCGAGATGATAAAGCGTAGGGAATGTGTTTACTCGGCAGGGGATTAATTGGCAAGCAGGCAGGAGAAATGGATGGGCCAAGCCCCAAATTCCAACCCTCCCGCTGCACCTGCCAACACTGGGAATGGAAAAGCCTCCTGGCCAGCCCAGTGCTCGTGGGATTTTGTAGCACAAGGGTGTCAAGATCCACCAGAAGCTGTAGCAGGAAAGGATCTCAGGGATGGGGCTTTCACTTCAACTCTTCCAACCCTGCATCATGCAAAAAATGGGGGAAATTAGAAAACATCATTGTCATGGGCATGAGAAATGTACCAGAATTGTGCATGCAACAAGTGGGAGCACCGCTGAGCTCTGAAGAAACCAGGAAAGACTTTTACCGGGATTGTGGCTTCCGCGTGAGCCAGCTCAGTGCTGTTTCACAGGATATGGTAAGGGCTGCAGTATCCTCCACTCCTCCCTCCAGGCTTTGGTCACCTCCTAGGACAAGACATTCCTGAAGACATAGATAATTTCTTCATTTTTTCAACAACAAACACAGGAGGATTTGACCTCAGGTGGAGTCCCACCACACAGACCATATCCCAGGAGAGAATATTCTGTGTTAAAGGAGAATTAGGGATTGGTGTTGCACTCGGAGAGGCTGTAGTGCACAGCTGGTGGAACCACATGGATGGGTTTCAGCCATCAGAGGACACCTGGAGAAGCACCACTGGGATGTCTGTGACTGTTGAGGAGAGCAGGTGATCCTCATGGGGATGGGATTTGGAGGAGCACATCCTCCAGCTTGCAATTCCCAAATTTCCAGAGGAATTGTGTTCCTCAAGAGCAGATGGAGATCAGGAAGCCAGAGATTCACGGCCTATGCTGACCCAGAACACAGCACCATCTCTTCTTTTTGGAGACCTGGAGCCCCATCTCTCCAGGAGAGCCCTCCCCAAACACAACCACAGCCACGTCCCCAACCACCCAGCCCTGACTTTTCCTTCAGACCAAGACATTTCACAGCCCCGCTGCCACTTCCAGGGGTGAGAAAGGTCCCCTTCTTGCCCTCAGCCCTAATCTTTGAAAGGAATTAATCTTCAAAGCAATCTCGCCCCAGCAGAGCAAGTTTTGATTTATGAGTTGCGGCGACAGCTGATCTCCTCTGACGGGGGAGATGGGAAGCGTTGTCTGGATGGGGTCAGCGCCTGGAGGAACCTCACAGAAACAGGCACCCAGACCACAGCTGGAGCAACCACCACCTCTTCGTCCTTGGGAAATTCCAACCTGCCTTATTTTCTTCATTAATCAGGGAAAGCAAGTTTCCCACCTCCAATAAATTTTTTTAACAAAGAGTTGACCTCAGCAAAAGCACAAGAGCCTCATCAAAGGCTTTGTTTTCCTCTCACAACGCCGCTCCCTACTACAAACTGCAGCATAACCTACACGCAAAACTGAACCAAGGGGATTTGGCTTCATTGAAATAAAACATTTTGATGAAATTTTAAATGAGAAAATGGTGATGGCCTCCAAAAAATGATTTGATTTCGGTGAATCTGTGTTTTCATTTTGAAAACTGATTCATTAGAATTTTTTTTTCCAACCAGCTCTAATCAAAGTGCTTTAGGCGTTTTTGAAAATTTCAGTCCTGAGCTTCAAAACAATTTAATTTGTGTTATAAAGCAGCGAAGTTTATGACACAGAGATACAGCGAATGGAAGCACTTTTTGACTTTGCAAACACTTCAACTTTAAGAAATTAAATTAATGGAAATGTGGGAGAGTAATTTCAAAAGTTTCTTTCCCGAAGTACAGAAAGTATTTTCCAACTCATATGAAGGCAGACTTTATAAATATAATATAAGGTTGTCATCGCCACGCTTACAGCTTGCTTTTCACTACCACCAGCTCCATTTAAAGTTTCTTCAGGTCGTGAGCAAATGAAATAAAAGAACTCATTTCTGTTCGTGAAAACTCCAGTGACGGGATCATTATAGAGAGCATCTCCAAAGGGAAAAGGGAAAAGGGGAGAGAAAGCAGAGGATATATAGCAAAAATGGAAAGAGAATGAGAACATCACGGGAAATGCTCATTCCAACAAGGGCCCCATTCACCCGCTCTTGTCTTTCCTTCAGGGTTAGTTCATGTTTCATTACAGATTAACACAGCATCTCTTCTCTCAAGCCTCGCGCTGGAGATCGCTCCATCCATTTAAATAGATTTCAAAAGCCAGGATTGATCTATGCCAAGCTGTAATTTTGGACGGTAGCGTGGCAGTTAATGCACTCCAGCCTCTGCAGAGAGAAGGAGGTGTGTGAATTGCTTCCTCGATATGATAAATTCATTAGATAAAGGAACCTGAGATAACAGGAACAGCACTTGGAAAGCATCTGGTGGCACGGATGTGCAGGGAAGGGGGTCACAGCATGACTCTCATGGTTTGCATTAGAGCACAGAACGGAACAAAAGAGACTTGTACAGGGGACTGGAAGGGACCTTTGGGTCAAGCACTCCTACTTCTTCCCCTCTGAGATAACCACGTAATAATCCAACAGCTGCTTGAACCTGTGAATGCCATCCCACGGAAAGCATCTCAAAATGCCAACCACGAAGACTATGGGAAAAATGAAATATCATGCCCCTAAGTAGAGGGGAACCACGGATCTTGTCTGAAATGCTGCTGGTAGAGATGCAAAAACTGATACCAGAAATCTGCTGTGCTGTCCAGGCTGGATGCAGAGGATGGGGCAGTAGGGAGTGACACAGCCACAGGCTGTGAAATCCCTGCTATCCCAGCGGCTCCTGGCACTTCCACCTGCAAGCAGCAGGATCTGGGAGCTCACTGAGCCAGCCCTCTCCAGCCTGTTTAAATTCAGCTCCACCACCACAGGGAAAGGAGCACGGCAGGCTCCGAGGATCTGCTCTGATGGTTCAGCTCAGAGAGAACCAGGACAAAGAAATGGGAGGATGCTTTGGCAGCCACGTAAAGGAGACCAATAAACACTGGAGATGGGAGCAAAGCGATGGAGATCAACAGGGCATCACAAAGCACGAGACTGAAAAACAGGAGGAATGGTCTCATGGAGAAGAAGGGGAAGGAGCACAGAAAGCCAGCAAGGGATTAGGGATGCTACAAACTGGAGGGTTTAGGAGATCCAGCACCATCTCCAAGGGCACTGCAGGAAGCCCACAGGAAAGAGAAACCTCAGAGCACGGTCCCACAGCCGACTGAGGCTCAGCGATCAGAGAGGAGCAGGTCAACCTCAAACTTTTCCAGAACCCCCTGCCAGGATGACAGCCAGGAACGCTTGCATCCTCCCGGCTCTCTGCCATCCACGGGGTTACCTGATCTAAACCAAACCTAATCAATACGAGGAGGAGGAATTCAGCACAAGGAGATTACCACGGCAGGAGAGCCGCTCACAGCCACGGTGCTGGCAAAGCCTTCCCACAACAGCAAGTGAGCTGCCAGATGGATTTTGATCTCATTAATCTGTTTCGGGGCCAGCCGGCAGCACGGGGCTGCCGTGGGCGAAGCGGCACGCGCCACCTTCCTCCGAACCCTAGGAAAAAGGGAAAGATTTCACATACAAATGTTCTCCCACTCAGAGCACTTCAGGCACCCAAGTGCTGGAAATGCAGGTCATATCTGCCCAGAGAAGCTGTGGTTGCCCCATCCCTGGAAGTGTCCAAGGCCAGGCTGGACAGAATTTGGAGCAATTCCATCTGCTGGAAGGTGTCTCTGCCCACAGCAAGGGAGTGGAACAAGATGGGCTTTAAGGTCACTTCCAACCCAAATCATTCCTGACTGCACAATTCTATATCTGAGCTATTAATTCATTTATCAGTTCTGCAGATCAGAGCTTATTTGGATTTCATGTAAAGTAATGAGGATACTGCAATGTCTCTATCCAGGGAAAAGCCTTTCTGCACTCACCTGAGGCTGTATAAATTAAACATTTCCTTTGGTGCAAGGGGTCAGTGCTGTCCAGTGGATAATGTGCCAGGCTGGGACCTGGGGTCACCCCCTCTGGCACTGGTTCAGTAGATAACCTTGAGGATTTTAAACCCCTCATCCTCTCTGCATCCTCTCTGCTTTCTCCTGAGTAAAATAGGGATACCAACCAGAATTGAGGTCTCCCAGTGAAAAGCATTCCATAATCAATATTTTAGGGATTGAGGAAAATATAGAAGGGTCTATAGCAAAGCCTGAGATACCAAAAGGGAGGGGATAGCAAACCTGGAACTACAGGCATCAATAAATCAGCTACAGTGCAGGAGCAGTCTCAGCTTAGGATAGAATCATGGAATGGTTTGGGTTGGAAGGGACTTAAAGCTCACCTCAGTCCAACCCCCTTGCCATGGGCAGGGACACCTTCCACTAGACCAGGTTAAAACCTGGCATTACACACTTCCAGGGATGGAGCAGCCACAGCTTCTCTGGGCAACCTGTGCCAGGGCCTCACCACCCTCACAGGGAACAATTTTTTCCTACTATCTAATCTAAACCTACCCCCTGTCAATTCAAAGCCATTCCCTGCTGCTCTTTGCAACTGGACCAAGCCAAGAGTGAAGCTGGGAGCACGGAGAGGCCAATTCCAGCTGTCACCAGCCAAAGAAGGACCCATTGCTTTGTCTCACCGAGGGTCCTTCTGCTCCTCCCACCCTTGTGGGCACTCACTGACCACCCAACGCTGCACATCAGCCTCTGCCGAGCATGAGTTCAGCTTCAAAGCAATGCAAATCCATGGATGTGAGGGGCTGCTCGCACTCAGAGTACACTGAGCTCAGGGCGCTTTGGTCCATGTCAATTAGGGATAAATTTAAGCTAATGAGAAGTAAGTGTCCAGCCAGGGCTTCGCATCGATTTGGTTAAACCGATGTAAGAGAGGAAGTGCACGTGTGGATCCGGGGACGTGTGTGTGTGGATGACTGCATTTCTCCTTGGCAGCTTGCCCCCAAACCTTCCTTGGTTCATTCTGAAGGTTTTTCAGATGAAAGCCCCAAATTTGCAGTGTTTTGTTTCGTTTTCAAGTAATGACACTCACCCGGCACTTCCAAACCCTCTGTGAAACAGAGCCACTGTTTTCTTTTGTACAGAAAAGTTGGGAGATAAATTGCAGATGATTCAGTAAATAACTCAGCCTATGACCTTGATGCTTATTGATTCCTCAAGCTGTTTATCTTTCTTGTGTGCTCCCCAGCAAAAACAATTATCACTTAATTATAAAGCAGCTTGGCTTGAGGGAACCACCAATTGGCTGGCACAGGATGAGTTCATCCCTGCGCACCACAGAGCCCCGACCAGAGCGACTGCTTAGGATTCAAAGCCACAAACTTCATTATTTTCTTCCTAGCTCATGTTTTTCCCCTCGTTTTAAAATCACTTAAGGATGTTTAGCCAGTCTGGGTGTTTGACTGCCCGAATATTTGCGATGGATGGGATCGAAACGGCAAGTGCCAGCATCGGAAAAGGGGAAAAAGAGAACTAGAATGATAAAAAGAAGCACGAGGAAAGGTTGTTGGTCCTGGAAATAAAATACCTGGGCTGTTCTCTCCTTCAGTGACCTTGGGTAAAGCATTTTTCTGTTGCCTCCCCTTCTCTCTGTGCAGAGCTGTGCCAGCCGTGTGCAGAAGCCGGCACAAAGGATTCTTCCTGCTCTTGACCGAAGTTTCCCAATGCCACTGGGATGGGAAAAATGACAGCCTGGCACTGCTGCAGCCATGCATGCATTTGGAAAGCACTTAGAGACATCCATTAGCACGGGAAAGGGAATTATCATCTCCACCCCAAGGCAGGAGGAGGGAAAGGAACCTCCCCCTTCAATAGAAATGGAGGATTTGTAATTTTTATGCACTTTTGAGCTGTGCCATCCTCCAGTCAAAGGAGGTGAGGGTGTCCACAGAGGGATCTGGACAGGCTGGATACTGGAGCAGGTCCAGGGAAGGGAATGGAGCTGGGAAGGGTCTGGAGCTCCAGGACGGGCTGAGGGAGCTGGGAAAGGGGCTCAGCCTGGAGAAAAGGAGGCTCAGGGGGGACCTTGTGGCTCTGCACAACTCCCTGACAGGAGGGGGCAGCCGGGGGGGGCCGGGCTCTGCTCCAAGGGAACAGGGACAGGAGGAGACGGAACGGCCTCTCAAGTTGTGCCAAGAGAAGTTTAGGTTGGATATTGGGGAACATTTCTTCATGGAAAGGGTTGCTCAGCCCTGGCACAGGCTGCCCAGGACAGTGCTGGACTCAGGATCCCTGCAGGGATCTAAAACCCACGTGGACATGGCACCTGGGGACATGGTTTAAGGATGGGCTTGGCCGTGCTGGGTTAACAGCTGGGCTCAGTGATCTTGGAAGTTTTTCCAACCCGAATGACTCCATGATTCACACTCCAGACTCCCTAACCATGCCCCTACCCTGCAAAAGCACACAGCCTGCAGCAGAGACACTTCATTTCCCAGCACTGGATGCTCTTTAGCTGCCAGATCCCCCAAACCTGCCCTCTTCCTCCTCCTTCTCCTCCTCCTCCTCCTCTTACACAAACCCTCAACAGCAGCAAACTCCGTTAGGGAGCTGTGGGACCCTGATGTGATCAGACTGAGGGCTCCAGCGCAATGAAGAGCAGCAGCAGCCAAAACCACTAAGCAGACAAACATCGTTACACAGCCTAAAGAGATCAGGGACAGCGAACGCATCCCGGGGCCGGCTCTGCGGAGCTGCGGGGGGACACCAAGCCTCTGTCCCCGCCGTGTGAGCAGGGACCGGGAGCAGAGCCACACGATGGCACTGTGCTTTCCAGAGCTCTCCAATTCCAGCCGGTTTTGCAGCACTGCCCGGCCCTGCCGGACCCAGTGCAGCACTTCCCTGTGCAAAACAGCTCCGGTTTTGCAGGAAAACTGTAAAGACCTCATCAGCTACTGCCAGCTCAGCACAGAGGGCTCAGGAAAGGCTTTACAGAGCATCCGTGCCCGAGTGCCGGGGTCAGCACTCGGCAGCTCTGATGATCCAAGCTCCAGCCCTGTCTCTAACTGCACCATTTAAATTCCATTTCAGCCCAGGGCAGAGGGGCTCTCCATCACACTGTGGGCAGGACACGGATCCACAGAATCCCAGAATGGTTTTGGCTGAAAGGGACCTTAAAGCCCATCTTGTTTCACCCCCTGCCATGGGCAGGGACACCTTCCACTATCCCAAGTTGGTCCAAGCCCTGTCCAGCCTGGCTTTGGGCACTGCCAGGGATCCAGGGGCAGCCACAGCTTCTCTGGAGAACCAGTTCCAGTGCCTAACTCAGCATAGTTGCAGTAGCATTTTCTACTGCCTCTATTTGGGACCGAAATCTCCTTTTGTTCATCGGTGGGTACTCCAAGAGCTTTTATGCCATTAAGGAGCTCCCAGTATAACCCAGCACACGAATCCAGCTTGTCTGCACTGCCCAGGCTATTGGTCTTAATTAATTCCTGCCTTATGATTGGAGTAGCAAGGATTGCAAACAGATCAGACCACAGGGTGACAGCCCTATTGATAACAAGCAGAGCTGCCCATAATGACCCTTATTCCTTGCATTCTCCAGCCAGGTACCACAAAAATCGTTCCTACGCACTCTGTGGTGACATTTTAAAATCTTTTAAAGCCATTTCAGGAGTGGAAACAAGCAACACCTCCCCTCCAACTCCTCTTTCCTCCCCACCCCAGTTGCATGCAGCACATCCCCATTACGCCCATCACAGTCTGGACACAGGCCTGCACCTTTCCAAAGGTACAAATATCCTCTGCATCTGCTCATCAGCTCTTCAGCCACATGGCAGGAGGATATTCCACATCCTCACGTTCCCACAGACAGAAGTTTTATGGCCCCGTGTTGCCCAGGGAGCAGCCAGGAGCAATCCAGGATATACTGTACCCTTGCAGGAGGGGATTGTCACATTAAAACACCTCTAAATGCTTAAAAGGGTTTTCGTTTAGAGTCTCCTGCCGTGAAGTGTCTTCAAGGGCCCCAGATTTATTATTTCATCAGAAGATCAGAGAGGGGAAGTTTGTAGGAGATCAAACAAATAGGAATACATTAAGAGAGACAGTAAGAGAGGCTGGAGAAACGGTTGGATTAAATAAAGTGGGACAGAATCCCTGCTGACCAGGGGGGTTGTTCCCCCTCATAGCTCCTACCCCATGGACCCCAATCCCTGTCCAACCATGGAGATGCCAGTAGGGTCCTGGGGTGGAGAATAAAGCCCCTGCTGCCAGCAGGACCCACTTCCCATCCCCTGATTCCTCAAGCAAAGGGGAGCGTATTTCCTATCAGATTTCATTATAGATCAAAGATCTGGAAAACATGCCAAAGGAGACGGTGCAAGGGGAAGAAATGGATCTTCTGGAAAAAAATGCCTTAAGATGGGCCTGACTTTGCTTCCTGGCTCTGCTGCAGAGGCCGTGGGTTCATTCTTTCTCTGTGCCTCAGTTTCCCCATTCCAAAAGCAAGCTTCATAACTTTCTTTTCCCACACTTAGAATCATAAAGGTTGGAATTGAGCTCTTAGATCACTGAGTCCAACCATTAACCCAGCCCTGCCAAGGCCACCACTGACCCTCGTCCCTAAGCACCACATCCGCACACTTAATTAACACTTCCAGGGATGGCAATTCCACCATTTCCCTGGACCTGACAACCCTTTCAGTGAACAAATTTCTCCTAATTTCCAGTCTTCTTCATGGGATGCAGATGGAGTTGTTCAAAGCTGGGAGGAGTGGCCAGAGCAGCCCTCCAGAAGGACCTTGACAGGCTGGAGAAGTGGGCAGGAAAGAACTGCCTGGAGCTCAGCAAGGACAAATGCAGGCCCTGCTCCTGGAGAGGATAATCCTGGGCACCAGCATAGGCTGGGGGTGACCTGGAGAGCAGCTCTGGGCTCCTCAGCACAGCAGGGCCAGGGAGCTCCTGGAGCGGGGCCAGCGGAGGCTGTGGAGCTCAGGAAGGGCCTGGAGCATCTCCGTGCCCAGGAAAGGCTGAGGGAGCTGGGGCTGCTCAGGCTCGAGAGGAGCCCCGGCTGAGAGGGGCCCTCAGGCCTGGGTGTCCCTGGCTGACGGGAGGGCTCCGAGCAGGGCCCGGGCTCTGCTCCGGGGACCCAGCAATGGCCCCAGAGCAACGGGCAGGGGCTGAGCCCAACAATTTCCCTGCACAGGAGGCACAACTTCTGCCCTGGGCAGGGACTGAGCACTGGAACAAATCCTCCAGGGAGGGTGTGGAGTCTCCCTCCCTGAAGATGTTCCAGAACCATCTGGACACAATTGAGTGCCCTGTGCTCCGGGATGACCCTGTTGGAGCAGGGAGGTGGCACCAGATGAGCTCCGTGGTCCCTTCCCTGACGCATTCTGGGATTCTGCAATATCAGCTGGTGTTTTCGGCCCATTAGGAACGGGGGTTTTGCTGCAGAAAACAGCAATTATCCCCACACTGCTCCGGAGACTCGACTCAGGCCTGTGCTGTTGGGAGCTGCTATTTGGTGCCACGCTTCCTCCAACATTTGTGAGTTGAAACACGTCAGCCTTTCTGTTTCTTTGCCCCCCTCCCCAGCCCGTGGCAGCTGAACAGGCTTTGGAGCCTTCTGTTCCCATCCCACCCCCAGCACCTCTCGGCTCCTCGGCAGCTGTCAGCTCGCACGGCTTCATCTCGGGAGATCAGTGGGCGGACATGAATATACACCAAATATATATAGAAATGTGCACAGGAGGGCTCTGCTTCTGCTCACACGTCTCGTGGGAGCAGGTCGGGAAATGGGCTGCCAGAACGTCTCCTCCCTTAAATCCTCATTCACAAGAGGAACGTCACACCTCCGAGGTCAAGCCACGCTTGAGTTTTAATTCATTAAGCTAACTTCTGTGCTGGCTGAGTCTGCAGTCTTGAGGAAATTGCTATTTTATTGGGGTGGAAATGGGAAAGCTTTGCTTGCTGCTACCCAGTCACCGGAACTTGGGTTCCCACCAGTGCCTCCTCTGCCAGTCTGGGCTTGGGTGCTTCACCCAGGGGTGACAACCCCGACTGCCACTAAATCTCTGCAATGGCAGTGCAGCCACAGGACCAGCTCTGCCAAAAATCACCCCTTGAACCAGCAGCTGTAGCCTCATGTCGAGTGATCTGGGGGGATAGACAGTGATGCTGCCCCCCAAAACAAGCCAGGGGCCTCCCCCTCTTGCAGAAGCTTTAAATGGCATGGGACAGGCTGTGACACCCCTGGGCAGGGCAGGGAGACACAGGGATGCTCCGGAACATTCAAATGAGGGGAGACAGGCAGCAACATCCCTGGGAAGGGCTGGGAGACACAGGGATGCTCCACAGGGTGATGGAGAACAGCAAGGCAGGAGGCAGGGAGGTGCTGTCACCGAAATACCAAACACAGTATCCATGAGTGACCTCGACCTCCAGCTGCCACGCAGAAAAGGTAGGGAAAAAGGAGGAAAAATAATGTTTTCACTCCTGGCAGCTCAACAGAGACAACACCTGCTTGTGCCCGCTCCAGACTCAGCAAAACTCAGCTTCCATCACCTGATCGTCTACACGGCGAGCCCACGCAGACACACAAAAATCAATGCACATCGATCCCTAAGCCAGGAATTCATAAACTCCTTTAAAGGTCAAGGATTGATTTTTCACTTTCTGTAAAAAGAAGATACTCCTGCCATCAGCCTCCTGCCCCCATCAGCCAACTCGTCCCGTGCTTCCCTCTCCGGCAGCTCCGCAGCTTCCCCATGTGCACAGTCATCGTGGAAAACATAAGTGGCACATATAGAAAAATATGCTGTACTTGTAGCTGGCATCTTGCAGTAACGATGTGCTTGTAGTAGGCAGCTTGTAGAAATTCCTGTGTTCATTTAACTCCTGGCTTGCTGGAAGTGCTGTTTTTAAGGGTCTTGAAGAGAGAGAAGCCCTTGCAGGCAGGAGCAGCATCCCTTCCCTCACTGATGTCCAGGATCTCACCAAGCAGGCTCTGATTTATTAATCTGAGGGCCCCCATCCCTGGCTACTGCACCTCTGTAGGCCCACAGAGACCTCAAATCATCTCATCCAGCATCCTACGGTGGCTCCTCCCTGACAGCCTCCTCCTCTCCAAAGGCTTCGTACATTGAGCCTCGTGCCACAAGGACATCCTCAGCCGATGGACGTTCCCAGCTGATGGACATTCCTGACATTCCCGACATACCAGTAAGGGGTTCAAGCAGCCCAGCCCAAACCAAGGCAGGCACTTTCCTCCCCTGCCCCTCAAGTTGCCCTCCAAGGCCACAGTGGGCAGTGACACCTGATTGCTGTCACGTAGCTGGTCTCCATTTCAGGGTCCTGCTGTCCTTTGCTAGAAGCTGGCAAATCGATCCTCCAGGGAATTATAACCGCCCTGCCCTGGCCCTGTTCCCTGGGTTTCTGGCCCCTTTCCCTGGCACACCTCCTCGCCAGGCTGGGAGTCCCTCTGCCCGAAGTCCCTTCTCCCTCCTCACATCATCACTGCCACAGTCAGCACTTTGCACACAAATCCCTCATTGCTCTAGGTCCTGAGTAGATAATTCCAGGAGTAAGTATGTTTTAGAAGCCTTTCCATCATCCCTGTCCCTGCATAACCCTGGTCCATCTCCACAACACCCTCTAGTCACAGCCTGCTGCTCTCCACAATTCCCACTCCATCCAGAAGCGGGAGGCAAAGCTTCAAAATGCAAAGAGCTTTCCCCAGCCATGCTACGACTTATTTCTCTTTGGAGGAACCAGAAAACAAATTTTAACAGTGCTGGATGTAATTGATTTCTCCACGTTTCCTCAATGGAAGCTCAGCGGGGAAAGTCAGAAGCACAATGGCTGCAGAGGAGCAGCTGTGGGGGGACTGTCCCACACCTTGGCACACAGGCCAGGCTTTACAATTACTTTAGCAAGCATTAAGGCAGTCGTAGAAACCATAAAAGTCAAGTTTCCCTGTTTCTGGAGGAAGTTTCCCTCCTTGCAAAGCTTAGGGAAGCACTAAAAAAGCAGAATTTAAATGATCTTCTGCAGAAATAAAGAATTCAGCATCACAGGTCTGGAGTTCCCCAAAAACTCCTTACTGAAACTTTCCTCCCCAAAGGGGACTTTGTGGCAAAACCTCAAGAAAACTCACAGATTAATCTGTTTCACAGCAAAAAAAACCCAAAAAAAAATCCATGTTTGAATAAAAACCCCAAGTGCTTCTTTCTGGCCAGTGCCAAGAGGCTCTGCCAGTGCTTGGCTGCTGCTCACGGCCCCGGCTTGGCTCCACATGTCCCTCCAAACACGGCCAGTGCCACAGCATCACATCCATGCCCGGGAGATGATTACATTAAAGGGAATGAAAAGGACCATCAGCTCTCCCCACCTGCTTTGGGAGGGATTTTTAATACAGAAGGATGCTCGGAAATCCAGGGGAGTACAAACACCCCTAATGAGAGTCATTAGAATTCCGCACCCGCTGCTGATGAGCAAAGAGCTCCTGTAAGGTGAAAGGGCCAGGATTTGATGTGCTGCTTCGTGCCCACTGCAGACACGGCCCCAGATCCCAAACAGGGATGGACTTGGGGGGAACAAAGATGGCAGGAGGGTGTTCAGGGTGGGTGCACAAAGGGCAGGTTCAGATCGAGCGCAAGCCCCGCAGCAGCTGCTCGATGGCATTCCCAGTGCCACTGGAAAGAGGGAAGGAAAGAACAGCAGGACATTTGAGCCAAGCCACAGGAGATTATGTTAAAAAAGCCTTTCTGAGCACCACGATGCTGACAGAGCAGCACAGCTTGATGGGGACAATCACAGAGTCCCAGAAGGGTTTGTGTTGGAAGGGACCTTAAAGCTCATCTCATCCCACCCCTGCCATGGGCAGGGACACGTTCCACTATCCCAGGCTGCTCCAAACGCCCTCCAACCTGGCTTTGGACACTTCCAGGGATCCAGGGGCAGCCACAGCTGCTCTGGGCACCCTGTGCCAGGGCCTCAGCAACCTCACAGGGAAGAATTTTTTCCCAATATCCCATCTATCCCTGCCCTTCTTCAGCTTGAGGCCATCCCCCCTTGTCCCTGGATGTGAGGGATGCTGCGGAGGAAGGACGGCCACAGGAAAACCCAGCTCAGTTCCCAACTCCAGCATGTCTTCCCACACGACCTTGGGCAAGGCATTTAATCTTTCTCTGCTTCATCTTCTTGGTGCTTTGCCTCGGAGGACTTTGGGCCCGGACTTTGCCTTACAAGGGGGTTTGGCTACACTTGAATGCTTATTTTAAATTCAGTAATTGCCAATTAAATCAACATGCTTAGCATACTTTCATGGACTGTGCTTTTTTTTTCCCAGCTAAACATGTTCACCTTAATTAAAGGAGTCTGCAAGTCATTGCAAAGCCATCATGTCCTGCCAGTTCAGTCTCAGTGCTGAAGCATTTGTATGCCCACGAAACCAATTTGGTATGATTGGCACTAAGGGATGGGACCTTCTGTTCATTAGGGGCATCTAAGTGCCACTAGGCAAGAAAATTAAATCTGATTCAGATGGGAGGAGAAGGATGGATGACAAAGACAAGTATTTTCAGGAATGGGAATAGACTGCTTTACACTGCATTTAGAGAAGATAAAACATACGGGACCTATTCTGAGGCAAAAGGGCGAGGTCTGGCCAAAGCTGGCCACAGAAGTTACATCTGCAGGTCTATTTATAGCTTTTCTGCTTTTTAGCAAGGGGATGTGATTGCTGTTTTTATGGTTTATAAGGCATTTGCTGTGTTTGGGATGTGATTCTCAACCCCTGCTCCCCAAACACAGGAGGGATCCATGGAGGAGGTCACTGACATTTCAACTGATTTCAGCTCAAAGTCTGCTGTCACACCGAAGGGCTGAAATCTGGCAGCAGAAGAGGATAAAGGTGATGAAGCAAACAAGAGATTTGCCTGTTTTTCCAAGAAAAACCAGCTCAGCAGCCCCTCAGAGCCCTGGGCAAGGCTCACACCTGCACAAGGCTCCTGCCATGGAATTCAGATCCAGGAGTGTGCCCCTTGTTCTAAATGATGCAGCCCCTTGTTACCTGTCTGTGCTTGGAAATCGCTGCAGAAGTGTCCAGTGGGGAACTGGGCTGGACTGGGGAAAGGCCAGACCCCAACCAGCCAGACCAGTGATGCAAATGGACTGAGGGGTGGGCAGTGAGGGACGGGAAAAGGGGCTTCAGCTGCATGGGGAGGATGATGGGTTGTTAACTGGGGGCTTCTCGGGGAGGAGAGAAGTCAAACATCCTGCAAAGGACCTGGCTGGGACACACCTGGCACAGGCACCTCCATCCCAACCCCCTCCAGCCTCTCCTGCCAGGAACTCGAACAAGCACCAAGGAGAATTCTATTAACAGCTACAGCGACAAGCTACAGGCTCCATGAGGCTCCACAGCACCCATGGGAGCAGCCCAAAGCTGCCCCAAAATCCTGCTGGGATCACCTTCACCATAGGGCTGCTGGAGTCTTTTAAGGTAACACCACCAAAACTTTGCAGTGAAGCAAAGGTTTTATTTTTTTATTTTTTTCCTAAGATTTGTTTCAGAAAAGCTGTCAAAAATGTTTAATTGATGAAAAGCTGGATTTCCAAGGAAAGACATGTTTGAGAAGTGACACTGATAGCCATGTGAGTAGAGAGTCTGGGGTTGAGTGTGAGGAGTGGGTGGGAGCGCAGGGGAAGAACACATTAGAGTTGCAAATGCAGAATGGAACAAAGCCCTCCATCATCTTAAAATCTTTCCTAGAAGGGAGTTTTACTTTTTGACCTGATCAAGAGTTCACACAGAGCCGAAATGCCAGGTCTAGTTGAGAGCAGCAGAGAGGTGTTTTAGTCCTTTAAACACCCATTTTAAGCTCACAGGCAGGGATGATCTGACATTTCCCAACAGTAATCAGGACTGGAAAATCAACCTCTGTCCCAGTGCTGGCTGAGACCTGGATTTGAGCTATCCCACTCTCTGAGCACTGCAAAGCTCATGCCACTCACTGCCAAGGAGCTCCAAGATGGACTCCTCGCTTCTGTGCCACCTCTTCTGAAGAGGAGGTGCTCATTTCCAGAATTCCAGAGGGATGTGGGATGTGTTGCTGCCATACAACTGGTGAGAGCCAGCAGCCAGACGTGGTAGGATACTGAATCCTGCAAACGGGTACCAGGAGAGATCAACTCCAGCTTTGATGTTGTAAAACTGAAGTTAAAATGAGCAAGGGAATGCAACAAGGATAGAAATATTCCCTGGTATTTTCAGAGAAAAACTTCTGTTTTACCCCCGTGGCTTATAAATCATGCAACAAAACTACAAAGCTGGAGATTGCTGTGTTTGACTAATGGGGCTGTGCTTTCCTCAGAGAGGAACGGTTTGACCTCAGGATGTCAGCATTAAATAAGACAAAACCATCAGCCACGCTCTCCTTTTTTAATCAGAACCGTTGTCGCCGTGTTCCACCCATTTCAAAGTGCCTCATCTCTGCAGCTGGATCTCTCCAGGGAGCCTGTTTGCTGTAGGACACCCACAGAATTTCAGGAGCAGGTGCAAGTGCTGCTTAGTCAGCCCCCTCCGTGCTGAGGTGCATCCCCCAAAGCTCAGATTCACACAGATAAATTCATGGAGTGGCGTGAAGCTGAAGTATGGGGATGGGGAGCAATGCCCAGGAGCAGAGATCACAGCCCTTGGCATGGAAAGGGCCTCCACTGCCAGCTGTGGGATGTGGCACCGGTCTGAGCAGCTCTTCTTGGAGGAAGCATCAGGTTTGTTCAGTAAGAAGGAGCCAAAGACTTCCAGAGCTGCCCACAAATAATCAGGGCCAGCACAAAACCAGGCCCAGACACTGCCATATGCCACAGACCCAGTGCTCTGTGTTTCCAGGTCCTTCTGATGCCTTGGAGAGGCCACCTGAAAACAGAGGCTAGACAAGATTAAGAGAATAAAAGCGGGTATTTATTGAAGGGCCTTCAATAAAGGTACTCTATGGGTACAGAGCCCTAGGGCTACACCCAAAATGGACACTGGGTCATGGGTTTTACACTTTTGTAAGTCTGGTCCATTTGCATATCAGGGTTAATTCTCCAAGTTCAATTTCTGGTAATGATGTCACTACCCCAAGTTCGTTCCACCTCTCCAGAGGCTCAGTTTACATATTTCGAGGCCTGGGACAACAAGGTGTCCTTGAGGCCAGGCCCAGAAAGGATTTGTTATGTCTAACCAGAACGGGAGAACAGCAGCTAACAGGCTATGGAGTTTCAGAGTTACAGACTAAAGCAGTACAGGATCCGAAAACTCTAAAAGCTAAATCCTAAGGCATCACTTTCCCATGAGGATCTGCCAGTTCCCCATCTCCCAAACAGCCCAACGGGTGTGCTATGAGCCTGAAGGGCTTTGGGGAGAAGACAGAGATGTCCTCCAGCTTTACGTGGCAAAACACCCACCCAAAGGTGGCTCCTGGGGAGGCCAAATGTTCAGTGCCACCCCTCTGGTGACCTTGTGACAGTCGAGGCTGGTTGTGGTCTGGCCAACAGCTGGAAAACAGCTGGAGAAGGAGTGAACCTCAATCTTTGCAGCTGAAGGAAAGGGTTAAGCTATTTCTTGAAAGTCAGTGGGTCTTCACATGGAAATGAAAGCGTCAAGGTAATGCCTGGAGACCTGCAACACCCAGGTCTAAACCTAAACTTGGTCTTTAGAGTTGTCCGATGGCACAAAATAAGATAGTTCCTATTTTAAATCCTCCCCCTCAATTTTCCCATGCAGGGAAGACATCCAGGATGTCTGGCCTCCTGAAAAAACTCAAAAGAACAAGCAAGCAGCACAACAGGTCAGTTAAAAACACGCACCTGTGTTCCTAGTGCTGAAAACAGGAGCGGAACAGTCGAACCAGCTGAAACACCCCGCTTTCAGATGGCTTTTTTCTTCCACCATCCCTTCAAAAACATCCTGTATAGCTGCCTTTATAGAAAACACGCACCATTTGGAAACAATTTGCCTCTTTTTTTTAATTTCTTTTTTCCTGGCTGAAAACATGTGCTGAGTCGACCGCTTGGGTCAGCACAAAACCACGTTTGGGGATGAATAAAGTAGTTGCTGGGAGCAATTTGCCCAGCGCCGCTGCAGGCCAAATTGGAGAGTTAAACTCGCCGGCGCTGCAAGCTGGCCCGAAATTACTCCATGGACTCTGAGGCCATTCACTTCAAGTGAAAAACCAAATATTATTTACCAGGAATAATCCAAGAGGATGGCTGTGTAGCCCAGGCAACCTGGCTGCTGCTCCAGCACAGGCTCTGCAAGGTGAGGTTGGAAGGAAGGAAAATTCCTGCCTGATTTTGGTGGGTGTTTGGAGCCCATGGCTCAAGTGCATGTGGCAAGGCTGAGTTTGGATGGTGTGTAGTGGAGGCTCCCAATCCCTGCTCCTTGCTCAGCCACAAGCATCCACGGCAGGATTCAGTGGGAGCTGCTCCAGCCCTGCTCTTCCTACAGAGCCGTGAAGAAACTCCTTTGAGGCCACAATTTGCCCATCTTTAAAGCAAATGTAAGTATTCGAAGTGCATCAAATCTCAGGCAGGGCAGCAGGGATGGAGAGAGAAGGTGTCCTAGGAACTTCAAGGAGAAGGGAGGGGTTTCTCCCCCGGCTTTTAAGAGGTGGACCCAAATTCAGGAGGAGAGCAAGAACACCCCTCCTCTCCAGGTGATGCTCAACCCTTATTTCTGATACAAGAAATCCAAACAGGATGTGCTGAATCACATGCGGCTGGGAAGAAGATACCATTTTAAAGAAAAAAGGAGTGAACACAAGCACAGCTCCAATCTCTGGGCACAGGTTATTCACTTTAAGTCTTTTTCCCCTGTTCATGCAAATTATGGAGGGAAAAAATATTACAGAAAACAGTTTGCTCGAGACTAAGTTGCTGGTGGAATAATTGAATATTTAGCAAACCTGCAGCCAAAAGCAATGGGCAATTTTCAAACAGTCTCTTACAAGGATCAATCTTCAATCAGGGCCCTTCTGAAAATTGGGTCCACTCACAGGTACTTTAAATAAAATTTTGAGGGAAAAGTCACTGATGTAATTTGAGATTCTCAGCCTCTTGTCAACTGTGATTCTTTATTTCTGAGCTCGCCGTGGTCATCTGGAGGCATTCAGGATCAATTCTGCTCCTGATTTTTAGACAGCCAGCAAGAAAAATTTCCAGGACAGACATGGAGGTGGCGGTCTCCCAACTGCTGGCCCTTTGGAGAGGAGCCAAACATGGGGCAATGAGGAGGAAAAACCAGCCCAACACAGAGCCTGCACTGGGTTTGGTGACTTGTAATGAAGCAAAAGGAGCTGGATGCTTTAATCGAGATCAAGCCAGGCAGATTGGGAAGGAGGGAGCGAAACCCCCCGAAAATGAATTCTCTGCGAGACGCAGCTTGCCAGTATATCTGCTTGGTGACACCTCCTGTAAACTCCAGAAATGCAAATTGCAGCCACGCGGTCCCACCTCTGTGGAGAGACCGAAAGGCGACGAGCAGGATGGCACCGAGCAGCCGCCCGGAATCCCAATGAGGCTCCGCAGGCACCGCTCCTGCAGCGCTGGCTGCTGGCTGGGATGGACGGATGGACAGACGGATGGATGGATGGACGGACGGATGGAGGGATGGACGGACGGACGGACGGATGGAGGGATGGACGGACGGACGGACGGATGGAGGGATGGACGGACGGACGGACGGATGGAGGGATGGACGGACGGACGGACGGATGGAGGGATGGACGGACGGACGGACGGATGGAGGGATGGACGGACGGACGGACGGATGGAGGGATGGACGGACGGACGGACGGATGGAGGGATGGACGGACGGACGGACGGATGGAGGGAAGGACGGACGGATGGATGGACGGATGGACAGACAGATGGATGGATGGCTCGCACAGGGTGTGCTGGTGATGCTCTGCAGGGTGCTAAAGGATGCCATGGCTAATGCCTGGTTGAGGCACCCAAAATCCTGCGGCGCGGGAGGGATGGGTGTGAAGATCACCTGCAAGGGGCTGCCTGGCACCTCCTAAGGCTGGCAGATTGCGAGAACAGCAACTCAGGACCTCCACATGGCCCTTCCCATCTCCAAGCCTCAGCTTCCCATTGAAGCAAGGGTAATGCTCAGCCAGAGAGGAATCCCTGGGTCTTGGCTGTTCCTAGCCACCAGGCTCCTGGAAAGCCCAGTACACAGGAATACACAGGAACGTGTCCTCCAGCTTCTGAGGGCACAGCTCCAGCCAATTATACAGCTCACCACCCTGACACCCTTTTCCTTCTAGTCCCACTCAACAACATCCAGACCCAGCAGATCTCCAGCACCCAGGGATACAGTTTGGTGAACATGGCAGTGCTGGATTAATGGTTGGACTTGATCTTAGAGGTCTTTTCCAACAATAATTAATAATTCTATGATCTCCTAAGTCCCTCCATTATCCGCACAATGGGAGCACCAGGCTGTGGTGCTGCCCCCACACCAAAACTCCAGCAGCTCCTGCTTGGCACAGTGAATGCCTTCACTGCCTCTCCAAAACCATCCCCATAACTGGCCCCAGCTGGATTCCCACACCATCGTGTGCCCACCAGGCCACAATGGAGCACAGGAGGCCAAGAAAGCGTTAAATATTGCAGCAGCACAGAGCCAGGTGGGAACCCAACCACAGACCTTCCATCGCTCCCGCACCTGCCCCAAGGAGACCAAAAACTGACTGAATGACTCCAGCAATTAACTTCCTGAGGCTCTAACCCAGTTCCTTTTAAGGTAAATTTGCTCACGTTAATGGAAAAGGGTATTTTGGTTTTCCATCACCTGCCAAGTCATTTAAAAAATTGTTTTCCCCCTTCTCCCCTCTGCATTCACGACTTAATTGCAACAGCTCTTTGACAGCAGATAGGTTCCAGTGGGCTGCCACTCCAGATGTCAGGAACATGTTAGCAGGAAGGGGCCCTGTAGGATATTTATGGCTTTAATTCCTCGGTAGAGGGTTTTGTTCTGTCATGCGGTGACACACGAATTGCTACTCATTTGATCCTGTATTTCCACATCAGTGACACTTTATGAAGGGCTCCTGGTTCTCTGCACTGTCTCCAAAGTTACTGGTCCCTCTTCTGCCAGCGCTGGCCTGGACAAGCTGGGTGGCTGGAATTGCCAAAAGGGCTGTTCAGCAGCAGGTCTCCCTCCTGTGCAGCACTGGCAGAGGATGAGAGAACTGAGAACTCAGAAAAAAAGACCAAAAAGTGGCTGAAAAGCAGCAGCAGAGGTCATTTACCTCCTCCTCTCCATCCCCTTATCCACAAAGCTGAGCCATTTGCAGTGACCCCCTTGCTCCAGTGTCTGCAAGGCTTTCCCAGAGCAGATCCCTCATCTCACCCCACAGCCAGGAGTTTCCAGTCTGGGTCTACACCCTGTCATGCCTTTTCCCTGGTCCTAAAATCAAGAGCCAGACACCGTTAAGGGATAAAAGGGTTTTTACCTCGCTATTTAATAAGGATCCTCATGGTGCAACAATCCACCAAGGTGGAACACACCAAAATGTGCACACACGTGGTACATCGTGTGTACGATTTACAGACCTTGCAAATCAGCATATCTGACAGAGATGCCCCAATGAGAGGCTTCAATGAATGGTGTGACATCCCCCTAGCCTGAAGTATTCCCCCCCAGATGGGCCTAATCTTCATTTACAGGATATGTTCTAGAGGGGCCTTGGTTTCTCAAGATGGGATAAGGCTTTATACAGCCTCCAGCTGTGAGGCCTTCAGGATGTTTGGTCTTCTGGCCCAGCAGAATACCAGGACTGTGCAAAGATATCAGGCTTAAGGAAGTACAAGTATGCATGGTAAGGGTACTGAGAACACATAAAAGGTATATAAAAAGAAAAGGCAAAAATCATCATGGCATCACCTGAATGAGCCGAAGACACCAGGCCCTTCCCCACAGAACTACACCTGCAGCTCTGGTAACAAATATCAAGTGATGCACAGCCCTAAACAGACCATAAATAGATGCAGGATCAAGCCCCAGCTCCAAACTGCCGGAATATTGGCAGCTTGATCCCAGGTGTGGGATCAGCAAGCACGTTAAGCAATTACTCTTCAGCAGCACCACTCTCCATCATCTCACTCACACATGAGCATGTGATGAACCACTCCATAAAACAGGGGAAGCTGAAGGGAAGGGATTCCAGAGAGGCTGTGGCTGCTGCATTCCTGGAAGTGTTCAAGGGTTGGACGAGGCTTGGAGCAACCTGGCCTAGTGGAAGGTGTCCCAGCCCACGGCAGGGGGTGGAACAACACGAGAGTTAAGGTCCCCTCCAACCCAAACCAGTCTGGGATCCCATGATTTTGATTTGGACTGGAAATGGGTTAAAGGAGCAGATTTGCCAAAAAAAAAAAAACAAAAAAAAGAACACATAAAAAATCCCACTGTAGTACAAGCTCGGCAGAAGTGGCCAGGTTTTCTGACAGAGGGAAGGAGCACAGCTGCTGGAGGGGAGCTGTGTGTTTTGGGATGAAGTTTCCTGCAGCTCTGCTGGAAACCAGCCCCATGCTCACACAGATCCCACAGGCGTGACCACACTGGGACTGCCAGTGTGGAGCCAACACATCCCCCAGCTCGTGTTCCTTAGTCAAAAGCCACCCTTTAAATTAAGGAGCATCCCAGGAGACAAAAGATGGTCTGTGAGTTGTGCCTGTGTCTGTGGCACAGGACTAAACCCCATCCCTCCCTCCCGGGGCACCGAGGGCAGGAGTAGGGTGGGACATGAAGTCAGACTGACCTGCCAGTGCACTGAATCCCCATCATTTCCCAGCTCTGAAGTGCCTGAGAACAGCAATACCAAAAAAAATAATCTTGTGGATTTCTATTTGCTGCAGTTTATACACAACAAGAACAAGTGCATACAAATACTTTCATTATTTTGTCAATACAATTAGCTCGGGAAGCACCAATCTGAGCCACCGCTTCCCTCGCCCCGTTCCTGGAGGAAATTGGCTTTGCTAAACACCGTGGTTTGATTTTCCCCTCTCCAACATGCACATTTGCAGGCAGATTGGGCTCTCCCCCCTTTCCCCAGAAAAGCAATCTCGCCAGAGCACTGAGATTTCTCTGGCTGATGGAGACACCCTCCTGGGAAGCACACCGGGGGTCCTTCCCTCCATCAGCACAGCATCCCTGCTATTTGCTTCCACCAGGCAGCTTGCCAGCAAGCAGAGGAAAATGGGAAGGGGAGCAAGGAAAAAGGCCAGAGAGGATGGGGGATGACAGCACAAGCCAGCCTCGCTCTAGGGCTCCTTGTAGCACATCAAAAATCCTGCAGTTACACCATAAAAGCCGGGAAGGAGCAGTAAAGTCACTCTGCCATCGAGGAATAAAGTCACTGTGCCATCACAAATTTGCAAGGAATAAAGGCCCTCTGCCACTGAGGAATAAAGTCACTCTGCCATCGCAAATGTGCTCGGCAGTTTCTGACACGTCGACTTTGTCACAGCCCAGATCAAACGGTGTCCGTGCGTGTGGCTGCAAAGGGAGGGAGATCTCACCTGCTTCTCCAGCAGCAGCAGCATCCTCACAGGGCTCAGCACCCTGCGGGCATCGGGGATATTAAATAAATCTGGGAAAAACAGCTACGAGAGGACATCACCCCCCCTAGCAGGGGAGAAGTGGTGATGGCAAAGCCATACAGATTCCAGTAAGGGTTTTGCAAAGAGCCTCAGGCCCCTGACTTGGGTGCAAGGAGCTTTTGGGCTCTCACAGGGATTTCTCATGCCAGGGAGCTGTGATTGCTGCTCGGTCTGTGGGGAAGTGGCACCAGGATAAGACAAGGGGGAATGGCTGTAAGCTGAAGAAGGGTAGATTTGAATCAGACACCTGGAAAAAATTCCTCCATGTGAGAGTGGGGAGGCCCTGGCACAGGGTGCCCAGAGAAGCTGTGGCTGCCCCTGGATCCCTGGAAGTGTCCAAGGCCAGGTTGGACAGGGCTTGGAGTAACCTGGGATAGTGGGAGGTGTCCCTGCCCATGGCAGGGGTGGGGTGAGACGAGCTTTGAGAAGGTCCCTTCCCGTCACTCAAACTCCCGAACGAGTAAAGGACACAGTCCAAGAACCAAAAAGATCTGAAGTAAGGAAAGGACAGAAGGGAAGTTTAATGGAAAATTGAACAGCTTTTATGTGTTAATACACAGAAGCGTGTTGAATGGTATAAAGTAATTGGTCCCTTGGCCATCCACCCCTCGAGGTGATTGGCCAAGTTCTGAACCATCCACTTCTAGATGGTTTTCTAGTTAAAACCATAACAATCCTTGAAAAAGAACTGCAGGTGTAGAAGTTTACAAAACTGTAACATTGTTTTAAATTCCCATGTTTTACATGGGAAAGACAAAGCTTTCACAAAATGCTGCAAAGGCTAAAGAAATTCCCTGTTGAGGCCTTTTTCGTATCCACACCTTCCCAACCCAAACCATTCTGGGATTCCACGACAGCACAGCAGTCCCACTGCTCCCCCCAGTACAGACTGGCCCCACACCCCCTTCACCACTCGACTCCTCCAGACACAGAGCCCTTTCAGGGCTCATTGACTTCCTTTTCCCAGTCTTGTCCCATCCACACACACGGTCACGCAGCCATTCCTCCTGCACAGGACATAGAAAAGCCATTCAGGCTTGGGCTATTAATTAAAACCCAGTAATGCTAATTTTACTGCCAAGTTGGAAGATCCTTACTGCATTTTATTAGGTAATTGCCACTTGTAAGGGGTTTAAATTGATGTCTTTATTAGACAATGCAATACAGCATAGTTATGATAATAGTTGAAATCATATCCTATAAATGTTCAGCCACCTCCAGACGTTGCTCCAGCCTATTCCTCCCAGCTGAATGAGGAATTGCTTTGCCCTCAGAGACTCCGATCCCAGGGCAGAGATAACCCAAACCAGACAAATCCTGTAAAAATGATACATTTCTGGCATGTGTCTAAGTGGGGAGAAAGGGAAAACCACAGGGCAGCCAGGACTAGCCTCTGATCACCCCAAAATGTTGCATTTCCACCACCTTTTTGTGTTCTCTTTTGATCTGTTCTCCAGCAGGGAAAAATCGGGCACCTGCACTGCTGAGTCATTTCAAATCTAAGCTATAAAGCCAATGCATTTTATCTTTTTAGAAGCTTTTTGCTCATTCAGGGAGCAGATTTGTGTCAATCTGCATCTCCTGGGTTTCGTATTGTAGGGATACCTTATTTCCAAGCAGATCTTGTACACCTTCCTTTTAACAGAGACTCTTGGAACATGGTTTATCCCTGACACCGAGCACCTTTCAGCCACGCCTTGGACACACTTGACATCCAGCAGGAATGTTGCTTTCCCCCTCCTCTCCCTGGGGAGAGGCACATGGGAATGATGCCCGGGTGTAAGCAGGCTTTGCTTTTCCTTGAACACCAGGTCTGTGGAAGAAGGGACCAAAGGGAGCAGCTCTCCAGGACCACCCTGAGGGCTGATGGCAATGCAAAATGTTCCCATCACAGGGAGAAGCACAAAGTCTCACGAGCCACAGCTTCCAGTCTTCTTAGCAGCAACCCCAGGACATCAATTTCCCCACTCCTTCCTTTGGCTCTACCAGGGAATGTGAAATAAATAACTCCAGCTTTAAGCCCAGGGATTTTAGGAATTACAACCTACGGATAGCTTGAGAATGGGTCTGGGAGTCAGCAGAACTCAGGCAGCGATGCCCATGAGCACAGGGTTTGGGTCCTGTCAGTGCTGGGAATGAGCCAGGGGAGGTGATGCCTGTGTGGGTGGGATGGAGCTCCCCCAAAATGAGAGATCCCAGGAGGCTCCTGCTTGAAGCTTTGCTTCCCCACACACCACCAGTCTCTGCCTTCAGCCCTTTGTCCTCTTCCTCACATCCCTGCCCACGAAAGCTGCTTCTTCCATCTGATCTCTCCGCACGCCAGCTTCCCTCCACACCTTCTTGTCCAACCTTTTCTTTCCTTGCTTCCCCCATTTCTTTGTTCCCTCGTCTGCTCTCCCTTCACAAAGATTAAAGCTGAGGATTTTTTCCCCCCCTCTCTTTGGCAGGCTGGAATTGCTGGCCTGCACTTCTTGGGAGGAAAAAGCCCATAGCAACTGCAAATGACATTGGAAATCCCCTCTGCATGTGTGGAAAGGGGAGATGGTGGCTTCAGAAAGAAGGAAGCCCAGCACTGACCCAACCTCAGAACAAAAATGAAGCAGTGAAATAGCCTGGGGAGAATTGGTTTGTATTTAAATGAGAGGACTTTAATTCCCAGCTTAAAGGCAGGAGAAAGAGATTTACAGGTAAATGTAGGGGTTGGGGGGATGCCTAACCCGGCCTTGGTGCTCCAGACACCCCTCAGCCAAGGGATCTCACCTGCCAGGTACAGAAAGGAGAGAGCAGGGCTTCCAGGGAGTAGGAGAGTGGGGATTCCAGGGAGCAGGAATTCCAAGGAACAGGATAGCAGGGACTCCAAGGGAGCAGGAGAGAAGGGATTCCAGGGAGCAGGAAAGCAGGGATGCCAGGGAGCAGGAAAGCAGGGATGCCAGGGAACAGGAGAGAAGGGATTCCAGGGAGCAGGAGAGAAGGGATTCCAAGGAACAGGAGAGCAGGGATTCCAGGGAGCAGGAGAGAAGGCAGCAGGGATGCCAGGGAGCAGAAGTGCCCATGGTCACCAGGCAGCGATGACTAAGTTTAAAAAGCAAACTCAAATTAACCCAGGAGGTTTGAAACCAGGGAAATTACAGGTTCCCTGCACTAACAAGGACCCAGGGCTCTCGTTTCCCATCAGGCTCCACACAGCTTGCAGCAGACTCGACCCCGACTGATAAATTTACAGCAAAGGAGAAAATAAACGCTGGAAATAAGAGGATTCACCTTCTTAGAAGTTTAAAGCCTATTACCAAAATAGGTGCACGGTGTTGCCATTATGAATGTCATTCCTAACACCTCCTGATTTCCCCCTTCCCGCCTCCTCCACTTTCACACCGAATTGTTCAAACTATTAGGGAACAAAAGGAAGCTGCCTTTTAAATCTCATTCACTCGGGCTCCTTGCCTGATAGATGGCTTCCCCTCTGAAGCTCTGTTTCACATAAAAGCATCTCAGCACGGTGCTGTAAATCTGGTCTGCACCAGCTTTTATGGGAGGCTGGGTTGGGTCCACGACTAAATTACCATTTATTTATTTGCTTGCTTCAAATATTTTTATAAAACGCCACCGCTGCTCAGATTGGAGGGCTGGCATCCCCAAATGAGCGTTGGAAAGGGGGCTGGATGGAGCAGAGGCACCACAGGTCCCATTTCTATCAGGAGGAGGCTGAGCTGAGCTGATCCATGGGTGGGATCCACCCTCCCTTCCCGGTGCCCGCGAGGGACGAGCAGGATGCAGCTCATGTGGAGCCAGGAGCTTCATCCCTGCGGCTCCAGAGTGCCCATCCAGCTGCTCTGCCTGCTCTGTGCTCCCACACTCTGAATAATTACACATGAAATAATTACCACCAGTCTCAGAGTAATTACAAGTTCAATACCGACCTCCAAGGCGGGGAAACTGAGGCACAGAGGGGTCTCACTCAGCAAAAACCACACAGTAAGGGAGGAGTAGCTTTGCCCTTATCTCTACCCCACCCCTTTGAGGCAGCACATTCACATCCACTGCAAGAAGAGAGGAATCGGGTTCTACCAAGTGTTTTGTTTCCCTTTCAAGCTTTTATCCTTTCCATTTGTTGAAAAAGGGAAAAGCAACGTTTCAAACAAAAGGTCACTTGAACCAAAGACTGCTTCAATTAATAATGGAGATTTTTATGCATTTTTAAACCAATTTTTCCCAGACAAACCATGAAAAAACAGCCAAATGTTTGAGATTTCCCTGTGAAAACCCTCACTTGATTCCTGTCTCCACCCAATGGTTAACACTGCCACATCCCACTGGAGAAGTGGGGATATCCTAAACCCACTGTGAACCTCCTGGATCAAACACAGCCCCTCCTTCTCCTCACTTTCATCCCTTACAGATTCCTGCAAAGACTCCAATGAAGAGCCGAGCCCTGTGTCCCCCAGGAAAAGCCATCACCCGCCCCCCACCCGCCTGTCCTCCCTCACCCAGCTGCTCTCCACAAAACCCTTCCCTTTGCCTCACGGTGAGTTTTACAGCCTCCTGCCCCCTCTTCTAATAATCAATATTGATTTTACTGCCTGTGCTATTATCCCAGTTTAAAGATTTATTCCCTTGTTTCGCAGCGTGTGCAGACGGGTGGTGGTTTGTAGCACGAGCCCTTATTTCCCTGCTCCTTGGGATCGTTACCCTGCCCTGCTGACGAGCCAGGGCGCTTATTCCATATGGGAAAATAATGACCAGCTTTTAGGCAGAGGCGTTGGGGTTACGATCGGGGCACGCCGGGGGGACACGAGTGCACAAACCCTTGGACTCGCTCTTCTTCCACTTATTTCCATCAGCTCCTGCGTTTTAGGCTTTTCCTCTGGTCCCGATGCCAGCTGACCCCACGGCACCATGGGTCTGCCAACCCCTGCACCCAATTAGCAGAACAGACCATGTGAAACACACACTTGACGTTGATATGATTTAACATTAATAACCAGGTTTCAAATATTTATTACAATGGCTGTTTTTAATAAATATTTCATGAACACCAATTTTTTTCCATTTTTTTTCCACCTCTCTCCCCATCCGTTGCCAGCTTTGCGGGCTTAATTTGCCTTAATGAGAATAAAAATCGCTCTGATAAATTGCTCCTTTGCAAATGCACGCGACGTGAGAGCAACACTTGGCTGAAATATTTGTCACGGGGAGCTGAGTGCTGCAAACAGACTCTGGGAGTGAGGAGGCCCTCGGGAACCCCCCTGGGATGGGGCTTGGAGCAGCCTGGGCTCGTGGAAGGTGTCCCTGCCCATAGCAGGGGTGGAAGGAGAACTTTAAGGTCTCCTTCCAACCCAAATCGTTCTGGGATGATGCCATTTTTTGGGGACCGTAAGAGGTCCCAGACACAAGTTGGAGCAAAGAGGCAGCTTCAGCCCATAATATACAGAAGAAGAGAAGGGATCTCTCACTTTTATCACATATTGATGGGAGCATCCAAGATTTTCCTTGCAGGAAGAGCTCCTGCATGTTTATGCCCCGATCCCAGGGAAGTCTTGAGTTAATACACTGAGGCTCAGCATTAAGAGCTATTGAACTAAAAGCTTTATTGAGCACATGCAGCTAAAGCTGAGGCTTTTCCCAAAACCAACCCAAGCACAAATCCCTTCCCTGCAGGCACCAGGCTGGGAGGATCCTCAGCATCACCCCCCAGCCCGGGGCTGTGCTCAGCCCATCCTCCATCCCAGTGGGAAGCACCTGTGGCTCTTGGTGCCCAACTCTTCCCTCCCACATGCAGCAGGGGTTTATTTTAGGAGCTCGGCTGGCTTGGCCAGCTCAGCAAACAGTATCTGGGTTTCTCCCTGCTCCAGTATTCATTCCAGGCATGGGAGACAATTAGAGCTGTCTAATCAGCAGTGCCAGGGGCAGGGCTTTCATGTGGGGACTCTCAGGAGGGGTTATTACCATATGAAGCATCCTTGGCTCAGCTTTGCTCAGCCACAGCTTTCTGCCCCCTCCTCCAGCCCCAAACCAAGAGGAAATCCAAGCGGGATGTGCAGGGAGAGCCACAAAAGGTGCTTAAGAAGCAGAGCTTCAACTTTGTCTTTTGCTGTCGTTTCATTTCTTTTGATGTTTCATTTTCCTTCCCTCCTTAGCTTTATTTATTCTTTTATATTTATTTTATAAGGCACATTTTGGTGCATATTACAACCCTCCAGCTTTCTCTCCGTGCACACTCCCCTCTTTAGTATGCTGGGGAAAGCATCCCTGATGCAGAAAATGGGGAGACAACTCCCATCCCACAGCCAAGAGTCCACAGCAGGGGCGATGAGGACAAAATCCGAACAAAGCCAGGTTGGAAAGGGCATGGAGCAACCTGGTCTAGTGGAAGGTGTCCCTGTCTCACCTGCACCAGCTATTTCCAGCAAGAACAGCAATTTTATTATCCAAACTGAATTGTGTGGAATCAAAAATAAATATATCAAGCTTTCTCCTAGAAATCCTCCTCTCAGCAAGCCCAGAAGGAGACAATATTTATTTACACCAGCTGAAAAAAAAATATATATATATTGGAACCATCTCATGAAACCTCCCCTCCTTGGGAGCTCATTTCAATAATCCTGAAGTTTTGAGTGGAAAGGAACAAAAAGCATGATATTCGAGAAAGCCCTCTCCGATGGGTGAGAGATGCAAAACACAAAGGGATCTTTGCCACACCAAGTACAAACAACCCCCCAAAAAACAAGGTAATGGGCATTTGGGGTCATAAATATGAATAGATGAAGCAGGAGCTGAACACATTGGTTTTAATGAGAATTATCTAGAAAAAGGTATTTTTTTACCCCTTCAGCAATTCAGTATTTTAATGCCTTGAACTTTCCCCCCCCAATCTCACTTTTACCAGGTGTGCAGAAAGTTACCAAAAACATCAATTGGGAGATGTCAGAATGAAAAATCTCAGCATTTCACTTCAAAGCAAAGCGTTCTTCTTCAAAATGTCGGTGGTTTATAATTCAATAAGCCGATTTGAAGCATCTTATCTGGCAGGCCTCTGTCAAAAATGGGAAAATCGACTTTTTCTTCCAACAGTTTTGGTAAAACCCTATATTTCTTAGGCCCATTTTCAGTCACATTCAATCACCTTTTGTTTTCGTGTTATCTCTGCTGAGACTCCTTATAGAAAATCTTTTCCTGCTTAGGAAACAGGAGCTTGTCTCCAGTCAAACCCTACAATACTCTGACCTAAAACACTAATAAACAAGATTCCTGGAAAAACACATCCATGTGCAGGAATATCACTTATTGCTTAGGCAGGTGATGCCATGCAGGAAATATCAGCCACGTATTTAGGGTAAAGTTTATGTCTTGTGTTCATTGTTCAGCAGAACAACTGGATCCTTGGCCAACCCCAAGGCACTGGGGGATTAAACACAACCAGTAAAACCAGTTTCATGGTTTCTAACAACAGCACACCACTTCCCATTGGAAAAAGAAACACTTAGAGACACAAACTTGTGGAAGGAATTAATGTCAGGGATGATCATCATGAAACTCAGCCCCTTCACAGAGGGAAAATCTCTTTAAAAAGCCTTTACAAAGCCCAGCTTGAAATCTAGCAGCCAAAATCTTCCCTGGACAGGGTAAAATGGACAAAAACCACAGGAATGAGAGCAGCCAGGATTCACATCCCTGACCAGCTCCCAATGGGCAGCAACATCCCCGTGCCACAGGATCTCTCTCCACGTATTAATGCAGAGCAAAGTGACCAAAATGGATATTTTTTGCAGCCGCAGAGCATGACTCCATCGTTTTTTCCCCAGCAGATAATCACCTTCCCAGGGTGTTTTCTGCATATGCACACACGCAGAGACACGAGGAAAATCTGTGCTCTATTTTATAAGCTCATCGAGATTCTAATCTTACAGCAAATAAGGCATGGCATCTAGATGGACGGTATTACAGCAAAATCAATATTGATTATTAGGAGCAAAGATGCGGGATAGAGCTGACGGTTAAAAATCCTTTTAAGATCTTGGGAGAAAAATGACAGCTCGACACAACAAATTCGGCAGCGCTGATTCAACAGCTTCATCACCCAGGGGATCAATGGGGACTTTGGGCGAAGTCTGGGGAGCTGCAGGAGCCTCAGCCTGGGGGCAAGCAGGACAAAGGTGCATTATTTTACGCGGGGGGAGCGCCACAGAATTATTAAAGCTGGAAAAGTCTGTAAGATTTGGTCCAACCATTCCCCCAGCACTGCCAAGCCCACCACCAAACCGTGTCCCCAGGTGCCACATCCACATGGCTTTTAAATCCCTCCAGGTATGGGGACTCCACCACTGCCCTGGGCAGCCTTTTCCAGGGTTTAACAACCCTTTGCATGAAGAAATGTTCCGAATATCCAAACTGAACATCCCCTGGTGCAGCTTGAGGCCATTTTCTTTCATCCTGTCACTGTTCCCTGGGAGCAAAGCCTGACCCCCACCTGATTCCAGCCTCTTCCAGGGAGTTGTAGAGAGAAAGGAGGTCCCCTCTGAGCCTCCTCTTGTCCAGGCTGAGCCCCCCCCCCCAGCTCCCTCAGCTGCTCCTCATTAGACTTGCACTCCAAAAGGGATGTAGGAGGTTTGGGCTTTCTGAATATCAGCTACCTGGACAGACAAGTCTGTAGGTGCTCCAGGCTGAAGGAACTACCTGTGGGAGAAGCACCAGGCAGATGAGGTGCAGGAGGAGTTGCTGGTACTCACATTTGGGGTCAGCTGATAGCTTTATATCCATATAACACACCTGTGCAGGGAAATCCAGGGATTTCCTCTCCCTAGCCAGGTTTAAATTTGACCTGTGGGAAGAAAAGGAGGTTCCCTGCCTACAGCACAGGGAGCAAGGAGGCTTTTCCTGCCTTTACAAGTCCTTGTTTCTCACTCTGGCCACAGGACAATCCAACCCGGCCTTGGACACTTCCTCAGTATCCAAGCCACAGCTTCTCTGGGCACCCTGTGCCAGGGCCTCCCCACCCTCACAGGGAACAATTCCTTCCCAATATCCCATCTATCCCTGCCCTCTGGCAGTGGGAAGCCATTCCCTGTGTCCTGTCCCTCCATCCCTTGCCTCGAGGCCCTCTCCAGCTCTCCTGGAGCCCCTTTAGGCACCGGAAGGGGCTCTGAGGTCTCCCTGGAGCCTTCTCCTCCCCAGGTGAACATCCCCAAAGCACAGAAAGGCTCCTCCTTAGCCCAGTTTGCTGTCCCACCCTGCCCTTGCAGGGGTGTGGAGCCACCCGTGCTGCACACGGGGCTCTTCAGGGCTTGCACCTCTGCTGCCAAAGGCAGCTGTGCAATAAAAGCAGCAGCAGCAACGAGCCCCACGAGGAGCCAGACTGGGCAAATGGAGACCTTCAGTGCTTTTGGTCATACACCATGTCCCAGGGGGAGCCAATTGTATCCTGGGAAGCCCCAGGGCCTGACAAATTCCCAAACTCTCTGTGAAGATAGGTTCCCTATCGAAGATGTTATTTTTCAAGCAGTAAAGGAACAAATTAGGGAATTTGGGGTTTTTTCTCCTCACAGAATTTTTCAGGAGGGACTCACCTTGCTCAGAGCCCTGCAGAAACAAGGACCTGCCTGCTCAGAACACTTGATCCCAGCTGATCCATCCCCACCTTGATACCAACTCCCACAATTATGCTGAGGGTAAAGCAGCAGCTGAGGTGGGAAAACAACAGGGATCGAGTGGCTCTAAGGCAAGAGGTGCTCAGGGCGCTGAGCTGATGAGGCTCCTCAGTTCATCGCTAATTGGGATGAATGTTTAAAATAAAATAATGCTGCCTAATCACCTTGAGATCCTCCCAGGCACAGCATCCTCTGGGAGACAGATACCTTAAAAGTCACCTTTAAGGAATCAGCACCAGGCTCATCCTCTGCCTAGGGAATATTTGGGCTTTTTAGCTGATTATTTCAAGGCAGAAAACACAACGCCTTCCCTGCCAACACCCAACTTGCTGCAACCCCTGGTTTCTCTGGGATTGCTGGGATGCAGCCCTGCTCCCTAACACTGCAGCTTCACAGGCCAGACCCAGCAGAGTTCCTCCCTGGAATGCCTGGGAAGCCGTGATGCTGCAGAGACAGTGAGGGACGCGCTGCTCACACTGCGGCTGCATCGATCCCCCGAGCCCTTCGCAGGGACACGCTGATGTCACAAACCCAGCCCAGAGAGCAGCTGGACAGAGCAGAGCCAACCCTCAGAGGAGGACCTGCCCTCTGGGCTTTGGGTAAAGACCAAAGCAGCCTCCTGTCCTGCTGGTGATAAGGACCAAAGGACAGCCAGGGAGAGCAGGGATCCCTGCAAGGGATAACGTCGCTGCCCAGGGATATCTGCCTCATCCCTAGGTCCCCCATCATGATCCCAGCTACCCTTCCAGCCATCCCAGTGCCTCCACAGCCCCTCCTCTCCCAGCCTCAACACGTTAACTCCACACCCCCGATGCCCTCCAGCAGCCAGGATTCCCACCCCAGCTGTATTTTCAGCAAAGCACAACCTGAATCTTTACCTTATCCTAAAGAAACCTGTCCCAAACCTCAACTCCACTGCACACCCCATCCCTAGGCAGCCTCCAGCCCCTAATCCCATCTCTCACATGCAGCCCTGCTAAAAGAAGCACTGATGATGAAGTTGCAGCCAAGTTTTCCAGAGTTCAGCCAGAGCCAGCTGCCCTCGGCGCCGCCAGCACGATCCACCTGCGGTTGCCGGCTCAGTGGGCGTGAAGGGGCCGTGTGGAATACAAATGGACTCTTTCACTTAGCAGGAGGCAGGTAATTTCTTTTGTCCCCGCTGATGCATTATTGATTGTGATGAATGTCAGAGCAGGAGCCTGTTCCAAAAGCCATTAAACAATAATTTCATCTCCGGAGGGTAATTGATTGTCAGAGGGAGCAGCTTTGCCAGGCGCGAGGTGGTGGTGACGGGGAATGTTTGTATTTGGGTGGGGACAGAGGGAGTCTTGGGCAAACTGCATGATTTATTAATCAAACATGGAAAAAAGAGTTGGGAGAGGGAGTGCACTGGAAAGAAGAAGCCAACTTCTTCCGAGCTGCCGGGCAAGGCTGAGAGCCAGCCTGACCCCAGCCCGGCTCCGTCACGCTTTGGAGAACATCCTTAATGGCACTTTGCTGGGGGCTGCTTGGCTCCAGTGACACAGCCCAGCACTGACCTGCCACCTCCCCGTTATTGCAGCCTGTGACCCAAACACTGAAGTGCTGTTCTGACACACCTCAACTCCTTCCCTGCCTCTCCACTAATGCACTGCCAGCACAGCCGGAGCAGTGAGCAATCTGCACCCCAAAGCCCCCGGCTCTCCCCCTCCAACACTCCTCCAACCCAGCACGGCCCTTTCACTCATTTCAGAGAGAGTCTAAGGCTACATCACATCCCCATGAAGAGAGCACGGGAAGAAGCAGGAGAAGAAAGGTCTGGATTCGGGAATTGGGATTGGAGCTGCAGTTTGTGGCGTTGAACACAGTGAGCGGAGAGGGGGAAAATCCTCCCATCCCAGAGGAGAGGGACAAGAGCCCCACGGCCCCAGAATCAATCCTTATTGGTTAATGGTCATTTACCAGCATTTAGAGACACAGCCCTATGAAGGGGCACGGGGACACGTCCCCAGCTGTGCCCAGCCTTCCAGCAGGACACAATGCATCAGCCCTGTGTCTGTCTGTCTGTCTGCACACCAGGGGCAGAGGAGGGCAGGGATGGAGCAGCATCCTCACCACATCTCCTGCAACAGCCACAGGAGAGACAAATCCCTCTGTCAGGAGAAGAGAAGGAGTTTATCCGTCTCCTCTGCGGCACATGAGAGGTGGATTTATCACAGATTTCCCTTTCTCCCATGCTTTATTTAGTAGTTCATTATCTTGTCAGCTGGAACCGGCCAGCTCCCACAGCACACTCTATCACTCCCAAATCCCTGCAGGAGCCACTCGAAGTAAAATGCCCACCTGGACCACCTGAAGGCCACATCTGATCTGGAAGAGGACAGTTCCCAGCAGTGGGGAAGAGGCTGGAGTGCAGCATGAGACAGGAATTCCTGTCCTTTGGGTGTGAAGATACAGCACGGCGTAAGCAACTCACCATTAAACACCCTCCCTGTGTCAGGCTAGTTTAAAAAAAAAACCAAAACAATAAAAGATCAAAACCACAAGCAAGTTGAAAATTAAAGTCCTTCCAATATCATTAGACAATGCCTGTTGCCTTCATATCAATCACAAGGCCTGGAAATATTTCTAATAAAAAAGGAGATTCTGTCCCCACCACGAAACTCTCCAAGGAGCAAGAAATAGCAGTGAAATGTCAGTTCTAGCGAAGAAGGAGTGATGCAACCTTCCACGGCCTTTCCATGAGCTGAGCTGGTGCAATACACGATTTTCCAGGCATATTTGCCAGTTATCTTCATAACAGGTGGCTGTGATCGGTATCCACAAGTAGGTACCAGCCCAACAATAGAATCCCACGGTGGTTTGGGTTGGAAAGGACCTTAAAGATCATCTCTATCCTGGCTTCCACTGTCCCAGGTTCCTCCAAGCCCCATCCAACCTGGCCTTGGATGCTTCCTGGGGTGGGGCAGCCACAGCTCATCCGGGCAGCCTGTGCCAGGGCTTGACCTCCCCTCCCAGAGAAGAAATATTTGCATATTTAAACCCCTCCCACTGCCATAAGTATCTTCCACCTCCACGCTGCCAGAGGAGGTACCCCACAGAGGACACAGACGCTTCCTTGACTTTCAGGACCAGACCTTGAAGAAGTTCAGTACAAGTCTTGTGTGTTTATTTGTTTCCATTTATTTTCTCCATTACTTTTTCCGCGATCAATACCATTATTTGAATAAAAATGCACTATGTACAAGAGCAAATGCCATACAGAGAATACCAATTGAACACGCTGCCTTGAAGTGAAGCCATCGAGAGGGAACACAATTCTCCCAGGGAGCAGGAGGCCATCAAACCCTGATACCAGCACAGCACTGAGCCGCGCTCCTTACGGAGCACTGAAGGGAACAAAGAAGAAAGGAAAGCAAAGAACCAAATCCCCACTTCAAAAGCCTCCCCGTTTCAAAGCGTGGCACGAACATTAACTGACTTGTCTTCCCAACACCCCTTTGTGGGAGCACTGTTATTTCCTGTGCTGCAAGAGCAGCTCGGTTCAGGCCCCAGCCCGAAGCTTTGAGGGCTCTGCGGTTTGAGGTTTGCAGCAGCCAGTGAACAGGGGAGCCCCTGGGTGCCTTCCTGCCCTGCCCTGGGAGCTGGTGGGCAATGCCAGGGTGGAAAAGGGGCAGTACAAGGCTTTCTTCCTCCATCTAAACCTTCGAGTTTATTAATTATTATATAGCACCTTCCCCCTACTTAAAGGGGCTTCAGGAGAGCTGGAGAAGGACTTGGGACAAGGGCATGGAGTGACAGGACAAGGGGGAATGGCTTCCCACTTGCCAGAGGGCAGGGATAGATGGAATATTGGGATGGAATTCTTCCCTGTGAGGGCGGTGAGGCGCTGGCACAAGGTTGCCAGAGCAGCTGTGGCTGCCCCACCCCTGGAAGTGCCCAAGGCCAGACTGGATGGGGCTTGGAGCAACCTGGGATAGTGGAAGGTGTCCCTGCACACGGCAGGGGGTAGGACGAGACGGGCTTTAATGTCCCTCCTAACCCACACCTTTCTGGGATTAAGCTGGGGCAGATCCAGTGGGAAGTCTCATGTGGAACAACATCCATCCTCACGGTGAGTCCCTGCCAGACAAACTCCAAGACCTGAACTACCAGGGCACTGTCCTGCATTGCAGGAGGACACAGGGTCCAAGCTAAGGAGACACAGCACACCAAACCCTCCTCGTTACACTCGGCACCAGCAGGAAATGCCCAGGCAGGGTCTGAGCCCCGGGCTCCTTTCCCAAGCACCCTCCACAACCATTCCAAGCCACTGCTCAGCTTAGGAAATCAAAGCACGGCTACTTAAGGCACTGCTTCCAGCTTAGCTTTCGCTGCTGCTCTTAACCCCAGCGACCTTTCCGGCTCTACCCTGCCAACACAGAGGAAAACAAGCCACTTGACAGGCTCCCTTCTGCTCCAGAGGAACATTTCCCCAGGAAAGGAAGATCAAGGAAAGCACCAGCTCTCTGTCTATAAAGATGAGGAGATATATTCCAGCTGACATTCAGCACTATCAACATTTTATGAGCTTTGGAATCCAGTTAGTTAGCCAATATTTTACTTAACTCCAGTTTAGATTTAAAAACTTGACCTTCTCCGAGCGTGTCTGCGTCACATTTCACTGGGCCTCGCGCAGCTCCGTGTGCAAAGTACCAGGTTATTTATTTATCCCCCCTTTTTATTGCTGCACTGTTATTTGTTCATTTGTACTATTCAGAAATCAATAAAAAGATGGGGGTCCCTGAACAGGCACTTGGGGCACCCACACGGCTCTCCAAGGTGCTTGTCACACATAGCAAAAGGCAAACGACCCGGGGCAGCTGTTCTCCTGGCCATCAGGGCTGCAAATCAGGGCACAAAGCAGCCCTGATCCTGCTCCTCTTGTTGAGGGAATAGAAAATTGCGTCTTAGCTCAGAGTAAGGGAGCAGTTTGGATGTCCAGATACAGGTCAGAGCCCCTTCGTGCCTGGAACTGGGAGGAAAAGTCACCACTGTTTGGTCATGGAAAAGGCCCAAGGGCACAGCGAAGCATCAATTCCAGCTCCGGCAGCAACAAAACACAGCCAGGAGGGAGACCTCCCAGAGGGAAAGGGAGCAGTGGGACAATCACCCAAAATATCAGAGCTGGAAGATCAAAAATACCAAAGGGGGAAGATCACCCCAGGAGTGTGAGCGATGGGTGACAAGAGCAGTGACAAGACACCAACACAGTCACCTGGCTCCTTTATCTCCTCCTTGCAGACAGAAACATTGCAATGATGAGGCTCATTAACACCCCAGCACTTGGCTGGCTGGACATGCAACTTCCCAGAAGATGTTCCTCACTCCACTTGCCTGTCTGGGATCATACACCAGACCCAGCAGTTCCCTGGTCACATCCCAGCATAGGCAGCTTATGGTAGGCAAACAACCCCCTCCCCCTCCTCACACCACCTGCCTCAAGTAATACTGGATGAAAGAAATGTGTTTTAATAAAGAAAATTGATTTAGTTTGGTTTATTCATTAACACGTCGATCAGGAATGATTTATGACCACAATTTGCCAAATTATTTCTCTATTGATCAACCCAGGGTTGTTTTGTTGTAGGTTCAGTCAATTAGAAGGAGTAGCACTCAGGTGGGTAAATTAATCAGTCTTAAGTAGAGCCCTCCCATGGAGAGGGGCTTGGCAAGCCCTGGTGCCAATGCAAACCCTCACCGAGCAACCCCGCTGAGGTGAGATTTCTCCTCACTAAACAGCCAGCAGAAGGTGTTCAGCACCTCCTCCTTCCCAATAAACACAGGGTTCAAAACTCCCTTCTGCTTCTCATCACAAGCAGAGTGATTCAAACCAGCCCTCTGAGCCCAGCATGTCTCATCTTGGAACCCCAGAGTGGTTGGGGTTGGGAAGGCACCTTAAAGATCATCTCATTCCAACCCCCTGTCCCTTCCCCTTCACCAGGTTGCTCCAAGCCCTGTCCAACCTGGCCTTGGACACTTCCAGGGATCCAGGGGCAGCCACAGCTTCTCTGGGCACTCTGTGCCAGGGCCTCACCATCCTCAAAGGGAACAATTCCTTCCCAATATTCCATCCATCCCTGCCCTCTGGCAGTGGGAAGCCATTCCCTGTGTCCTGACGCTCCATCCCATGTCCCCAGTCCCTCTCCAGCTCTCCTGGAGCCCCTTTAGGCCCTGGAGCCTTCTCCAGGTGAACACCCCCAGCTCTCCCAGCCTGGCTCCAGAGCAGAGGGGCTCCAGCCCTTGGAGCAGTTCTGTGGCCTCCTCTGGACTGGCTCCAGCAGCTCCACGTCCTTCCTGTGCTGGGACCCCCGAGCTGGAGGCAGCTCTGCAGGTGGGGTCTCACCTGAGTGGGGCAGAATCCCCCCTCCCTGCTGCCCACGCTGCAGGGTCAGCCCAGCACAGAGTTGGCTTTTTGGGCTGCCAGGGCACATCCCCAGGCCCCATCCAGCCTTTCATCCATCAGCACCCTCAGGTCCTTCTCAGCAGGCCTGAACTCCAGATGTTCAATGATCAAGTCAGCCAGACTCAAGGGGTCCCTTGGCTCCAGATATGCAACTCCTGTGATGGACAGACCCTCCCTGGAGGCGGCCATCAGCCATCAGCAGAACAAAGGGCAAATTGTGGGGAAAGCAGCATCCACATGGATCAGCACGGACAGAGAGCAGCAAATGCAGGAAGGGCACGTGGCCACGTCCCCACGGCAGAGCAGCCCAGCCCCTTTTCGGGAACAGGGAACAGGCACACGACTGCCAGCAAACCCTCTGAGCATGGCTTGATGCTGTCCTGCCTCCTGCACCCCGTCCTGCCCCCGAGGCAGCGCTGATGGATGGGGCTGTGCCCTCTCCTTATCTGCTCCAGCTCCAAGCCAGGCAGCGATGGGGCTCGGGGAAGCCCAGGCTGAGGCAGGCAGGGTGTAATCACACGGGCTCATCTCTGCTCCCAAATCCACCTTTTAAGGACCACTTAAGGCACTTTCCTTAATCTCAGTGTTTGCAGCAGAGCCCAATAAATCACAGCACAACTCCCCCACGGGCAGCAACAAAGCTGCTCCCTGCAAATGCTGCTCTTCCCAGATTTTTCCCCCATGCAGGAGGGAAGCATCCCTAGTGCTGTGCTGAACCTCACAGGAAACACATGCTCAGGGCACAGAGTCCCTGGCCGAGCACCCCGAGCGCTGCTCAGCGTGGGTGAGGGCTCATCTCTGTCTTTGCAAATGTCAGGGCTTATTCTTTCCTGAATGAGATATGGATGTGGCAGCGTGATATTAAATTACAAGTCAAATAGTACAAAGGCTTTTAATTACACGCCAAACACAAGCTGCTGTCAGAGAGGAGACGCCGGGCTCGATGGCCCATCAGGCTGTTCCGCTCTGGCAATTCCTATCTACCCGGTAAAAGTCCAGGAAATTGGATCGGTAATGGGAACGGGGGCCTTTCACCTCCAGCCCAGCCATTCACGTCCAGCCCTGGAGGGAGAAGGAAAAGTCATTACCAGGCGGCTGGCCGGGCAGCAGCCGGGCTGGGATGAGTCTGTGGGGCTGCACACCACAAAGAGAGCGAGGAGTGGGTTGTGGCCCCTCTGAACAACAGTGGTTTGGTGGGACAAAGTTGTTGGAAGTGGGAGAGAGCATCCTCTCAGCTCCCAGCACTTTCTGCTGGCAGAAAGGTGTTGCAGCCTCTCATTCCCACAGCATGGAGTCTGATCAGCCCTCCCAGATGAGTTTAGAGGCAGCTCACCCCTGCCCTGGCTACAGCCTGAGGACATTCCCTCCTATTTAGAGGAAACACTGGAATATTTACACTCCTCTCCCAGCAAGGGTGCAGCAACACTTCGGTCCTGCAGAGATGAAGGACACGCTTTGATGCTGGCTGTTCTTAACAACCTCTCACTGCAAAACCCACCCCTCTTCAAGGGATGTGCTCGTACCCTCACAACACCCTGGGAGGTGGGAAAGCTCTGAACTCCTCAAGGACAGGAAACCACTGCAGCAAGAGATAAGGGACTTCATGGCCACCACAGAACTCGGTGGCGAGCAGAGAACAACCACATTTCATCCTGCTCCACGAACAACTTTCCTCCTTGTTCCAACGCCCCGGACAGCAAAGCCAGGGATGGCGAGACAAGGAAGGGGTGAGTTGCCTTGCCAGCATGATTCAGTCAAGGTGTAAATTACAAAAAAAAAAAGGGAAAAAGGGCTCTGAGAGAGATATTTAAGATTTTGCTGGAATCCCTAAGCTTTGGTACCCAGGCTGTCGCATCTGCAAGCTTCTGCCTCCAATCTGTAAGGCTAATTTGTTCAACAGCTTTGTTCCCCCTTGGGAATGGGGGTCGCTGGTCACAGAAGATTGATTAAGCTTTTGGCGCATCAACATTAATGAAAATCAACACTAATGAGTGTTTTTTATGGCAACCCCATAAAAAGCATTAGGACAGGTAAACACAGGAACAGCCAGGCAAATCAACAAGGTCCTGTGTTCCTACAAGCTGTGCTCGCCTTTGCCAGTCCCTCACATTCCTGCAGACTTATCCACAGGATTATTCTGATTAAACTCCCAGTCTGCCCCTTGTGAGAGACACGGTGGATTTAGAATCCTGGAATGGTTTGGGTTGGAAGGATCTGAAAGATTACTTAGTTCCACATCCCAAAATGGGCAGGGACACCTTCCACTAGACCAAGTTGTTCCCAATCCCATCTAAAATGGCCTTGCACACTCCCAGGGGTGGAGCAGCCACAGCTTCTCTGGTGTTATCTCTGCATATTGAGAATTTCTAGCCTGGGAAGGGGATGTTTCATCCTCACCTACTCCCCTTTCTGCCCTCTGGGGTAAATTTGACTAAATTGGCATCAGGTGGGGTTTTCCTGAAAACTCACTCCTTACAAAACAAGCAAAAAACAGGACTTAAAGGCTATCCTAAGCCAAGGATTTGGTGTCTGAGACCAGCCAGCCTCCAAGACTGGAGACAAACATCTGTTTTAGGGCAAATAGCACCAGACCAAAAACCCTCCTGGCTGCCAAACCTTCTGGGCCCCAAAATGATGCTCAGTGGGGGAAATCACAGAAAATCAAATTGTTTCCCCCTTCCAGCCTTCCGCTGTGGCACCAGGGCTGCAGGACCAGCACCGCCATAGCACGGAAATGCCTGGCAGAGGTTTTCTACTTTTTCCCCAAGGTGCTTCAGCCCTTCAGATTTCCAAGCCATCCTTTAGAGATTCCAGATCTAAACGGGATGATTGCAGGAGGCTTCTAGTTATAGGACATCATTAAAAATAATGTATGTGCTTGAACTGCAGTCGGCAGGGCCGTGCCAGGGATGAGCGAGGGGAAAGGAGAGTTCTCTGATCTTGGAAAGAGAGAACAAGCTATTAAAAAGGAATTTAGTTCTCATGTAGAGCTATCAAACTGTTGGAAAGCCCTGCTCTCTGCCTCTGGGCTCTTGTACCTTTCAAGGACAGCAAAACTCCAGGTTTAAGCCCTTCAACTGTATTTGAATATTTAATTTTTTTTAAAAGTCAGCTCTTGTACTGCTTTGGCACCAACTCATTTGGCCAGGAGAGCTGAGGCCCTGACGGCTCCTGCAGTTTCAGCTCAGTGATAGTATCTTCCCCTTGAAGCGCCTGCCCAAGTCACTCCCGCGGAACAGAAATAATCTCTTTTGTTAAATATACGCACACAAAAAAACCTTCTGAGGCTGAAACTCTTACTAAGGTTTGACAGAGGGGAGATGTACAAGGCGCCCAGCTGGGAATTCCCTCCTTGTCACAGGCATGACAGCGAGGAGGCAGCTCAGGGATTTCTCTCTCAGCCTCCCTCCCTCGCAGCACCCCCAGCCCCAGCATGAGCAGCACCAGCATCTTCTATATTTGAAAGGCTTCTGCAGACACTGCTGCAGATCCCACACAGATCCCAAATCCTTGGGACTGCGGTAAGAGCTGCTGTAAATCTTTATTGACAGAAAAAAGCCAATTTTTTGCTGCCCAGAGAAGCTGTGGCTTCCCTGTCCCTGGGAGTGTTCCAGGCCAGGTTGGACGGGGCTTGGACAGCCTGGGATAGTGGAAGGTGTCCCTGCCTGTGGCAGGGGGTGGGATGACATGAGCTTTAAGGTCCTTTCCTACCCAAAACATTTTGGGATCCTGTGATTTTTGATAGGGAGAAACGAGCTCCTGCCCCGCCCTGGACCCAGCCCCTCACTGCTCCACTCCTTCTCCACCTGTTCCCAGTCTCTCCCAAGGAGCCCACCCAGAAGCAAACCCCCTCCTCATCTCCCCAGTCTCCATCTCTGCAAGCCCCTTGCCACGGCCAAATCCAGCAGCAGCCTCCTTGGACACTGAGTATTTTATCGATACCCTGAGTTCCCGTGCACACAGCCCCTCGTATCTTTCTGGCCTTGGCAATGTATTTATTATTCATGCGCTCATTTGTTCCTGCACAAGCTGAGAAAAGTGGAGAAAGATTAATTCCCAGGGAAAAAAAATAATAAAATAAACAAGCAGGACCGCTGTTTTTTTTTTTTTTTTTAAGGGACTCTGATCCATTCAAAGAGCTGCCTTCTCCGGGCCTCCCGTGTCACTGTTGATTGAGTTTGTTCCCTCCTCACCTCCTGGTTCTGTTAGAGTATCTTGTCTCCTCAGTATTACTGTCGCACTTCCTTTTCATATGCCTGAAATACACACTATTGTGTTCCGACTTTTAGTTTTTGTGCAGGGATCCCTTTCATGTCTCATCTTCTGTAAAGTCCTTTTTTCTTGGCAGTCAAGTGCATGAATGTTTGCTGCCAGGAGATTTTGCTTCTATTGTATTCCAGACATATTATAAGGTGGTTTTTTTTTTTTTTTTGTTCTATATTGTCTGTGAGGTGTTCCATGGCATTTTTTTTTCCATGCTAGCATGACTTTTTCCGTGTGGATGCTGCCTGCCTTGCCCCTGTGCACACAGGAGCAGCATCCTCAGAAATGAGCATGAGGAAGGGTAAGAGGGCAGGAGCGGGACCAGCACTGCTCAGGGACACGATGGATTTAATTATCTTTCCCCACATTACATGTGATTTGCTGCCAGCATTCCCTTTCCAGAACTGGGACAGGGAATAGCAGAGTGGTCTGTGCCATGTCAGGGTGCAACCGTGACCAAAAAAAGCAGCCAGGGGTTTTAGTGCCAGGGTCCATGAAAGAACTTTTCTGCTAATCCTGATCTAAACGGCCACTGCATTTTCTTCTGCTAAAATTCACCTCTTCTGGCAACTTCACTGGCCAGAAATCTTCACTGTAGATTTCAGTCTTCTCAACAGCAAAGTCCAGATGGGCAACACAAAAAGGGAAGATGTTTTTAGAAAAGCCAAAGGCATGAGCCTTCAGAAGGCTGCTGCTGGAGAGCAGAGCCCAGCAGGACCCCACCTGTCTCCCCAGTTCAACTGGGATCCTGAACCCGAGTTCAGCAGGAGGCTGGTGTGACCACAGGAGCAGTAAAAGGGGGTCCCCATCACCCACCAAGAATACACATTTTGGTTATTCAGCAGTGCCAAAACTTCACTCTTCATCTCTCTGCCAAGCTGAAGGAGTCCTTCCTGCAGCTCAGCCTGGTTCCCCAAGCTCTGCTCTTCCTCACACCCAACCTCTCCAGGTCAAGGAAAAGCTCTGCAATCCCTTTAATCAGCCTTCACAGCTCCACCAGTACAACCCAGTCACGCATCAAGAGCAACAGCCTCAACACATGGGGTGTTTCTAATCCTCTAGAAGTGAAAACATCAGAAAACTCAGAGTTTATATGACTTCAAACAACTCTACTGGGGGCCTGAAGTCGGAACAGCTTCTGGAGAGATTAGTTCTCCCGTAACACGCTCGTGACCAGGCTTTCTGATCTCTATCAGCATCCCTCAAAGAGCAGCTCCTTTTTCCATCCCTTCTTTGGACCCCTCTCCTCAACTCTTTGACTAATTATAGTTTGTTGGTTGTTATGGCAACTACAGATTTCTCTCGGCATCCAACTCTCACAAATTTGGCTGTAAATTGCAACAGTGGACGAATACAAATAGAGTTTTAAATCCTTCTTGCTTGCCAACCTTCCTGGTAAATCCCCCCACAATGCAAGAGCTGCCCCGTTGGCTTGAGCGGATTGAGGTTACTCAGGGGGCTTGCAAAGCCAGGGCAGCCTTCAGAACCCCACGGCAGGTGGAGAAGGGCATCATTCCAGACTCCCAGCACACTCCCACCCCAAAGGATCATGAGCAGGACTCGTTACCAAGCAGACATTAATGTACAGTCTCACCCTCTGCATCTCAGCCCTGCTGGGACACTTTTCCCCACAGCTGCTACGGAATAATTTAAGCCAGACACACACCAGGAGTCAGGCTAAAGTCAATTCAACCCCTTCCAGATGAGGATGGATGCTCCAGCAGGACTGCACAGCCAAGCTTGGGATCACTTTTTTTCAGCTGATGCAAAAGCACAGCTAGAAGGCAAAACCAAGGGCTTCCCTGTCCCTTTCCCCATTTGTCCTCATCCTCCTGTGCACACTCAGATACGGATTTGCACAGCTCAGGACATGAGGCCGATTCCAGCAGCAGGTACCAGGTCACCCTGCACTGCCAAGGAACACAGTCCTCCTCTCTGCTCCTCAAGCATCTCACCCCAAGGAGAGATTGATGACCCTGGATCCTTCCACAGTATTTTAATTAGAGACAGTGAAAACACTGCTGTGGACTCCATTTCTTAGCAGACATGGTGTTCCTTGGCTGGGATGGACAGTGAATGCTGTGTGACCAGCTCCACCAGAGTTTGGAGCCCTCCACTTGTTCAGCACAGTGTCCCCTGCATGGGGACAGAGCAGGGAAGCAGCTCCCCCATGGCACAAGGAATCAGCTCTACAACGAACATGGCACTCTGCTAATTTTCACCCATATCAGCAGTCCAGGGTGACCAGAAGGGTAAAATGAGAAAAAAAAAAAAAGACTTGTCCTGAGCTTGCAGAGACAGCAGCACCCTCCTGAGCTGTGATCCAGCTCCCAAGAGCACAGAGGGTTCCAGTTAGAGGTTTGGCAAATTAATATGCCCCACACACTGCTGAGTTCTGCAGAGTAAAAAATTTCACACCTTACACTGCATTACCAGCCAGGAAAAATGCAGATCTCATCCACTCATGACCCGCTGTTATCCATCACACGTGCCTGGTCACATCTATCTGAACTTTAAATATTCCAGGGAGGATATTCTGCTCCCTGTCCTCAAGGACCCTGCAGCCAGGGCTTTGTGAGTGACGAATTGTTTTGGCTCAGCCAGGAAAAAACCTGGCACACACCAAACCAAACCAACTTGCTTCTCACCAAAACTAAACAAGAGACTGATGGGGATGAAATCCCATGAGGGTAGAGCAAGCAATTTGGCTTTCAGGTATGTGATACAACACAAAAACAACCCCAGAAGACGGATCCCCCAACTTGGACCATGGATCACATCCCATTTTCCTCCTCAAGTAGAGCAAGGATGTCCCAAAGGGCTGGTAAGCTCCTGGCACAGGCTGCCCAGGGAAGTGGGGGAGTCCCCATTCCTGGAGGGATTTAAAAGCCATGTGGATGTGGCACTTGGGGAAATGGGTTATTGGTGGCCTTGGCAGTGCTGGATTAACGGTTCTATTTGGTATTTTAAACCAAACAAAATATTTGTGTGATTCTTCCACCTCTCTGGTGGGTAGAACTCTCTTTTCTTAGAAGCACATTTAAATAACCCATGGAAAATGGGAAGCCCCATAAAGTACCATCAGCAAGTCAGCAGCCCACAGCATAAACAGGACACAATCCCCAACCTGCCACTTGCAGCCTCCCCAGGATATTTGTGGTGAAAAAATCCAGCTTTAGGACCACAAAAAAAAAGCCCCAGTGGGTGTGCAAGGGGTGGCCCAAATTCTTCCCACTCCCCCCCCAAATGGTTCATCCTTTCCTTGCAGTGCTCTGGATGAGGAGGAAGTTGCTCTGTGACATTCGTGGAGTGCCTGCTGATGGAGAGCTCTGTTTACCAGGCCAGCTGGGGAGGGACCGACCATCAGCTCCCAGCGTGCAGGAGATCAATACTGTAATTGGGCCTGTTTGTAGCACATGAACTATTGTAGCAATTGGGGCAAGGAGCGGGGAACAGCAGGGACTGGCTTAGCAGGGCCTTGCTGCCCTCTGCTGTGCTGATGGGGGCCTCCTTTGCTGCTTTTGGGATGGGATTGCATCCCAAAAGCATCATCAGGGAGCGCTGACCCACACTCCCCCTGCTGCAAACCCCACTATCCCCCTTCTGTGCCAGCTGCGGACCCCCCACATCCCCTCTGCAGGCAGGTAAAGGGCTGAATTCCTCTTTTTTCAACTTAAAACCAGATTTACACACAGGAAATCACAAAACTTCAAATTGATTTCAAAGGGGCTGGGAGGAGGGGGGAGAAAACCCAAGGGCTGCTTGGATTGGGAGGGAACAGAGAAAATGAAGAGTTACAAGTGGCAGTGATCAATAAAGCATCAGGAGCCTGACACCGAGCCCTCCACTGAGCCTGGGGGGAGCAATTAGGCAGCTAATGAGGGGAACCCCCCCTCAGCAGGCAGTGCCTTCCCAGGGGAATGGGCTCCCCTCCCACACCCATCACCAGGTCAGAATTCCTGAGCAGACCCATCAGCCAGGCTGCCAGAGGGAAGGAGCATTAGCTCCATCTTAGAGAAAATAAAGTGATGGAAGGTCCTCTCTTATCTCTTTCCATCCCTGGCAGTGTCCATGGCCAGGCTGGATGGGGCTTGGAGCAGCCTGGGACAGTGGAAGGTGTCCCTGCCCAAATGGAACAGGATGAGCTTTAATGTCCCTCCCAACCCAAACCATTCTGGGATTCTTCAGCTTCTCCCACCTTTCAGGATGCCACAGCAACTCATGGCTTTGGACGTGCTAAAAGAGCCCCAAGTGCTGAGTTTCTGGCCAGTCTGGCAGCTCAGACCAAGGCGTGGTGTTACCCCCCAGCCCAGGCGGAGGTGCTCAGGTGCTGCATGGGCACCGTCTGCCATCTCGTGGGCAGTGGAAGACTTTTCCCGCAGGGCTGCTTTCTCCCCTTTGTCCTTATCAAGCATTTATCCCGTGCCCAGGCGTTCCCTGCTCCCCCAGCACACGCAGCATCCCTTCACAGGTCACAGGGCCGGCTGTGCAATGAGGGGAATTATTCATAGGCCAGTATCAAATATTAAAAGCAGAGTTGTATCGACATATTCTTTGTATATTCAACACTTTTACCAGCAAATTGCCCTTTCTTTTTTTTTTTTTCTCTGCTCCTTTGGAGTCTTTCCTGAGCAGCCTCAAGGCTTGCTGCTGTATCTTGCTGTTTAATTGCATCCTTACACTCCCACACGCTCTCTCTCCGGTTGGAACTTTCTGGAAGCATAGAAATCATCTGGGCCAGCAGGCTGTAAATTTCTGGTCTTCTTCAGCAAGGAAAACCTTCAGTCCAGCTTCTCCCACCTACCCTGCTCAGCTCAGCAATCTCAGAGCAAATCCTGCTGCCAGTATTTAAGAGAAATGTGACCTCTTTAGAATCACACCTTAGAGATCACAGGGTGTCCTGTTCTGCCCAGGAGAAATCCAGACAAAATCATCTATACTACCACCTATTCCAGCTGCTTTGGTTGCCTTTCTGCCTCCATCCTCAGGAGCCACTGGATGGAAAAGTTTCAGCTCCAAGTGCCAAAATCATCCCGAGAGAGCACCCCAGACACTGCTCCTGGAGCAGGCTGGTGTCACCTCCACTTCCAAAGCAATGGGGTCTGACCCTGCCTTTGCTCCCCTCTCACACCTGCAGAATCCTCCCAAGAAGGATGTGCAAGAAAAAGGGAATAATTGAGTACACCAGGCATCATTTCCACAGGAATCTGCAGTGCAAGTGGACTTGGAGAAGGCAGTTCAGCCCGAGCAACACCCGCTCACACCCGAGAGATGGGCCCAGACAGCACTGCTGGCTCTCAGCGGGATGGGAGGGCAACACCCCGGGAAGGAAGTGGCACCAGTGATACTGGGGAGGCTGGCAGCTTTTGTACAACTGGGATGAAGAGTTTTTCTCCTCCTAACCGGGCCATGGAACTGCTCCAGTGCAGGTTTCACACTACCACAGGTGGAGACGCAGCCCCAGCCACTTATCGGAACATTAAAGTTCTCCTAAGCCGCCGAGTTAATTCCTCAAACGCCCTTTCAAAGGGCCAGATAAATACAATCTGGGAGCATCTCTGCTCCCTTGGCTCACATATCTTTAGTCAGGCAGGGAGATAACATTTCATACAGATTGAGACAGTTTAAGCAAAGGTTGCTGGTTAACCTTTCCAGCAGTGGCTGTTTCCTGCACTCCGGTTTCCCTCCCCAGCAAGGAGAGCCACTGCAAGCCCAGCTCCTGCCTGTCCACGCAAGTACTGGCAGGATGCTGCCTCCCCACACCAGATATTTCCAAGTTATCCCCTGTGTGCTGTCAGCTCTGTGACACCGATGCTTCCCAAACAGAAGGATGAGCGTTGTTACTCCATGGTTACACCCTGTGTGGACACACCTGCATAGCTCACTCCAGCTCCGCCTGCCAGCTTGGCTTCACCTGGTTCTTAGCACCTCACACCAAGGGTAGCATCCATCCCTCCCAGTGAAGATCAGTCCTCACTTTGAGGAGGGGCCAGTACCCTCCCCAACACTGCTTACACCTCACCTCGGCAGTGGCAACTGTGGAGAACCCTGACCTTGAATGACCTGGGCTCCAAAGTGATCTCCCAAGCTCTTCCCAGACACAGCAGGACACTGCAGCCTCTGCTGAGCACGACCCCCTCAGCATGGCCTGTGGAGATCTTCATCTCAACATCATCCAAACACAGCCCAAATCCAGCTTTCAAGTCTCAGAGAGCTGAGATGAGTTTGGAGTGAGGGTTTTAGCAGAAGCTGTCAGCCACCAGGTCCAAGCAGGACACAGCCCCATCCCAGACTCCTCTGCTCAGCTGGGATGGGCTCCAAGGGCAGCAGAACTGGATTCCTTTATCGCTCATCCCTCACCACAGGAGCCCCTGGACAAACAGGCAGCACCAGAGCGAGATGGGGAACATCTCCAAAGCCATGGCTGGCACGGGAAGGAAGGAGGAATACTGGCAAATGACAGAGCCCTTATCTTAATTACAGGCTTATTTGCATTTAAATGAAGGTTATTCTATAATTACCACCAAATGTTTTGTGTTGCAGCTGAAATACCTCTCCATGGGCTGTCAAGCTCCTTCCCATTTTCATTTTCATTTTCTCTTGCCATTCTTCTGCTTTCTAATCAGCTGGCACACGCAGGGAGGGCTCCACACGGCCCAGCAGTGCCAGCCCACCCCTCACAGGAGGCCTGGGTACCACTGATGCCATGATGATTTTGTGCCTCTTATTTTTATATGCCTTTTATGCATTCTCAGTACCCTTACCATGCATACTTGTACTTCCTTAAGCCTGATATCTTTGCACAGTCCTGGTATTCTGCTGGGCCAGAAGACCAAACATCCTGAAGGCCTCACAGCTGGAGGCCGTGTAAAGCCTTACCCTGTCTTGAGAAACCAAGGCCCCTCTAAAACACATCCTAAATGAAGATTAGGCCTATCTGGGGGGGAATACTTTAGAATAGAGGGATGCTATGCCATTCATCCAAGCCCCTCATTGAGACATCTCTGTCAGATATGCTAATTTGCAAAGTCTGTAAATTGTATACGAGATGTACTGTGTGTGTATTTTGACATATTCCACCTTGACAAACTGTTACACCATAAAGATCCTTATTAAATACCAAAATAAAAACCCTTTTATCCCTTAACCGTGCCTGGCTCTTGATTCTAAGACCAGAGAAAAGGCACCACCACCCCAGCCCTGCATTCGCTACCAGGGAGAGGGAAAGGATGCAGCTCCCTGACTTCTTCCACCAGCACCATGGGGGATGAGCAGCTCTGAAATTTAGGCACTGAGGTTTTGCAGGCTTCAAGTTCAAAACCAAGGAGTTTTCCCTGTGCACGTGCAGATTAACTCATTAATTAACCCCAACTTGTTGCACCAGAGTGCTGTGAAATGCACAAGTGTAGGAAAAATCTGTAAGAGATCAGATTCAGGGAGAAAAGGGATTTGGAGCAAGAGCAGTCTCACACATCCAGCTCAGCAATTCCCTAACCGCAGGTTGCTGGAAACCAGCATCCAAAGACATCTCCAGCCTTCCCTGTCCTTTTGTTGTCCGTGGTTTTTCCTGCAGGCAGGATGGACACACACCAGCACCCAGGGGCTGTGTTTGCACTGGAGCTCACACTTCTGGCAGGAGACAAAGCCCTCCCACAGAGAAAATAACACCCAATTACACCATTTTGAGCGATCACAGTGAACAGACCCATGCAAATGGCCAAATTAAGGCTTAAAAGGAGCCTTCTGCCATTTCCTAAATTGTTATACCTTTCATCAAACCCCTTTAACAATCTCTCTTTTCTCTCTCTAGCCAGGAGATCCACATTAACCAACCAGCCCATCCAGGGCTGAACACGACAACAGCAATTACAGACACAAAGTCTCCTGTTTACGAGGGGGTAGAAATGAAAATAGACACTTATCTCTCTCTAGACCCAACGCTTCTCTCCCTGCTCAGCCCTGGCTCCTGCACAGCCTCCGCATCCCCCCTTGCCAAACTCCAAGTCTCTGCCTCCATCTCATGGAGAGACTGGATCTCTTCAGCTTCGTTACTTTTTTTTCCCCTCTTTCTTAAACCAGACAAAACCCACCCCCTTCTCCCCCAATTTCACATAGCCCCAGGCAGACTTACAGCATGGAAATTTTTAGCCTGAACAATTATCGCTTGGCAGAGAGTTAACTCCCTGCAAACAGGATCTTATAATGGGCAGTCTTGGCTATAAACAACTTGACTGGCTTCATTTTAAGCAAGTTCCATACCTCAGGATAGATCTCCCCCCCCTTCCTCTCCCCAAGTCCATTTCACAGCTATTTATGTTTAATATGAGGCAGCACCAGCAGCATGGGAAATCAGCAGCACATCCACCATGCAGGTTGGGTGCTGGTGCACACACACCAAACCAATTTCTCTTCTTCCTCCATCACACAGACAGCACAGATTTAAGGGCAAAGCCCTCCAACGAGCCCCAGTCCTGACAGGATAACCAGTTCCTCTTCTCTGAGGAATCCCAGCAAGGGATGCAACAACCACAGCTCTGACCACCTGGGCCCCACAGCCAGAGCTGCCTTTCTGGTATTTCCAAGGGCAAATGCCACAGCTTAAATCAGTTTCCTCCCCACTAGCAGCCACCAGACATTGCTGGTTTTGCCACACGGAGCCCAGGAGACCCTGGGGAAAACGCTATTTTTACAGTCCAGTTGCCCCTAAGCTGCACAGCAGGACTTGAGCAGGGACGTTCTGAGGTGCTGCTGGAATTCCGAGTGGGATATTTCAGCTGCAGAAGCCTCTGCCCATGAAAACTCCAGCAACTCATCAGCCAGTAACATCCTTATAAAATCTGAAAGGCCCCGCTTCCTTTCCCTCCCCCCAGCAACAGTTTCATTAGTCCACACAGATTCCCATCTCTAAATTGCATCAAGGGAAGACAATCCTGCAGCCCCAGCTCCCCTCGCAGGCGCCAGGCAGAGCAGTCCTGTCACAGGAATTGTCAGGACTGTGATGAGCCTTTGGACAGGGACTGCTGGGATGGAGTCACGGGCTGGTAATTAAGTGACAGCATTTGCTTGACGCTGAGCTGGGAGCGGAGGAAGGATCCGCTCCAGGAGATGCTGCAGACACTGGGAGGGGGATGCAGCTGCAGCACGGAACGTTGCATCTCACTGGCTGCAGCTCTAAGCTGGGAAGGATTTGCTCAGGCAACACAAGACCCTCATCTCCCACCCTGATGGAGAATGACACCTGGTCCTGTCCAAACTGATGATACAAGGGGGGGAAAAAAAGGCAGGAAAGTGCCACATAATACAAGTTTTGCTACTTTCTGTTGTGAGAAAAATCACAATAAAGTGGACCATCCACTGTGTTAGAGGGTCTGGAGGGAGATTAATTTTTTTTTTCCCCCCAAAAGTTTTAGAAGGTCTTTCAAGAGCAAAGCACTGAATTTTCCAACACATCCAAGTTTGGGGAAATACCTGCTTTTATGTCATTTGCTGTAATGAAGATTGTCAATGTTTCATTACTACATGACATGACTGTTCATGTAATTTCAGTATATGGACTGATGTGTGGTATGAGCAGCCAAGGATGCCTATATCAAGCATGTGGAGATGGAAAGTTTTGTTTCAGACCCATCTTTAAGACACTGAGCTGTACAGAAAGGAGTGTCCCAGTGTTCTGTCTGGAGCCCTGGAAGAGCCCAGCACTGCAGGAATGCCAGACACCTCACCCTGGAGTCAGTGCTACTCTTCCCCTTTGCTGTCACAGCTTTCAGCACAAAATGAAACTCTTCCGAGCTTCTAATCTAGTTAAAAATCTCTTCAAAACCTTGCCTCCTCTGGAAAGGAAAAAAAAAGAAAAAGAAGCAAGAAACATCACATCTCTCTTCCTTCTCCATCTCCCTCCCCTCTGCCTTCAAGTGCTCCTTGGAGTGTCTCTGCAGAATCATGTTTATATGCAGTGAGTGCTGTTGTTAGTTAATAACATCGCGATCGCTGAACCTCCCTAATGAAAGAGAGAGACAACATAAACTGTCATTTCAAACAAACATGCAATCAGGGTACCAGCAGCTCTGAAAATATTATCTTCCCCAATTTCACGGGCTTCACGCAGGAAATAGGCTGCTTTCATGGAGATTCTGGTGCATGGCTTCCTGGAAAGAGGACTGGGGAGCGGGCTGGGAGTGGTGGGGACACATTAAAGCCATGAAATTGTCTGGGCTATGAAGGAGGAATTGTTTTAACAGCTGGAGCCAGGAAGGACAAATAACAGCAGTGATTATATCTTCATTGCTCATCGTTACCAATGCACCAGGCAACTTGTAATTAGGCTGTGAGAGGCTGAAGGTTTGATAGCGAAGGCTTTGAGCTCGTGATTAGACACAGCACATTTGTCCTGCTCCACGGCCACCCTGGCCCCTTCAAAATGGGACAGAAAAACTCCTGTCAGACTCTGAGTGCTGCAAATCCTGCCTGACCTGCACAAAGCAGCGCCCAGGATTCTGTGGCTGCACACTTCTTCCTCCTCCTCTTCCTCACAACTCACGTCATAGAAGCCCAGAAGGGTTTGGGTTGGGAGCGACCCCAAAGACCATCTCATTGCAACCCCTTGCCATGGCCAGGGACACTTCCACTAGAACAGATTGCTCCAAGCCCTGTCCAACCTGGCCTTGAACGCTTCTGTCTCCACAGCTTCTGAAAAAACACCATTTTCCAGCTTTGGGGTGACCTCCAGCTGACCAAGCGTTAAGGCTACAAAGCAGTACTGATTTAGAGCAGCTCATCAGCTCCATGTTTTGAAGACCTCAATAACCTGAAATGTCAATTATCCTAAAGAGCCACATGGATGATGGCAATGGTCCTTCCAATGCAGAGGATGTTTCGCCTCCAGGTTCAGAGACCTGCTGAGGGTTTGACAAGCCACTGGGGCTTGGAGACCTTGGGAGAGCATGGATTGTCTTCCCAGCCACAACCCACCCTGTTCAGAGCCAATGGAGGCAGGAGGAATCCTGCCTGGCCCTACCTGGAACCACCTTACACAGCCCTTCTCACGGAGCCAGATCCAGAATGGATTCACCTCACAGCTTCATGGTCTGACCCTGCCTCTCGGACCTGCTTGGATGAGCTACTGCTTGTTTCTTATTCCAACCAGAATTAGTCTCCCAACAGTCTGTGTTCCTGCACAGCCTTCAAGGGACACCTAACCTGAACAGAGAGCGGGCAGAGCCAGAGCTGACACCTTCCAAGGGCTTTCCCTCAGCTCTTTCCCCCCATAAACATGAGGGACCCCTCTGGAAAGCAAGATTGAAAGATAAAACCTCCTCCTCCTGATGCCATCACCACCAAGCGATGCCATCATTTCCAAGGCAAGTGGAAGAGGATCATGGGAATGCAATGGAATTACTCTGAGGGTGCTTAAGGAGAAAAACAGAGAGAAAAGGGACTGAGTTTTCCCTTGCAAAACATTTGTTTTGGGCACCATTTAAAAAAAAAAACACCTTAGAAAAAGCCACACTGCACTTATTTACTGGTCCTGTCTCTGACCATCGTGGGAGGGAAGGAAAACAAGGGTGGGAAGAGCCCATCCCCAGCCCCACACCAACGCCCACAGAAAGGGATAGGGCAAGGAAGGTAAACCACAGCAAAAAATTTCTTCCTGTAGGTAAAAAAGGGACTAATTTCCCCTCACCTCAACATTTTAATCGACACCCACACACTGACAGGACCTTGTGGGAGAGCCATGCGGGAGGTGACAGCACTGCCACCCAAGCCTGGCAGCCAAATTCACATCGAGTTTAAAAACTCTTCTGACATTTAAGAAAAATCAACAAGCATCTCAAGTGATGAGGGGACCAGGCATCTAACTGGCTGAATGTCACATTTAAAGCCGCAAAGATAGCAGCTGCTTTATCTCCTCGAGCAGGTGGCTGGACTGGTAAATAAGGCACCGAGGGCCGGATTCTGCTCTTGCACCTGCATTTCTCCATTGGCAGCGATGGAGCGACTCTGGATTTGCACCAAGCTGACAGACAGCCAGGATAGGACTGGAGAGTCTATTAAACTTTAATACTTCTGAGCATCAACAACGAGCGTGTTACCAGCCCCCTGCCTCGACTCCAAATATCTATACAGGTCACAGTCACACCAGTAAAAAATTATTGATTTAAATTGGCGGTGCCCTTTTGGAATCAGTTGTCGTTCTGACTGATGTACAGATATGAGCAAAGGAACATTTGAAGCATTTTAATGCACTTTTTACTGCATTATCTCTCACCAGGATCTTCGCTGCTTCAAGGAAATGACTCACATAGCAAGTAGAAGAACCCAATGTAATTAACGACCTGGCAACTCTATAATGATCCTTTCTACATAAAAAGGTCTCCCCTATGCTATGAATAGACTTCAAGTAATTTATTGCGAGCCATATAAAGAAGAGACTGCTTTGACCTTGGGGATTTAAAGTTGTGGTGGGTTTTTTTTAACAACCATAATTGCAAAGAATATTTTAAGTGATAGCCCTTAAAGAAAAATTTTTAAATGCAATGTGAAAAGTGAAGAATCATCACAAACAGCCTTCCAAGAGAATATTAACAAGTATCCTCCGCATCATTTAGGGATGAGATTTCAAGACTAAACAACAGATTCCTTCCATTTTTTATGGGTGTTACTCCAAGCCTCAATGCACTGAAACACAGGTGTGGTTTTACTCACTCAAGTAGCTCCCAGGAAATTATGGGTTTGCAGGAAAGCCCATGGGGAAGCCAAGAACGAGCAGTTTCACTGCATTCTTCATGGCTGTCCCATGAAGCTGATCATCTGCCTTTCATGAACTGGGGATGTTTTCATAGAATTATAGAATATCCTGAACGGGAAGGGACCTGCAAGGATTGAGTCCAACCCCTGCCCTGCACAGACACCCCAACAATCCCACCTTGGGCATCGTGTCCAAATGTTCCTGGAGCTCTGGCAGCCTCAGGGCTGTGCCCATTCCCTGGGGAGCCTGGGCAGTGCCCAGCACCCTCTGGGGGAAGAACCTTTTCCTGATACCCAACAAAACTTTCCCAGGCACAGCTCCAGCCATCCCCTCTGGTCCTGTCCCACTCACAGAGAGCAGAGATCGCAGCTGCCCCTCAGGAGGAAGCTGCAGACCCGGATGAGGTCTGACCTCAGTATCTTCTCCAGGCTGCAGAAAAGTGTTCTACACCTATTCAGCCCACACACCCTCCCCGTCCACCTTCCTGCTCACACAGAGCTCTTTGCTCCCCAGCCTGAGCTCCCTCTGCTCACATCAGCACTCGATATCAGAAGCAGCTCAGCCATGATTTACTGCAGTGGGACTCTCAGTAAATTGTTGGCTTTATGTCCAGCCTGATTGTTTCATATTGGCTTTTACCGCTTGCAGTAAAGCCTTTACTCTCTCCCTCTCGCTCACACCTCCCCTGCCCGCACGTGTTTCCTGCTTTCCCCTCGTTTCTCATTTCATCTGCCTCGTGCGTCTTTCATATCCCCCAGTCCCCTGCATTTTCACAGGGACAGAAGCATAGGCAGGTGATTTAAGCAGGAGTTGAGTTCAGTCTATCAGGGCTCTTTTCAAGGTCTTTGAGAGAGGCAGGGACACCTGGAAAGGGGTCACATCACACGCCGGATTAGTTGTGGCAGGACATCTAACACAACGTGCTAGAGCGACTTCCACCCTTTGAAGTACCCGGAGCTGTTTTGATTCCTTTCCCAGAGCTTTGGGGATGTCTCGATTACAAGGAAACATGTCGAGCAAAGGAATAAATCTGGCCCAGGAAAGGGTAAGTTGCAAGTTCAACTGGAAAAAGCTGGGATGGAACCACTTTCCGTCAGAGAAATGAGATTTGTTGGAAGAGAAGCACTTTGCGGAGTCAGGTCTTTTTCTGCAGAAATTTCATTTCACAGAAGAGGGAGAAAAAAATCACTTCTGACAACTTTGAATCATCCTGCTTTGATACTCCTCAAATCCAGTATTTGCATTGTTTCAAAACAACTTTAACCTCAGTCTTGTTTTCCCTCAATTGTTTCCCTGTTGTGCTTTTGCAACAAAGACATAAATAAGGTAATGCAAACCCGAGATATGTTCCTGCCTGTAATGTTTTAAAGGAGTGAGAAAATGCAGCTTTTCACTCCCATTCAAATCAAAGCCACCATCACCAAAACTCGCAGCTGAAGACAGAATTTCACTGGTGGAAGGGCATAAAAATGCATTTCAAACGTATTTCAGAATTGGATGAGGATACAGTCACCCTTTCCATCAAGTGGAAGTGCTTGAAGTAGTCAAGAAGCATCAAATTGATGACAGCAAAACACCATTTATTCACCTCTTCTAGGCTGTTTTATCATATTAAATATACAGGATTAAATTTTCATATGATTTAAGCTTAAGTATAATTCTCACATTTAATTAAAGAGAAACAAAGCAGCAACATGTCAATACCCGCTAATTCGATTTCAAATCACTTCAAATGCCGGTAGAAGCGAGGAGGCTCCAAAAGCATCTCCAAGAAAAAAGTTATTCCTCCCAAAAAAAAGAAGAATAAAAGCCCTCTGCCATCCTGCTTCCTATTGACTATCAGATCACATCACTCTCAATCGCTACCATAGCTCACATTAAAAAATTAAGTCCATAACTGCAGAGAAGCATCTACCCATTTCTTTTATAGCTTCTTGCCACAACGAGCGATACATCTCCATTATCCCGGCGCTCTCACCAACACACAATAGATCTGAGCCAGCGTCATAAATAACACCCCGTGTAACGAAGTTACGCCGAGGAGAACAGGCATAAATTAACACTCAGCCGTGTAACTCTAAATAGTATTTTAGGCCTTGTCAGAAACCAATTATGCAAAATATCCTCCTCGCGAAGATCTGCTCGTGATACTTCAAAGGATTACCTCGTTTCCAGCACCGTGGTCAAGGCACGGAGATGTGGGTTGGGAAAGGAGAGCTTAGCTGGGGGATGCTCAGATGACTAAACCCTCTGAAGTCATCTAATTACTGACATCATTGCTCAAAAGCATCTGTGCACTTCCAAACAACATTTTAATTTGCTGCTTGTAATGAAGATGCTTCCACTCAGAGCCGAGCCTGTTATCCCAAGTCAGTGAATACCCTGAAACAGCAGGGACTACCAGGAATGAGATTTGCAAGGTGTAATCAAAGATATCACCAGTAGAGCTTGCTCTGCCTGTACCTTTACACCATTTCGGCCATAACCCAAAGGAACACAACATCACCTTATTCCAGCCAGGAATGAAGATTAAACACCTTCCTCAAGGTCACACGCAACCGAGTGGCAGAGATGAGGATAAATGAGAAGCATCTGTTATCTTTCCATCCCAGGTTGGATATCCAAGACTGGAACCAGTCAGAAATCCCTGACTGGCTGTAAAAATCTTGGCTGCTTTCCGTTCAAATGAGGAATGGGTCTGAAAATCCCTAAGGATGTTTACTAAAGTCCCCAGCAACTGTTTATCAGCACGGATTTAATTGTCCCAGCAACCCTGTCCCTAAGAAACCAGCAGTTGGGGTTTTAATTCTCATTATTATGATCCTCCTACCTTACCCAGCAGCCATTCAGATTTTGAAATTTCCATGATTCTCCCCAAAAAACAAAGGCCAAGCACAGCTCCCGCTGATCCTCAGGCACCACATTGGCTGCTCACACCTCCCTCAACTCCAAGAGTTTGCTGCAAATCTGATGGCAGATGTGATTTCCAGCTGGGTCTATAGACCGACCACAGCAGGTTCATTAATAACAATTATTAAGTGCTTTATGTTACAAATTAGGCCTGTAGGAATACAGAAAATATCCAGCCGGTTGGTTTACAGGCTCTTGTCGGGAAGAACTGTAAATTCCCATTGTCACAACAACATCATCATGACAAAATGGGGATGGGAACTCATCATAAATAAGGCTTTAAAATAGCTAAATCATCATTGGGGGCAAGAATATAAATTAATAGTCAGATGAAGCCCCATGGAATGGCTCAGATAACAGCTTCCATTCATCAAACACGCAGATTTTCAGAAGCTGCATGGAAAACATGTTCCTTTCGCTGCTTCCCAGCACCCAGAAGTTGCAACCACACCGGTCCAGGCATTTTGCTTAAAATACATAGCAAATCCCTGCCAATAACCTTCGGAAATTGATAGATCAGGCAAGAGAGAAGCTGCTAAAATGATGGAGGGAGGAAACAAATCACTCCCAGTCATGTTCTCAAGAGCTTCCATTGCTCCTCAAGCAGGCTGGGAAGAGTTGCAGCTACCCAGGCAGCCGAACACTGGCTGGAAAACGCAGAGGAGCAAGATGACAAGAGAAAAAAAAACACCAGAAAAATGTTCCTTTAATTATTTCATTCCCCACCCTAAGGGACAGTCTGCCCTGAAGAGATGATAGGGAAGAGCAGAGAAGCTCCTTCTCCTCCATACTCCTACTAATAAGCTTCAACCCCTCAATGTGTGGCACCGTGGCACCAAGAAAGAGGGAAAAAGACTCAAAGCCAGAAGAAACCTAGTTTTATACCTCAAAAAAAATGATGGGAAAAGCCATTTCCTTCTCCTTACCTACCAGGCCCCACAAAGCAATGTTTCCCAGGATCCTAGAGAAGACACAGAAAATGGATCTGTGCGCACAAGAGATGCCGAGGCCACAGATCCCACCAGGGATATCTCAGGAATTTATTTTCAGTCGCTTCTGCCCGAGGCTGGATGCGAGGCAGCAGAGCAGAGGGAGCTTATTCATCCCGTTACTGGGCCCTTGGGGCATCCAGTTCCCCCCACCATGAAAATTTTAATAAAACCGGTGCATCGACTTTCAATTAGAAGGCCGTAAAACGGTTCATTTTCATCTGTTTGTTGCACAGTAACACAGATCCTCGGGAGAAAACAGCGCCTTTTCCAGACTGTCTGCGACGCAGAGAGCATTAATTGAATATTCTGTTGAAACCACCTTCAATTAGTGCCTCCGAGTTTTGCGTGACATTCATCACTGCAACTCGCCCCGCTCTGCATGCGGCACGTTTGGGGTTTCGTGATGCTCACATCACATTAACTCACAGCATTAGCCCGAAAATAACAATTTTATTTGCTAATGAGATGCTCGTTGGGGTAGGGTAGGCTGCTGCATGAGGCAATGCCTTCATGGCATAAAGCAGAGTGGGTTCCCCAGCCACAAAATAACCAGTATTGACTATAAATTCCTCATCTAACCCAACCCAGGGCATTGCTCTTCCACTTCTGCTGAATGGAGAAGATGAGGGCAACCCTACGGCTGATGTTGTAACACAGACACAGCTCCCTTCATTAGAGTTCCCCCACCAGAATCAAGTGCATGCACATCCCAGATGGAATTGAAGCTATAAATGATTGTCCTGTGGATCCTGAAGCACCATCAAGTTATAAATTTCCTTATTTTGGCCACACTTGAGGCAAAATTTGAGCTGAGTGGGGGCCAAGAGACAGACACAAGGACAAAAGGTCCACTCCAGGTAGCACTGCCAGCTGTAAACCTCCCCCACACCAAAAGACAGCTGAAACCACCCATCTCAGGGCTGATTTCTCCCAAAAAACCAAAGGAGTTTTGCAGCAAACTGTCACAGACTCATCCAGTTCACAGAGCACAAGTTCCCACTGTGATACTGCTCCCCCTCCCTCAGCATGGAGCAGAGATGCTGGGAGATATTCTGGTGGAAAGGTGCTTTCATGACTCATATAAAAAAAAAAAAAAAGCCTATTTCAATTTTGTATTTATCTCTGCTGACTGAGGGATCTTTTTCTGCTGAGTCCCTTCCACTCATTCCTGCAGCTGCCAAAGTCTCTCCAGACACCGATGCAAAAGGCAGAGGGGAGCCAAGGCGTCTGTCAGGCACCAGGAGCTCAGGACCAAAGAGCCCACGGCAGCACAAGGAGTGACAGGGCCAAGGAGACTCAGCGGGCGCACGGATGAGGGATTTCCACACGTTCCACGCGGCTGCATCCCACAGGGAACGGGCATGGTTCAGCTGCTGCAGTCATTAGATCAAAGCAATGCATCTTCATGGAATCACTGAGGTGGGAAAAGCCCTCCAAGATCATCGAGTCCAACCTGTGCCCAATCCCCACCTTGTCCCCAGCCCAGAGCACTGAGTGCCACATCCAGGTGTTCCTTGGACACCTCCAGGGATGGGGACTCCAACACCTCCCTGGGCAGCCGCTTCCAATGTCTAATAACCCTTTCCATGGAGAAATTCCTCCTAATATCCAACGTAAACTTCTCCTGGTGCAACTTGAGGAGTTTCCCCTTGTCTTGTCCCTTGTTCCCCGGGAGCAGAGCTCAACCCCAACTCAGCTGCACCCTCCTGTCAGGGAGCTGTAGAGAGTGAGAAGGTCCCCCCTGAGCCCCATTTTCTGCAGGCTGAGCCTGCCCAGCCTCTCCTCACAGAACTGATGCTCCCAAACCAGCTCCGTTCCCATCCCCGGACACACTCCCACCCCTCAGAGTCTCTCTTCCAGTGAGGGGCCAGCCCTGGACACAGCACTTGGGGCACCTCCCCAGTGAAAGCCCAGCCAGGCAAGAAGGATCCACCACTTCCCTGGGGCACAGCCTCAGCTTGCCCAGCTTGAAGAGAGCTGGAGCATTGTAAAAAAAGAAGGAAGCAGATTTTGTGGAGCACGTTGTCACTTACGAGAGCGCACTGTCACCTCCTGAGGTGACACACTGTATTAACAAGATGATATTAATAAGCAGATCCTATATGCAGAATTTTACCCATGGAACTGCAATGACGTTTAACCTTGTGCCAAGTGCGCAGCAAGCTGATTATTTTAATTACAGGGTGGGATTTCTTTTTTTCTTTCCCCATTGCAGTTCCATTATGAGCTTCAGCCTCATCACTGAAAAGATGAAGGTGAGGAGGGGCCCGTGGCAGCATCCAACGCCCACATGCAATTAGGAATTGGTCATTTGGCTGTGCACTACCACGTAGGCACTGGTTGAGGTCCCCTCCCAGTCCCCAAATCACTGCTCAAGCCTCAGGCTGGGACATTTAAGGCTCAGTACAGGGCAACTTGCACTTACTGTACATAAAACATCTCCATTTACACGAGGGCTTGGAGTTGGGTTTTTGGCTTCCACCAAAGACACAAAAAATCCCACGTTTGCTTCACAAATAAACCCAAATACAATGTTTTTGAGAAACCCCACGCAACAGCCAACATTTTTTTTAATTGTTCCTTAACTTCCTATCTGCAAATCTGCAGAGCACTCCAATATAATCAGGTCCTCCGCACAAGGGATTAGCAGGCTTATATCCCGTGGATCCAATCAGGAAAGTCTATCAGCAAAACATACTTATGTTGATACAGCTATTATAATCTGCATAATTCTTCTGAGTTCACATACTTAATGGATAGCAAACAGAGTCATTACTGCTGCAACTTCCATCCGTAGGATCTCTACGAGCCATTCGCTGCAGTGTTTTTTATTATTCATAGCTTTAGTTATTGATTTTCAGGAGAAGACACATGCTTTTAAGCACCATAAAAGCAAGAGAGGAAAACAAATAGCACTATTCCAAGATTAATACGCTGCTCATAACAAAAGTATGGCTGTCACATTGCGCTGGGTTGAGCCGATGGAGCCTTGACAAATTCCATGCAAAATGGCTGAGTCGCTTAAGCAACTCGTTAAATAATTTAAAGGCAAGTTTAACTGGAGGCAGGAAAGTTCTTCCCCAAATCCACTTCCTTCGATTTATGAGTCTGGAGTACGTTAATCAACCCAAGTTGACGCTGTATCCCAGAAGGGCACAGACTGTGTGGGAGGGTTTAAGGGACGTGTGATACAGGATGTGATGGAGTGTGATCCCTGTGGGAATGTCTGCAAGGATTCCAAGCCCTAGTGCAGCTGACAAGCTTGGATGGAATGATTACCTATGTTCAAATCCCAGGACACCAGGAATCCTCAAAGTGGGGCACATAAACCTGGAAAGTGCAAGGACCACTCATCCTTCCTCTTTCCCAGCTCTCCAACACATGACTGATCCCAAACACAGACAACTTGATGATAACCCAGCATCCTCCCAGGCTCAGGACTGGCTCTGAAGAGACCCCACTTCTTGCTCTAATGGATTACCACAGCAAACACCTGAACTCATTTGGCTTGGAAAAGCCCTCTAAGATCATCCCGTCCAATCCTTAAACCCAGCACCGCCAAGGCCACCACTAATCCACGTTCCCAAGTGCCACAGCTGCACGGCTTTTCAGTCCCTGCAGGGATGGTGTGAGGAGCCAGGTCAGTTTTGTTCTGCCTCAACAGTGGCTGTCCGAGGCATGTGGAGGAGGGGTGTACATGTGCCACATGCAGGAAGCAACCAGAAGCAGCCTCGTCTCTGGAGGGACTTTGCCTGGCAACACCTCCCATGGGACAGGCAGTGGGAGACACTGGAGGGGCTTCTCCAGTCAGGTCGAGAAAGGTCTCCACCCATGGATGGCACAGAAAGGTTGGACTGGAGCAATGGTTCCCTGT
>VZRV01009255.1:449200-482313 GCA_013398115.1 Falcunculus frontatus | reverse complement strand
GAGGTCCCAGACAGCTGAGCCCCGGTGCCCAGTCAGGGGTCGGGATCCGCTGGGCTCTGAGCCCCAGTGCCCGGTGAGGTTTCGGGCTGGTTGAGCCCCCGATCCCCACTCAAGCAGCCCAGTCTGGGGGGCCCTGACGAGCCCTCGGGCCCGGTGAGGTGCCGAGCTGTGCAACCCCCTGCCCACCCATCCAGGCTGTGACAGCTCCCCCTGCCCCCCCCGCCATGCCGGCCCAGGGCCCCTCGGGGTCCCGCCGGCCGCTGCTGGCCCTGCTGGTCGCCCTGGGCTGGCTGCTGGCCCTGCAGCTGCTGCTGGACCTGCGGGCGCTGGGGCTGCTGTGCGGGGCGCTGGCCGTGCTGGGGGGCTGGCTGGGCCCCCCGGCGCTCGGCCCCCGCGGCCGCCGGCTGCGGCTGGAGCGCTTCGTGAGCTCGCTGCGGGCCCCGGCCGGCAGCCCCGCGGACGAGGGCCGACTGGAGAAGGAGATCGCCAGCACCGTCCGTAAAGTGGTGCGGGATTTCGTGGCCTCCTGGTACCGCACGGTGAGCAGAGAGCCGGCCTTCGAGGCCGAGGTGGAGAGGGCCATGCTGGGGCTGGCGGCGGAGCTGCGGCGGCGGATGAGGCGGGTGGATCGGCGAGCCCTGGCCCGCCGCCTCCTCCTGCTCTGCGGGCAGCACCTCCAGAGCTTCCTGCGGGCACGGGATGCCCTGAGGGCTGACCCCAAGGGCGGCCGGACGCTGTGGCGGGAGTACAGCCGGCTGGCGGGGCCGCATCCCGCTCTGCTGAGCCCCGCAGCCGAGGTGGGCTGTGCCCGGGCCGCTGTGGACACGCTGCTGCGGGCGCTGGTGCCGTGGCCGCACCTGGAGACGCGGACGGGACGGTTCGTGGTGGTGGAGCTGGTGGCCTGCAACGTGCTGCTGCCGGCCATCAGGAAGATGTCTGATCCTGACTGGATCAACCTGCTGCTCATTGGGGTGTTTTCCAAGAAGCCCCGGGGTGGGAAGCCCCACCCTGCACCCCCAGTGCCAGATTCCTTGCCTTTCCCAGCACAGACGGATGCAGCTCCTGCCGGGCTACCCCCGTCCCCGAGGGCTGCAGAGGGGCTCAGGAGAGAGGCGGGGGCTGCAGGAGAGGAGGGAGAGGAGGTGAGAAGGTCATGCCATGCAGAGGAACCCTTCCTGCGCCCCCGAGCCCTGGGATCCCTCTTCCCCTGTGAGGGTTTGGAGCTGGAATCCCCCGCACCCGATGTGGGCCAGGACGTGGAGCTGCTGGCACCTTCCCCTGCTGGGGAGTTCCTTGATGAGCCCCCCCAGGACCCCGCTGTGCCAGAGGGACCAGCTGCCTCAGAGGATGGCACAGGGGACCTGGACCAGGGCCCTGGCCCGAGCTCAGATGCTGGCCTGCTTCCCACCTCCGCTTTGAGCTGCTGCCCTGACATCCAGATCGAGCCAGCGGTTGAGAAGGAGGAGGAAAGCCCAGCTGTTCCCAGGAGGTTCTCCTCACAGAGACCTTCCAGCCTCGGGAGAGATCTGGGCACTGCAGAGGGCCCACCACAGTTTCCCCCAGAGCCCGGGCAGAGCCTGCCCCTGCTCTCATCCTCCCCGACAGCTTCCATGAGCACCTTCAGCTTCGAGCCCCTGAGCAGCCCTGACGGGCCGGTCGTCATCCAGAACCTGCGGATAACCGGCACCATCACTGCCCGGGAGCACAGCGGCACCGGCTTCCACCCCTACACCCTGTACACTGTCAAGGTAAGGGCTCCCCTGGCAGTCACCCCCTTCCCAGATCCCTGCCACCCCCTGGGCTGGTGTTTGGAGCTGGGGTCTTGCTCTGTGTGTGTCTCCAGAATAAATTTTTTCTGGTATTGGGGGACTACCAGGCACTGTGGCTGTTTGGTAGTGGCATAAGGGTTCCTGTAGGGTCCTGTAGGGTCCTGTGAGGCTGATTGAATCTTTTCCTGCTTTTGTTCCATCATGATGGGTTCCTTCATCTTCAGGGAAGGGTTGAAGTGAGGAATTGCTGGGTGGGGCCTGGGTATTGAGGGGCCAGCAGGGACCGGGATTGCTTTAGGGTCTGTAAGGATTGTGCCTTTGCCTTCCTCCTCAGTATGAGACGGCCCTGGAGAGCGAGGCCGCGGGCAGCCTCCAGCAGGTGGCCTATCACACCGTGAACCGCCGCTACCGAGAGTTCCTCAACCTCCAGACCAGGCTGGAGGAGAAGCCGGAGCTCCGCAAGTTCCTGAAAAGTCAGTGCCTGCAGTAGCTCTCTAAAAAATCCTTCTCCCTCTTGTCCCGTTCCGTGTTCCTCTGCTCTGAGCGTTTCCTGCCCTGCTTGTGCAGCTCTGGATGCTGGGCTGTGTCTCCTGCCCACATCCTCCATTGTTCTGTGCAGAGCTGGCTGGAGGAAAGATTTATCTCTTTTGGAAGCAAATTCCAGTGTTTCGAAACATTCCTTTTCCCATTCCACAACACCTGGCTTCGTAGTTTTGCACCATAACAGTGAATAGAAACACGGGTATCTGTGTATTACCTTGGGCTGATGCCAGGCAGTGTGTGGGGATAGCCTTAATCACTAGAGCATTAAGGTTTTGAAAAGATTAAAACCTGTATTTAGATTTTAAGGTTTTAATTTTTAATCTTAAAAATTTTTAAATTTTAAGATTTAAAAATCTTTAAAATTAAGGTTATTGTAATTTTGCAGTTTTCTCAAGCTTGCCAGTGGGTTTGTTTCCTTTGTAGACATCAAAGGCCCAAAGAAACTGTTCCCTGATCTCCCATTTGGAAACATGGACAGCGATAAAGTGGAAGCCAGGAAAAGTCTGCTGGAATCTTTCCTGAAGGTGAGACATTTGTGTGCCCCCACGAGCTAAAAGCAGAGCTCAGGACAGCTTTGTGCAGGCAGTGGAGCACACCACGTCTCTTCCATGTTGCGTGGTCAGGTTGGGAGTTTGACTCCAAAATGATCTAAATCTCCACCTGTCCTTGCAGCAATTGTGTGCAGTCCCTGAGATTGCAAACAGTGAGGAGGTGCAGGAATTCCTCGCCCTCAACACCGATGCCAGGATCGCCTTTGTCAAGAAACCCTTCGTTGTCTCCAGGATAGACAAGGTGGGAAAAGTGGGAAGCTGGTTACCTGAACCCCTTCCAGCTGCCCCTAGAGATGCTTCCCAGGCTTCAGTGTCTCCTAGGAGCCAAAACCCTTCCTTTGTAGCTGGGCCCAGCTTGCCCAGAAACCCGTAAAGCTACGGAAGGTCAGAGCTTGTCTTAAGGAACCTATTTAATAGAAAATACAGTGCAAGTCTCAAAACTCCCAATATATTTTAGTAATAAGGATCAATGCAGTAATGAAAGGCAGTGCTGCCTTTGCAGATCGTTGTCAATGCCATCGTGGACACCTTGAAGACAGCGTTCCCCAGGTCAGAGCCCCAGAGCCCCACGGAGGATCTGAGTGAGTCAGAAGTGGATGGGAAATCCCAGACAGACGGGAAGAAGGCGACCAAGTAAGGGCCCCCTGAGCTTTGCAGAACAAGGAATTAATGCATAAACTGAGCCCATCGTGGGGAAGAACTGACTTGGTGCTTTATGTGTTGGGTAGTAAATTCTGTCATACTCTAACTAGATTACTTTCTCCTTCCCTTGCTGACTACAACTGTTTGAGTTCCTCTCTAAAGGGTTTCCCAGGAACCCTCAGGTTTCCACAGAAGGTGGGTTTCTTCCTCAGGGAGCTCTGAGGTGCTGCCCTTTGCCAGCAGAGACACTGATGCTCCTGGGGAATCACTTTTTAACTTTAAACAAGTGCATTGCTTATGTATGCAAGGAGTGATTGCAAAATACAGCTGCGAATTATCTAACTGAAAGTTCCCTCCTGCCTCTCCCGTGTGTTCCACACGCTGGCCTTGCCCAAAAAAGATTTAAATAGCTATTTATGAGTAATATTTCATGTATGTTCCTCACCAAATGTTGGTGCTGCTGACAGTGCCGAGTCTCATTGTGCTCATCAGTGACTCTTCCCTCACTGAAGAAGGGAAGATTTCTGCACAAGTATGGCTTTTTCTTCCCAAAAAGTGATGTTTTGCTGGAAAAAGATGCTTTGGACAAAAAGACAAACTAAAACAGTACAAGTTTGGAACAATTTTGGCTGAAAAGGACATTCCTTAAGGATAAACAGGCTATTTTACATATTGTCCCAAAATCCCAGTGTCCTTTCATATCCTTCTTTTTGTGAGTGTTTATAATTAGATTTCACAATCCTGCTGAGTGTGTTTCATCTCAGAGGCTTTTCTGAACACTTTCCTGTGTGTGCTGCAGTGCTCACACCTTGCTGATACCTGCCTACATCTCCCTATCAGCTTCTGTGTAACACCTCTCTGTGGAATGTTGGAAATTCAGCCCAGGTGTACATGAGGAAAAGTGCTTTAACGCTTTTGTTGTGTGGTTTCACTGCTATCTCTTAGCTATCCTGGAGGCAGATGCTTTCTTGAATCACCTCAGGTCTAATCAGATTTCTTAGCTTGGATGTGGACAGCTATAACAGGTCCTGGGTCTTGGCTGAGGCTGGAAAACTCCTGACTCACAGCTTGCAGAGAAAACTAACTGTGCCATGGCTCTCCCTTTCAGGTCCAGACTGAGGTTCTCATCCAGTAAAATCACTCCAGTGCTGAGTGTGAGTGAAGCTCACGACAGGATCGTGTACTCCATCAGGGAGGGCGGTGCTGTAAGTTCAGATCCTCTTGTAATCCTTTCATAATCCCAGTCACTGCCTTGTTTGGGAGCAATCAACACACACGAGGGTTGTGGCTGCTGCAGCCTTGTTGCCACTTGCCAGGTCTTTGCAGAAGGACAGTGAGCAGCCCTGGTGTGCTGTTGGCTACAAACCAGGAGGTGGGAGGTTGTGTGGGCACTGCAGACCCCAGGCTGTGTGGCACTAACACACTTTTGTAGGTCTCTGGCACCCTGTCACTGGCTGCTATGGAATCCTTCATCCAGAAGCAGGAGAAGCTGCTGGAAGCTGTCCCCAGCAAAGCTCCTGAAGGCGAGGGAGGCAGAGAAGCCAAGGAAATCTCCGCGCAGGAAGAAATGGATGGGCTGAGCACACCGGAGCAGGGACCACATCCAGACACTGACTGTGGTGAGCTCAGCCCCTCTGTGCTTGCATTTCTCTCCCTTGGTACAAGAGCAGCTCCACCTTCTGCAGGTTCAGCTTGAAAAGTCTTCAGGACCTGCTCTCCTGCCTGTTGCATCTTGATTGAAGGGAAAGCAAATGAGGTTTTCCAGTCCTGTTTGGTGATTGCTCTGGGCTTTGTTGCTGGTGGGAACAAATTTGCTTTGGCTCAGTTGTGTCACTGCAGATCTTCACCTTGGTGTGCTCAGCTCGGTCACTGCACAGAGAAGTTTCTTAAGGACACAGTGCTTAAACTGGCAATGTTCTAAAATCAAGCTCCTACAAACTAAAAATTGGCCAAATTACAGTTTCCTGGTAGTTCCAAGTTAGCCTTGATATGTCCATACACTATAAATGGACCTTTTGAGATTAAGTTTGGATGGATTTGATGGGAGTAGCACAAATGTAATGTCAGTTCAAGGAATGATGTTCCCTTTCTGATTCTAGAACCCTCCTCTGAAGCACAGGGGTGCCACAGCTTCTCAGAACAGTTACATGATTATCCTGAACACATGCAAAAATATGTTCTCCAGTCTTTTTCTTGGAATAGCTGAGCTGCATCAGCTGGAACTTCTCAAAAACTTCTCTCCAGTGGTTCAAGTTTGGCAAGCTCTGAGTGAAAGCACGTGCTTGTGACAGGATAGGTCTGGTGTTCTGAAACCCAGCTTGTGCTACCAGTTTTGCCTGTCATCTTGGAACACATGCCCGTGGTTTTGGGGAAGCAGGACTGGAGTTGGAGGCCAGGGTTCTGCACAGAGCAGGCCAAGTTAGCTGAACTCCGAGGGAAATGGAATGTCAGGGATGTCAAATGCTTGCAGGTCTGGGAGGCCTCAGGCTGGGCTGGCAGGGTGAGGGGGACAAACGTCTGGATAAAAAGGCACCCCATGTCCCTGTCTGCTCGTGGAGTGGCTTCTGGTAAGTGGTTGGCCAGCAGCTCTCTGAGGAAGAGGGCTTGGATGCTGTGGGAATAAACAGCTTGCTGAGGATGCTCCCTGTATGAGGTTATGGGGAAGCTGAACAGCCTGCTCCAGGCTCTGCACTGGCAAGTCAAGTCTGGGGGGCAAAGCAAGGAGTAACTTAGGCATGGCCCAGAGCAAGAGGTGCCAAGTGCCCTGTCTTTTCCAAGTGAAATCCTGGAGTTAATTAGTCCAGCTTTTAGGAAGAGGAGGGAAGGAGAGGTGTGAGGTCCAGAATCCCTCGTCCCTTCATTTCCAGCAGTAAATCGTGAGTGTAAATTGTCTCTGTAGGCAGAGAGGTTGGAAGATGAGGCATCAGGGGAGCCAAATTAGGGAAAGCTGCTGCACAGGATCTCACCTGGCCAACAGAGCAGAGGCAGCAGCCTCAGGTTGGGGTGGTGGCCTGGGAGTGGCTGTCTGGGGCAGCTTTGTGGCACATTAATGAGCTTGTTCAGCACAGCGCTTCAGGACTGAACAGCCTGAAAGTAGTTCCTTAGCAAGTAGAAGCTGTTTTTGCTGAAGGCTCTGTCATTCTCCTGAGGATCAGAAAGAGGTTTGGTGTCCCAGGTCTGTGACAGCAGAGATGTGTGGGTTTATGTTTTAACTGATAAATCTGGTTTATCCAGATGTGGTTCATCCACCTTCCTGCCAAGGCTGGGATCTGCCACACGATGGCAGCCTGCAGCCACCAACAGAGCCTTGAGCCTGGAAAACTGTTGGAAGAAGGGAAAGGAATGGGGAAGACCGGGATAATAGCCCTCAGCAGTGCACCTTTTCCTGGCTACAGTTATCACCTGCCTTCTCACCTGTTCTGGGCACATGGCCATCCCTGTGCATGGACTGGGATTTGATAATCCTGCTGTTCAACTGAGAGGTAACTGAGTGCAGCCTTTGGTGCAGCCCTTGGTGGGAGACAGGGGCTGCCTGGATGAGGTGGAAATCAAAGAGTGGCAGGCCAGGGTCCCAGACTGTCTGGGCTGCAGCAGGTCGTCTGTGTGTGCACAAAGGGCCAGGCTGGGAAGGAAAGAATGAGTTTGGGATGATGCTTTTCACCAGATTTGCCCTGAGGTGGCTTCTTCATCTGCCCCTCCTCTTCCTCCTGGCAGACTCCGAGACAGCTCTGGCTGACCTGGCCCTGGACGTGCTTCGTCTGGTGCTGGTGGATCACTGGAGCTGGCTGTGCACAGAGAACATCCAGAAGGTCTTCAACCTGCTCTTTGGGACCCTGGTTCAAAGGTAAGGCCAGAGTGACCACCCTGGCTGTTCTGTGAGGGGCATTCCCTTTGGAGTCACAGCTGCAAGTGGAGCTCGTGCCTGAATGCAGGTGAATGCTGTGTGTGCATCAGCCAACAAGGTTCTGTACAGCAGGTGCTCTGTGTGTGTGGAGTAAACACCTTGGAGATCTGCACTGGGAGCTGTTTTCCCTGTGAGAAGTGGTGTAGCTCTAGTGAGCAGCATCCTGGCCCTTGATATCAGGGAAAAGAAAGATCCAGCCCTGGGGTGGGAGTCTTGGCTCCTGCAAGGGCAGCAGTGCCCAGCTCTGTGGCTCTCCAGGGAGGACCGGCCTGGTCTCCTGCTGCCCAGGGCCTCAGCGTGTTCTTTCTGCAGAAGTAGAATAAACAGGCCCAGGGAACAGAGACTTGTCAATGACAGCTCAGAGTGTGGTCTCTGCTCTCACTGCTGCACCCCTCTGCTCTGCCTGTGCCTGGGGCAGGGACCCACACATGGAGTAGGGACAGGCTTCCTTTCCAGCTGGGATGGACTTGCCAAGCTTTCCTGGGGCCAGTGCCTCTGGGTGGTAAGGCTCAAGGCCAAGACACACAAACAGAGCATTCCTGTTTTTTGGTGTAGGTTGGTGACTATCACTAGCTGAGGATGTGGTTTTTTTAGAGTACAAGGAAAGCCTTCCCTGAAGGACTTGGGCCTGGGAGAGTCTTGGAGCAGTGCTTTTCCCGCTCCTATGCCCTTTCTTCTCCCACAGGCATCCAAAGCCAGCATCAGAATGTGCAGGGCAGCACATTATAACCGAGCTGGTAACTTAAGCTGCCCTCAGCAGAGGTTGCCAAAGTGCTTTGAGGTCAGGGACTGCTGTCCTTCAGTCCTGGTCTGTCCCTTTGGTGGCAGGAGGTGGGGGCTGCTCCCACTTCTCCAGAATGGGGTCCGGTTTCTTGGGAACAAGCTGCAACCCAATCCCTGTGTTTAAGCACGGAGGTATGAGAGCTTGAACAGGCACATCATCACCTCCTAATAAGCTGTGTCCTGGTCACCCAGGGAGCCTGCAGCACCCACACGTGGCATTGGCATTTTCCACTAGAGGAGCTGGGATACACACAGCACATGCCTGGTCTGGAAGGTGGAGGAGCTCCATGAGCTGTGCTGGTGGATTAGAGCGAGGAGGAATGTGTTTGTGGCTGCTCCACTTGAGCAGGTCAGAGTGAACCCACACGTGCTGCAGGCAGAGCTTTGGCTGGGGGTGATGTGGGGAAGCCCTGGGACTTCTTGGTGTCCCCATCAGTTCAGGGTGCAACTACAACCTCTTGAACAAACTCTGTGTCCGTGCTGAAATCCACGTGTTGAGGCTGGCTCTGCTCTTGTTCTGGGACAATCAGGAATCCCAGGGGACAGGGGAAAGAGCTGCACAGTGGGGACTGACCTGTTGCCCGGAGGATGGTGTTGCACCTTGACTGCTGCAGGAAACATTCTCCTCCCATTTCTGTTGCCTGTAGTTAGCTCCACAGTGGAGGAGAACTGGAAATGGGGAACTTTCCTGCTGGTTTGCCATTTGCCCTGTCCCTGAGACTCGGACTTACTCCTGGCCCAGGTGGTCACTGCTGTCCTGAGCAGACCAGAAGCTCTCTAGCTCAGACCCGCCTCTCCAGGGACACAGTGTGGATGTGGGGGCTTTTCTCTTCCATTTAAGTATTTACAACTTGATCACTGCTCAGCCAGACCTGGCACTGCCCTTCTGGCTGGCACTGTGTTTGGGGACCCTTTACAGGTGGGAAAAATACCAGAAACTCTTCTGGGAGCATCTGCTATTCAAGGAATTGTTGCTCCTGCCCTCTGAGAACAGGCACGCAAACATGGGACAGCAGATGGATTTGCATCGTGTCTCCAGCCGTTGCTGGTCACAAAGTAGGAGTGGGCATCATCCCTTCAAGAGATGAGATCCTTCCCTGTTCCTGTCAGTGGCTGGGTTAGGTGGTAGGGGATGAAAAGGAGGTGTCCTGGCGGTGTTTTGGAGGGCACTGCTGGATACTCCTCTGCCAGTTTGTATTTGGTGAGCAGGTGCTGCTCCTGCTGCCTTCCTGCAGCTGCAAGATGATGGTTCTGCTCTGGCATGAGACACGGTGCAGAGTGGTAGAAATGACCACAAACCAGCAAAACCCACACCAAGAATGAGATCCAGCTTCTCCCAAGAGCCAGTCCCCTTTTTCTTGGAGGACCTTCTCCCTTGGGCTGGCAGCGACATCAACTGATTTCTGTGACCACACCGTTACTGATTGTGGGGCCTCCTTACCCGCTCCATCACTGTTCTCTGCAAGGAGCATCCCACCACACTCCTCCTTCCCCCCTTCTCCTTAGCTGGGGTAGCTGGAGCCAGGCCCCATCCGTCTCCCCGACTGTCACTTTGATGGCAGTGGGAGAGGAAGGCTCCATGACCGAAAAAGGTATTGTTGAGTAAAGGGCGGCCACGGATCCGCGCTGCGCTCATCCCATTATGTAACAGGGAGTGATCCTTTTTTGGAGCTGAAAGGAGAGGCGGATGGAGGGGAGGTGGAGGGGCTGGGAGTGGGAATGACCCTGGGGCCGAGGATTGCTTCCAGCAGCCTCTCTGCGTGCTGGGGCCGTGCCTGTAAACAAACCCGCTGCCCTGCTCCCGCCTCTGTCCGGCTCCGCTTCCCTCCCGCGGGCTGGAAAGGCTCATCCCCTCTTGCCTTGGGAGGCTGCAGCAGGAACCAGTTGGCAGAGGGGAGGAGATGGGGCTATTCTGGGCTCTGGGGGTGTTCGGTGCAAGAGCTGAGAAACATTTGGAGAATCTGGGTGCTTTTTAGAGCCCTGTGAGTCAAAGAGGTGTTAAAAATATGCAGCAAACATGAGAACCACGCTGTGCTGTGACCCCACTCCCTGCCCTCAGTTGTCCCCAGTGGCCACAGGTCTGGGGTTTGCCATGCAGAGCTGGTGACAGTGCTGGATCCAGGGTGACAGCCACCACCTCTGCTTCCCCTTCCAGAGGGGAGCCCCAGCAGAGTGCCAGCATCCCAAGGATGGACCTGGGAGTATTCAAGAAGCAGATCCTGGCCTGTAAGCTTTTCCTGGCTCCTTCCCATGCAACACAACTGAAAGCCATGGCCACAAACCACTCAGTGGGGGGAAGGTATCTCAGTACACCCCGGCTGTCTGTGCCCTGGAACCTGAGCAGGGCTGAGGCACAGAGTCCGTGCCAGGCTCGGAAGTGCCTGCCCTGAAAGGAGCGTGTGGAACTACTCAGGCAGCTTTGATGGTGTCACGTTCCACTGAGCATGAGTTAAAATAAATGCAAATCATTCCTGCCTTACCCACGAGCTCAGCCTTGCTTGTCTTGCTGTTTGCTTTGGGTCATTCCTGTGCTCCTCCAGGCTTTGTCCATGTCCCCTCATCCCTTGGCAAAACTGGAACATTTGAGGAGGTGACATTCCTGTGTGAGCTGAGGGTGGAGAGCCAGGGATGCTTTGAGACTGATTGCGGGTGACCATCATGCTTTTGAGAACTGGTTCTTGCACGTTCATGCTGTCACCTTGGTGTTGGGCTCTTGTGGTGTGTCGCTGTCAGGCCGAGTGTCACGGGCACTTGTAAGTCAAGGAGGTCTGGAGCTTCAGAGAGCTGCTGGCTGGGTGCTTTTTTCTGATTTTCTCTTCAGTTTTCTTTGATGTCTGTGCCAATAGAACTGGCACAAAGACCCTTGGCAGCCACCTTGATCCTCTTGACTGGAAAGTGCCACCAGCAAATAGTGGTGCCTGACCCTCTTCAATGTCCCTGAGTAAACCTGGAGCAGGCAAGCACCCGTGAGCTGGGAGTGCTGGGAGCACAGTGCCCACGGGCAGGGAGTTCTGCCAGCCCTGGAGCCACGGAGGGGCCGTGTCTGACAGCTGAGACAGTGCTCCCACTTCCCTTTGGCTTCCTGGCTGCCAGGTACCATCCAGCCTCAGGCAGAGCCTCTTGAGTTTTTCTGGCAGAAACAACCAGGCAGAGCTGCAATATCAATGCAGCTGGAGCATCTAAATCCACTCATTCTCCTGGTTTGTTCCCTGAGGAGGGGATTTGGGCATGTTTGGTGAGCACCTCTGCAGCTGCACATGCAGGGGCTGTGCTGGCAGGCCCAGGTATGTGGCAGCAAAGTCCCTGTCCCTAAAAATCAAGCCTAAAAGCAGCACCAGAGTTGGGAATTAGGGGAACCAACTTCATGGCATCTTACTCCTCATCTCTGGATTTGGCTGTTTGTGTTGTAGCCGTGAGGAGCAGCAGGAATTGCAGCCTGTGGTATGTCAGTAAAAGTGATTTCAGGACTCCGTGTGTCTTCGTGTGTATATGTAAAGTAAATAAAATCAGCTTGGAAATGGGCCTTGATTCAGTTGTCTCCAAGCACCTGGAAATTTTGGATCTGGCTTTGAATCTCTGTCCCAAACAAAATTTTTTTCCCTCTTCTAGAAGCAGCATTCTTCCAAAAACAGCCACTACAATGAAGCCAGCACTCCATGCTTTGATAACAATTGCAACATTATTTTAACTCTGATTCTGTTTCAACAGTTACACATGCCAGCTTTCTTCCTAGATTTAAAAAAGCATGACTTCCTATTTAAAACAGAACAAAGAAGAAAAGGATTGAGAGGAAGTAATGTCTCCCTGTTGGTTTTAGTTTTCCCTAGTTTTTGAAGGGTTAATAGTGGGTTTATGTATTTTGATTCTGAAGTGGGCTAATGAAGCAATTGCTCCAAGCAGGGCCTGGCTGAGACAGCCTGGCCTCTCCCTGGGGCACCACTGAGAGCTTAATTGGCTCAATAAATACTTGAAGAAGATGTTATCAAAAGCCAGGATGCTTTGTGAAAAATCAAGGAGGTTTGGGGACGATTATTTTAATCCCATACCTTTCCCCCCTTCTCTGAGCCCCAAGGCATTGCAGGAAGATCTAGGCTGGGAAAAGCAAAATCCAGAGCAATTTGGTTAATTCACTGCAGGGTGAAGATGTTGGAGTCCTGTGAGTTTCCATGATTTCTTCTTGCAGCAGGTGTGTTTTGAGGGAGCCACACATCAAATGGCACAGAAATCTCAGCACCAAGGTGTGTGTTCCTCCCTGCAGGGATGAAGGATTGCCCACGGAAGGGAATGATTGATTTTCCTTCCTCTCTGCCCTGCAGTAAGATGTCCTGCACAGCCACATCTCCCACGGTTTCTGCCAGCTCCACCTCTCACTGCCTGGGTCAAGCAGGTAGGAAAACTCCTCTGCCCAGGTACAGGAGGGGTTGTTGGCAACCCTAAATGCTCATAGGGCAGCAGGGGAGGAACATGTCAAGAAGGAGAATTTACTTTGTGCAGAAGTTTAAAAGGCCTCAGGATGCTTCGTGTTCTTTGATTTATGAAGATTTTTTTTTCCTTTTCTTTCCTGTGTCCTTCCCATGGCCAGGACAAGTGTGAGGTTGCTTTGAAGGTGCTGAGCTGAGCATGCTGCACATGTTTGTGCTGTGTGGAGAAGGTGGATTTAGGCTCAGGTAGCAGGTGCTGAAAGCTGAGCCTCAGGGCAAAAACTCTCCATTTGTGGTTTTCAAATCTTACTGTGCCCACTGCAGCTGTTGCTTCATTTTCACAAGGTTTCCTTAGAAAGATTTTGCACTCAGAGCACTGAAATGTTGCTCCTCTTGAGCCCTTGAGCTAAGGATAATCTTGTGGTTCAAGGCATTATTTGGGGAGGAATTTGGGGAACAAGAACTGGTGAGGGAGGGATGGTCTGGTGATTTAAGCACCAGCCTTTCTTGATTTCAGAGTCATGCTTGAATGCCTTGTGTTTTCCAGATGTTGCTTTTTTCTTCAATCCTTTTCACTGCCTTGGTCCCACAGGCCTCCTTTGAGCTTCTGGACAGCCACACTGTATTCCTTAGGGAAAGGGAGGCTGTTTCTGGGGTGGGAAGCACTCAGTGTTGAGCTGGACACGCTAACTCGTGTCTTTGTAGAGCTGTTTGTATTTATACTACTAAAGCAGAGAAACTTTCTCCTCTTTGTCGCCTTCTAGCTCTAGCATCGTCTTCAGTTTGTCTGAATCCTTAAAATCACTGGGTTTGAGGAAATCACAATTGCTATTGCTTCAGATTTTGATTATAATCAGCATATTTAACTTGACTATTCCTTAGCTGAAGTGATCTCAGTTCTTGTCCTCACCTCAATGGACAAAAAGAGCAGAGCTTTACCCACTTGTGGCAGATGGTTGTAAATTTGGAGAGCATTACATCTCTTTGTTCATTCAAAGCACATCTTTATTGTCCAGACTAAGCAAGTCAAACCTGTCCAGGCTTTACCTGCTGAGCTGAGCTCTCTCCATAACCCTCTGGATAGTCCACTTGAGCCAGGTAAAACCAAGCCCATTTGCCTGTTCCTAACTCTCAGCCTGCCTTTCCTCCCTCCTAGCAGCCCTTGTTGCTTCTAGGAGCCCAAGGAAGGCCAAGCTATGCACTCCCAGCCCCTGTTTTTCATTCCCAGGGCCTTCTCATCATAATGGACCCCTTCAGCTGACCTTGGAGGTCCAGTTTAAACCATGGCATTAATTTGGCTCTTTTTTAGCAGCCATTTCATTCCTCCACTAGCAGCTATTTCAAACAGAGGTCCCTTACAGCATGGGCAAGTTATGCACCTCCAGATTATCTTCCAGGCCTCAGTAGCCTTTGCAGTCTGACTTTGCATTGGACACTGTCAAAGCATTCGAGTGTCTGAGCCCAGGAGGTCGCTTTATCTATTTCTGGTCTCTGCTGAAGTGTAAGGAGATGGTTTTGTGATGGGTTTATTTTTTTTCTTTCTTGTTAAGGCTATTTCTTCATGAAATAGCAGAATGAAAATAGTAACTCATCAGCCATCCAAAAATAAAAAAAGAGAGGTCTATTTATGTTTCCCGGTGGATTTATTTCTACCTGGGAGCAGCGTGTGTGTGCTTTCGATGTGGCACATGAACCTCAAATGCTTAGGCCTTTAATAGCACAAAAAATCATCTGCGACCTGCTGGTGAAGGTCAGCTTTGAACCAGCAGATATTTGGAGTTCCTGAGGTATTAATCCCAATCCTGGTGCAGAGTCTGTGTGATGGAAAGGTCAATTTGCCATTTTCTGGAGTTTACTCAGGTAGGAATTTTCAATAAAGTTGACGTGACTCTCTCTGAGTTGCAACTACAGCTGTGGGAGTTGAGGTGGGATTCTTGGGATGTCCTGCGCAAGGCCTGGAGTTGGGCTTGACTTTCTTTAGGGGTCCCTTCCAATTCAGGATATTCTGTGATTCTGTGAATTACTTTGCTCCTCACAGTTTACACGCTGCTGGTGCTGCCCCTGTGTGTGTTGGGATGGAATGTGATTCCCCAAAATGGGTGTTGATGGTTGGCTGTGGTTGAGAGGAGGGAGGAAAACTCTTTACAACCAGTCACTCTGTTCTGAGATTTTCTTGTGAAGCCTCAGCTGTTCTCCCAGAATGGATTTAGAGGCACGTGGACCAGTCTTGAGAGTTCTCCTCTTCCCAGTGCCTTCGGAATGGCTCCACACACTGACAGACTGACAAGAGGGAACCCAGAGCAGAGGTGCTTTAGTCTGTGTTCCGTTTGCACCTGGCTGTGGTTTCTCCTTCTTTCTTGTCCCTCTTCCTGTTTAGTTCCTTCACTTTTCTTTGTAAACTTTGTGGGTTTGGGTGTTTCTTCCCCAGCTGTTTGAGCACCATGTAATGGGGTGAGTTGGCCTCTTCTCAGGAGCTCATGTGGAGCTGTGCAAGACCCGTGGAGCCATTCCCAAACCCTTTGCTTCCCAAAGTGGAAGGCAGTGAGCTGCCAGACTCAGGAATAAAATCCATCAATGGTGTTGCACAACTGTGGGGAATCAAGATCTGTAAGCCCTCGCCTGCTCACAGTATGTGCACGTGTGATCACATTCAGAGGTGTTACTTGGAGGCCTTGTTGCCTAATTCTGGTGTTTTTATGGACGTACATGAGCTGGAAATAGGAGGTTGTTTGTATGGGGCCTTCCAGCATTTGTCAGTTCTCAGCTTGCTCTTGAGCTGTCTGGAAATGTGTGCTGTCCTCTGTAGGTTCAGCTTTCTCTCTGTCCACTATTTGCTTGATTTTTTGCTGTTTTAGGAACACCTCTAAGAAAAAAGAAAGCTTGTTCTTTGCTTTCTGCAACCTTTTAAAGGCTGGAAAGGGCTGTTGCTGTAACGAGTTTGGAGTCAATGTTCAATCTGATCCCCCTTGGTGCAGGGTTGACTCTTTGCAGCTCTGTCCCCAAGTCTCTGAACTTCTGTTGCTTGTCAGATGTTTTCTCAGCTAGGAAAGCAGGTTGTGTAAGAAAACATGTTAATGAAAAGCCATGTTAATGAAAAACCATGTTAATGAAAACTCTTGCCCCTAGAGAAGTCACAGTTTAACACTTTAATTTGGTTGGGAATAGCTGGAGGGTTTACCATGATCCGGAGTGTTAAAACCTGCTGATGGCTGGAGATTAAAACTCTTCTAATTTTATTTCCAACATAGCTTTTCCCAGGCAGAGCTGGGATGTGACATTTTGCCCTCTAGGACAGGTGGAAAGTTTGCACCTCTGGCATTATCTTGTAGCAACATCCATACTCCAGGTCCGTGGTGATGCTGAGCATGAAGGATGTGCTTCCCCATTCCCAGTGCCAGTCCTGGGAGCACTGGGAACATCCCCTGTGTCCCTTGCTCTGAGACCTGCCAGGCCTTACTGCTGCACCAAGGCTCCTTTTCAGGATTTTTAACATCCTTTACTTTCCAGCTGGCATTTCCTAGGTGTGCATCCCTCAAGATCTGCCGTGTGCACCTCATTTCCTGCTGCCAAAGGGATCCTCACACCGCAGCCCTGCCCTGCATGATGCCATCCTGCTTCCTTTGCCCTGCTCACCTTTGGCTGCTGCTATTCCCAGCTCCCCAGTCGTGTGGGGAAGGACACCCTTGGCCCAAATGCCTCGCCCAGGAAGAATGCAGACAGTCTGGCAGAGCGCAGGTTAAATAAAGTTTGCCTTGGCAGGGCTCTTGGATGTACTCGGAGCTGCCGGGGCGTAGTGGTGACGGAATTGCAAGCACGAACAGCAGCTGCCAAGAGGAACGGGTCTCCTGGCTCTCCTGGCCGTGCTGGCTGACTCCTCTCCTCTGGGAATCTCGAAGTACTGGCACAATCACGAGCCTTTTCCCCAGCCCAGCGCTGTGCCGGCACTCCCAGCTTTGCTCCGGAGCCTCCCGCTGGTGAGGCCGGCGGCACCATCAGCGCTGCACCCCGAGTCCTGCTAAAGCAGGGAACCCTCCTGTGGCCTCTGGGGGATTCATCCACAGCCTCTGCTAATTCTGAGGGGAAAGATTTTAGGCAGTGCAAGTTCTGACTGACGGCTGTGGCTTGTGCTGTGATATGGGAAGTGATTCCATGTCTGGGCAAGAGGGTCCATGTGGTTGATTTAGAAACTGTCCCTGGCCAGCACTTGGGTGGTGGGGACACATCAACCCAGTGCAGCTGCAAACGCCTCCGAGCCCTTTTGTGGAGCAGGGGTTTTGGGATTTGCAGGTGGTTAGTGTAAAAAGGGCACAGTCCTGACCCAGTGGGAGGGACCATCAGCAGTTCTGTTGGATTTTGGATGGGAACAAAGAAATCCTTCCCTGTGAGGGTGGGCAGGCCCTGGCACAGCGTGCCCAGAGAAGCTGTGGCTGCCCCTGGATCCCTGGAAGTGTCCAAGGCCAGGCTGGATGGGGCTTGGAGCAAACTGGGCTAGTGGAAGGTGTCCCTGCTCAGGGTGGAATGAGATGAGCTTAAGGTCCCAAAATCAAACCATTGGGGAATTCTGTGATTTCATTGCTTGCCATTGGTGGATGGAGCAGGACTGAACAGCAGGGAAGCATGGACAGCAGGATGGACAGCAGGATGAGAAGGGAGTGAATCATCAGGATATTCATGGCTCGTCATCCTTGGAGTGTGTTTTGGTTTCCAGGAAAGACATCCTTGACTGTCTTGGTTGCAGAGGGACTGATAAAAGGAGCAGAGGCTGCCAGAACAGAGCTCATGTCCTTCCAGTCCTTCCTGGGAGTTGTCTGTAGTTAAACACCAGTTCCTCCAGCTCTGTCTTGGATTGTGCCTGGAGATAACTTAGGAGCTTCAGGCCAGTTGTATCCCTGAGCTGGGCTTCCTGTAGTGACCAGTGATTCACTTGGGTTCCTGGGATTAGCAGGGTGATGGGGCTTTTTATGGCCTTTGCTTTTCCTGTGTTTGTCTGTAACACAGGGAACATATCCTACTTCTTGTGCATGGAAAACTCAGCTAATTAATACTTAACGAAAATCTTTGGTGTACAGACATGAAAACTGCACGTTATTGAACCCAGGAAGTTGATTTACCCCTCCAGGCTCTTGATGGGCAGAAATATCCCAACTTGGTCCCAAGCCAGACTTTTCCTGACCTTTCTCTGTCTCCCTGTTCCTGCAGGTGGCTGGAAGTGCAGATGGTTACCCTGACCTGCACCCAGCGCTGGATCCAGTACCTCCAGTTGCTCCAGGAATCCATCTGGCCCGGAGGAGTTTTACCAGCAGTGCCTAAACCCCCCAGGACAGAGGAGCAGAAGAAGGCAACAGCAGAGCAGGCCCTGCAGAGCCTGATGGGGATCTTGCCCAGTAAGTGTGTCCCAGAGACCTTTCAGCTGCCCGTGGGATAGGGAAGTGGCTGGGGAGCACTCCAGTGCGCTGGAATCTCTGGAAATTGTTTAAATGCAGAGATGGAGTCTGGTCGTGCCAAGGCACTGGGAAACCTTCGTGACCCTTGAGGTTTGATGGTTTCCTGCAAGCAAAACCCAGAGTTTTCCAGTTCTGGATAGTTTGTGTAAGGATTTGGGAAGCAGCCCAGCTCGGAGGGAAGGGATGTGTGTCTTGGCGATTCCCGGATGTAGCCAGGCCATGATTCAGTGCTCACAGCTCCTGCTGTGCCGCCTCACCCAGGCAGGGCTCAGGACAGCTCTGCTCCCACCTGTTGCCAAAGGGTCCCATGGCGAGGAAAGTCACCATGCAAAGCTTGTGGCTTTTCCACTGGACTGAAATCCTGAGCCCAGCTGCACTGGATTTCCCTCTCTTGAAGTTTGACACGGGGACCTTTGGCATTAAAGCAGCTGCTGCCTAATCCATGTGAGTGCAGTCTGAACTTTTAACTCCTTCATGTAGTGTAGAGGGCCCTCACTGTCCTTTGGGAATAAAAAAGCACTGCTAGTACGTGCCCTTCCAGCCAGGAATGCTTTCCTGGCACTCCCTCCTGTCCCAGGCTCAGAACACCATCACAAGCTTTGATTCAGCACCCACCAGGAGAAGACTGAGCTGTGGGAATATGCAGCTCCTAAAGCTTTGTCTCCAACACTTACAGATGTGATCCAAGAAATCCTTGGGACCAGTAAGTGTCGGATGAGCTGGAACCTGGTGCTGGAGTCGCTGAGCCAGCCTGTGATCAACAGGTATGTGATTGTGTTCCTTACCCTGGTGCCTCTGATGGCGTCTGAGAGCTGTGCCTAGGGTTTTGCCATGCAATTCCCAGTGCTTGGCACTGAACACATCCAGCTTGTTACTCCAGACTTGCAATGTCAGGGGGCATCTGCCTGTCCAGGACCTCAGTCTGGCTGCAGATTATTGAGCCAGTCATGTTAATTATGTTGTTTGGCCTGCTTAGATAGTGGATGTCAGAGAAGTAAGACAAATCCTGGTTTAGTTTGGTTTGGGAGGAGCTGCAGGTCTGTGTAGGGGGTGTTTTTGTCTGTTCCCAGTGCTGCGAGTCTGGAAAAAGAGGGTTTGGTGATGGACAGCAGAGAAATGAGGGTCAGACTGGACATCAGGAGGTATTTCTTCACTGAAAGGGTTGTTAAACACTGGAAGGGGCTGCCTAGGGAGATGTTGGAGTCCCCATCTTCTGAGGTGTCCAGGGCACACCTGGACATGGCACTCAGGGCTCTGGTCTGGTTGGCAAGGTGGGCATTGGGCACAGGTTGGACTCGATGATCTCAGAGGTCTTTCCTATCTTCAGTGATCCTGTGATCCTGTTAAACACAAGACGCATTTGTGGTTTTTGTGCTGCTCAGCAGCTTCAACACCCACTGGTTTGGGGGAGGTGAAAAAAAGCTGAACCACTCCTGAAAACATTTCTTCTGGGGACCCAATATTGTTCCTCTCTCCCCTGGAGCATTGGAACATCCCTTCCTTGTGCTGAGCTTTGCCTCCCCTCCCCTGACCAGCCTAAGCTTCGTCTCTTCTCCATTCCAGGCACCTGGTGTTCTGCCTCCTGGACATTCTGCTGGAGTTCTTGGTTCTGAAGGGCTCCAGCAAGGAGCCCGAGGCCGCAGCTGCCACACCCTGTGCCTGCAGTGGCCCGGACAAAAGTGTCCCAGCACTTTAACCAGGGCTGGTGCCCCCAGCAGTGGAGGAGAGAAGCAGCCACAGGCATGGAATGATTGGATTTTCAGCCTTTACTGAATGAGCCTGGGAGCTTCTTGTAAGGAATTTCTCCAGCCAGTGCTAAATGAAGCTGCTTCCAGCCTTCTCTGTTTCAGCTGGGTGGTGGATCAGACCCAGAGTGAGGGGCTGAAGATGCTGTGCAGTGTCTGTTCATTGCTGACCCGATGGAGAGCCTGGAATGAACCAGCCTGACCAGTTGGAGAAGGAGCCACAAACCCCATGGTCTTGCCCCACCTTCCTGAACATCTTTAACATCTCCAGGCAGAGAACACAGGAGATTTGCTTTTGTGGCTTCAGGGTCCACGTGGCACTGAGAGAGTTGGTGTGATGGGAGCTTGCTGATGAATGTTCCTGCAGGCCAGGTGCAGGGAGGGGCAGTGCTGTCCCTGCTCTCTGAGCAGCCTGCCCTGTGCCTGCGCTGCACAATCCGTGTCACAGAAGGAAGATGGGCGAAGGATGGGGTGTGGAGATGTGGTGGTCCTGAAATTCAGCATCCAACTGCTCAAATACCTGGGAGGTGAGAGCAGGGGTCGGAGGTGCTGCCCTGCCTTAGGGACAAAGATCAGCTGCTTCTCCCTGCCACTGCTTGAGGATGCCGTAGGGTGCACTGTGATCCTGGGAAAGAGACTCTCCTCGGGCTGGACTTCAGGATTCCCTTGTATTGTGCTTTCTGAGTCACCTTTTAGTCTCCTGGAAGGCACAGGACAAAAGGAGCTGACCCATGCAGGACACAGCAAATAAATCAGCTCCCACACAAACATGCTTGTCACAGGGAGCTCTGGAAGAGGAATGAGTCCCTTGGAGGCTGGGGGGAATCCTGGATGTGTGTCACGGACAGCCAGTGGGTGAGACCCCAGCAAAGGGCCTGCAAGCACTACCTGAGCTCTGCTGTTCAGTGCTGTGGCACTGGGCTTTGGTTTGCTGTGCCTGCTGCTGCAGCAGCTCCCTGCAGGGCTCTGGAAAGCTCCTCAGGTCATGGAACATGGATTTGGCGGCTGCTTCTCCAGGTTGTCCAAGACTTGAATGGTTTTGTGAGCTAATGTTGCTCAGCAGTCAGGTTCCTGGGAGTGCAAAACGACTCAGAACATGCACCAACAGACCAGTTTGGTGACCTTTGGTGTATTTTCTGGGAGAAGTATGGACTGACCAGTGCTGGACTTGGCTGGTAAAGGTGTCCTCTGCAGATCAAAGGACTCCACACGAGGGAACCATGCGGGATCACTGCAGTGTCTGGGCTACAGTACCAGATGGTTTCATCTCACAGAACCATGGAATGCCAGGCTGGAAGAGCCTGCCTGCTGTTTCTGGGAGCTGGATGCTCCCTGGCATGTTTGGAGAGAAGGCAGTGTAACTCCAGCATGCCAGTTCTGCTCTTTCCAAAGGAGCTGCTTAATGGTGGACTCACCACAGTGTGAGCTGCTCTGGGCTTCTGTTGTGTGAAAATACCGTGAGGGATCATCTTGCTGCCAGCAAATAGATTTTTAGGGAGCTCCAAGGACATCCCAAGACCAGGCAGAATCCAATGTCAGGAAGCAAAGCAGTTCTGCATCACTGTTGGAGCCGTTTCTCAGCAGGAGATGATAGATTGGCCACCTGCTTGGAGAAGAAGGGAGGTGTGTGTTGAGTAGATTAGGTGGAGAGTGCTTTGGGATAATCCCAAATGGCCAAGCAGCAGTTTGGGAAGCAGGACTCAGCTATATCCTTAAATATCTGCTTGGAGCCACTGCTTCACCTTGTCTTTCACTGCCAGGCTCCCATTTCCCTCCTTCTTTCCTCCTGCTTTCCTTTCCCACCCCAGCTGTCAGGAGGGGGAGAAGGAGCCACCAGCCAGAGATGATGCAGCAGAACCCTGTTGTGCTTGATGGCCTCCCAGATGCTCCTGGTCTGCTCGTTTGCTGTCGCTTCCTAATTAATTGTGTGGATTTGGGGCTCCAGGACTGGGGTCTGTCACTGATCAGGGATAATATTAAGAGGCTTTGCTGAAGAGGATCATGGAGTGCAAATTAGCCACTGCCAGCTCCAGGTTAGGGCAGAAGCCTAGAACAGTCCCTACACACACTGGATGTGGCACTGGGAGGACGAGCTGACACTTCTCCTTTGCCAGGAAGCCCAAGTTCTCCCTGCTCTTAACCCCCACCTCTGAAATCATGCAAATGACTGAATATTCAGTCCTCCTGATGGAAATAATTTGTGATCACTGCCAGTTTGGGAGCTGGTGCTTTGCTGGGATGGTGCAGCAGTGATTTAGGGCTGTCCCAGCAGCAACGTCCCCCTCTGTGTTACGAGACAAAGAGGTGGGGCAGAGAGAGAGATAAATTAGATTTACTTACATGCACTGGGAGTCAGTGTCAGAGCTGGGAACAGACCTAAGGAGTTTGAATTGCAGAATGGTTGTTTTACTCTCCAGAACCCCTTTTCTTGTCTCAGATACGAGGGGTTTGAGCTCTTTCTCATGCTCTCACTGGCTGGGCTTCAAATTCCCATTCTCTCCTTGGGAGATCTTAGTACAGCCTTACAGCTGAGGTGGAGCTGCCCAGGAGCAAAGAGCCCCTCTCTGCATCGTGTTGTTAAGGAGTAAAACAAATCCAATGAAAAGCTCAGCTTTTTTCCTACTCTGAGTCCTTTGCCTCACTGTAATTTTGGGATTAAATTGAGCACAATGGTGGCGAATATAAACTTCTGCATTCAGGTGGGCTGAAAGTTTATTTCCATTGGACTAAGACTAGAAAAACTGCTTCAGTAAAACAAATAAGGTTGACAAAAAAACTTAAGCTCGCTCTGTGTGTGTCATATTCCCAGCAAGCTCCTTTTTTTCTGCAGGAATTTGCAGAAGGAATTTGCAGAAGGCTCCAGCCACCTCTCTGAAGGGCGGGTGGTGGGAGCAGCCAGATTTGATCTCAGTTTAAGAGTTGCAGCCTGGTGTCATGTTAGGTAAAGAGCAGTACCTGCCTCAGGTGGGTGCTCAGCTCTCCCTCTCCAGGTCCTTCTGGCTGTGTGTGATCTGCCTCCAGCCCACCACTCACTGACTTTGTGGAGAAGTGTTTCCTTTCCTGCTGCTTTGGTTTCCCACAGTTGACTGGAAGCTTCCTGGAAGCAGGGATTGCTCCTGTGTGTGGCTGACTGCAGTGGTGTAGAGCTCCAAGGCACCACTCTAAGCTAAATATTCCTGTGTTGAGACAGAGCTTGGTTGTTTAACTGTGTTTTTAGGGGAAAAAAGTCCCACCATGCACTGACTCCCTGTCCTATTTCCTGTACTGAACCCTTTTTATCTGCTGTTTGTGGTGCTGCTCTTGGAGTCTGTGTGGAATTGTGCTGTCTGGAAAACCTGTTTAATTGTTAAATGGGCAGCAAACCTTCACTCCCAAGTACTTGTGTGCAATAATACTTTATTTCAAACTCATTTCTCTGTCAGAGTTTAAAATTTGCCTTTGGTCTCTAAGGCAGCCCTTGGGAAGAGAAGAACAAGTGGGGAAGGGGCCGGGTGTGAGTGGGAAGGGGGGAGGTGTCTCCCAGGTGTCACAAATGCCTGGCTGGGGCAGCAGGGTGGGTGGCAGAGGGTGTGGGACAGTGGTTTTCTCTCCTGGCACGCAGTGGGACTGCTCAAGCGTGGGAAAGACCAAAGTCCTTCAAGCTTGGTCAGGAGTGGGAGCAGTTTCCCACCTCACCAACACTGCTGCTTTCTCCCTGGCACAGACTCCTTGATTTAGGCTTCCCAGGGAGTCTAAAACCAGGGCAGCAATGTGGATCATTTGCCTTTCTTCTGGAAAACAGGGAAAGACTCTCCTAGAAGCAGGGATTGTGCAGACCCATCTCCACATCCCTTGGGCAGTGCTGTTTCGGAAACTTTCCTTGCTATCAGTGCTGGAGTAGGAAAGCTGGTAAGCTGTAAGGAAATAGGGAATGTCTGAAAATGAGGAATTCCACGTGAAATTTACAGTATTATGTCAAAGGAAAAAAAAAATAAGAGGGAGGAAGAAAAACCTGATACAAGAAGTGCTTGGGTCATGTATTTTTCTGGATTAGCTGTGCCACGGAAGGAGCCCATACACCCCATGAAATCCATTCCCTGCAAGCCAGCAAACATTTGTACAGCACATGATGTGGGATCACGGCTGAAGCCAAGTTCCCCGGGATCACATCCACCCCGGGCTAGATTGGGCCATTTCCAGTGTCAACAGCCAGAGGATTAAGCATTTATCTCTGCAGAACAGGATAATTAATACCAGATCGAACTGGGGCTGTGCTCCGAGCCCGTGGCTGAATTTGTGCCCGAGTGTGGTTTCGCCGCCTGTGGCCGAGTCGTGGGGAGTGGGAGGATGTCCTGGGTGCTGCAAGGTGCAGGCATTGCCTCGGGATCCACGGGAATGGCACTGGGATGGCATCGGGCTTCCCAAGGGAAGCTCAGGGTGAGCTCTGCCAGCATGGCCACACGAGGTGGGTGTTTATTTCTCACCCCTATCAGGAAGACTGTTCCTGGCCAGCCAAAACTTGGAGGAATGAAATCAGGGCACTGTAATTTGCCATCTTCTGGGTTTAAATGGAAAATCCAGGTTTTGGCACTTCTGGCTTTGTTGAAATAAATGAACACCATTATCCTGGCCACAGTCCAGGTCAGGTAATTACATTCTTCCTACCTTAATGCCACTGCAGCCCCTGTCTCCCCTGGATATGCTACACTCTTTAATTCCTGTCTGGAACTTGCTTATTAGGTTACAAAGTGGGGTTTTTATCTCCTCTCAGTAGAACTTGTGCACAGAGCACCAGCCAGGCCCCAGCACTGTGCTGAGCTGCTAAACCAGGAAGAAGCTGCCTTAGACATTTGACTGTGCCTGGTGTTGCCCTGGAGCATCTCTCCTGGCTCATAAGGCTGTGGAGCTGGGAAGGTGGGTGACATGGAAGACGAGGGAACATGTTACACTCCTGTTTAATTCAGTGGCTGTTGGAAACCTGCTTTTCTCCTCTGCCACTTCCTGAGGCCGGTGTGTTCATGGGAGAAACTCAGGACTCCTGGGTGGTGTCTCACCTTCTACTCCTGTCATTTCTTCAAAGATTTTGGAAGACTAATGTATGTCCTTGATGGGGGAAAAGTCCTCCTGCCTTCGAGAATATTTGCCATGTCCAAACCGTGCTCATCAGGCAAAGCAGCCGTGCCTTGGTTTGAGGTCCAGCCCCGAGTGCCCCCATTTCCTGTGATACCTGAGCTGGTTTGGAGTGCCTCATTTCCCTGTTGGAGCTCAGCTGCTTGTCTGTGTTGGTGGCTCCTTGGCCTTTACATCTCCTGCAACTGATGCATTGAGTTGTTGGGGGTTTTTTTCCTTTTGAAAAGTATTTAAAGTCTCCTTCTTTCCTTACCCTTTCAATCCCACTCTTCCTCTCCCGGCCTTGCTGAGTGGGTGAAAAGGTTGCTCAAGCAGTACTTGAGGACAGCGTCCTGCAATTCCACGTCCTTCCTTCCTGTTCCCAGGCCCCTCCACTCTTCCCTGGCCCTCGAGGACAAGGAGGGTTTGAGGGACAGCAGGGGTGAGGATCAAAGCCCCTAAACCACTGTTTAAAACGCAGAGTGCCCACTGCTCCTCTTGAGTGTCGCATCTGGCAGAGCCTCATTAACCTTCTGCTTCCCCCTCCTACTCCTTTGCCCCTGAAAATCAACAAAGCCAAACATAACAAGTTGCCTTGCCTGAAGCAGCCTGAAGTGTGTGTGCTTAGTGTGAAAAAGCAAAGCCAAGCCATTGGCCAAAGCCCCTTTTCTGTGCAGGCCACTTCACATTTATTACACTCCAAGCCGGAGCTCTTTAAGCCCCGATGCTCTTTAGAGCTGAGCTCTTTAACTTTCTCCCTTCCTCCCCTTGCAGGCTCCATTCTCCCCTTGTTCTGCTCCTTCCGCTCCCTCCGTTCCCTTTTGTCCTGTGAGAACGAGTCTTTTAATCCCCTTGTACTGCAGATTAAAGCTGTTACAGCCTCCCCAAGCTGACATTTTCTCAGAGAGGCTCACAGCCAGACCTTTATGAGAGCTCTCTGTCTGTCTGCTGCTGCCTTTCTTCTCGCCACACTAACCTCCATCCCTGACCTTTCCCTGAGGAGGGAGAGGCTGTGGAGTGCAATCCCATGTAGGCAGTGCCTGGGCTCAGCGGGGCTTGGGGTGCAGGAAATTAAGAGGCATGGAAATTAAGAAGTAAATAAAGAGAGAAAGAAAAGATGATGGGAATTAAGAGAGAGAAGCAAAGCAACATTCGGCGTGTTTGGAAACCAAATGGGCTGGGTCTGAGTTTGTGAATCAGCCTGTCTTTATGAGGAGCCAAACCATTAACCTGGGACTCATTTTCAGTGCTCACCTTCCAGTACCTCAGGGAGCTCCCAAGAAGGCTGGAGAAGGACTTCTCACAAGGACATTCAGGGATAGGATAAGGGGGAATGGCCTTAAGCTGAAGGATAGAATTAGAGTAAATACTGGGAAGGAATTGTTCCCTGTGAGGGTGGGGAGGCCCTGGCACAGGGTGCCCAGAGAAGCTGTGGCTGCCCCTGGATCCCTGGAAGTGTCCAAGGCCAGGTTGGACGGGGCTTGGAGCAGCCTGGGACAGTGGAAGATGTCCCTGCCCATGGCAGGGGGGGGAAGGAGATGAGCTGTAAGTGCCCTTCCAACCCAAACCATTCTGGGATTTTTTTTTTAGTAGCAGATTGGGGTTACCTGAAACCCAGAATCCAGTTTGCATTTGTTCCAAGAATAATCGATCCAGACACCCACAAGAACAGAGGCAGATGCTGTTAATGAGCTGACAGGGAATGAAGTGACTTCTGCTCCTGGGGGCTCTGTCCATGACAGCAGATCTCTTACTGTTTGTCATCAAATGAGTGTACTCAGACTGCAGAGAGCATTGATGTGCTGGTCCTTGTCTTGTGCACATCATAAAACCACAAAGGTTCGAGGTAACTTGCCTAAAAACGTGCGTTCTAATGGCAGAAACAGCTTCCCTCTAGGTTTCTGTCTCATCCTCAGCCCTGCCACTGTGAGGTGTCCTACAAATGTCCCAGAGTTGTTGGCAAAGCACCAAGGAAGGTGAAAATCTGGTCCTGAGATGCATTTCCCAGAGAAATGGTGTAAAGTGACCCCCAACAGGCCCCCTTTCAGGTCTGTGTCCAATATATTAGGGAACGGGAGAGGTGTCTAACGTGCTTTCTGAGCAGGGAGGGGACAGGCTGGGTTCTCTGAGCTCCTGCATGGACTTGGCCTGGTTAATCTGAGCCATTGTTTCACCCAGGTGTCCAACGGGGTTTGTACCTGACTCAGAGCTGTGCAAACACCCCGACACTGCCATGCTCTGGGTGCTGAGCTGCCCCACCCAGCCTGAACTGGGGAAAACCACCCAATATCTGTGACAAGGGAGTACATAAAGGTCAAGTTTGGTTCCTGTGAGACTTCACCTGCATCCATTTACTCCTGGATCATGTTTTACCTCCCTTGTGAAAGGACAGAGATTTCACTTATCTGTGAGCGCAGAGTCTTCACATGTCTGGAGTTAGATGTTTGAAGGGTTGAGTCAACCAGATTTTGCTAAAATAGGTGGTGACCACATGTAAATAATAGAGCAGAGAGATGTGGATTCCCATCCCTGGAAGTTCAAGGCCAGGTTGGATAGGGCTTGGAGCACCCTGGGCTAGTGGAAGGTGTCTCTGCCCATGGCAGGGGGTGGAACTGGATGGGCTTTGAGGTCCCTTCCAACCCAAGCCATTGTGGGATTCTGTAAGAAGCTTCCCCACACTAACTAGCCCCAACAGGCTGTGCTGACAGCCCAACTCATGGCACTTGTGCTCTCCCATCCCGTGCCTGAGCAAAGGCAGAGGCTTCTGGGGGCAGCAGCAAAACTGCTTTCAAAGCCACTAACAAAAGAAGTGCAACTTTCCCTTTTTGGGAGCTCATTTCGGGGCAGAAGTCCCCCGGCAGCCCAGCTTGCTGATAATGAAATCAAACCAGGAGCTTGCCCCTGGAGGGTCTGTATGTGTGAACCACTGCCATGTCGAATCCGTATGAATCCTCCTCCAGGAAAGCCCCAGCCCTGTAATTACTGGTTTTCTAGCAAGCAGCCTTTTCTTTCTCTTTGTGTGGGCCCTCTCCCGCCTCCCTCTCCCTCGGTGAGCGCACAATAAGAGGATATTTGTAATGAAAATCGCCGGGCAGGAGCAGAGAACAAAGCAGGGGCTCTGGGTGGGGATATTGGAGGCGCTGGGCTCCCACCTGGGGCCGGTCTGGTCTGTGCTGGGCCAGCGCGGTGGGCACGGCGGGCTGGGGAGCTCTTATTAACCTTCCTCTGCAGAGAGGGCTCGAAGCCACGCTGGGCCCCGTTTCATAGCTACCCCAGCTCGCTCCCAAGCGTGCAGCCTTATGAAGGGACAGTCTCCCCAGCAACTCTAATGCGTTTTTGCACCGTGCCCTCTAATCTGAGGGAGAAATGTCACCGCCGTCACACCCCAGGCTGGCAGCTCCCAGCCCCGGCCGTGCTGGTGAGCACATATCCAGCTTCAACCTTCTGGTTGCTGGGGTGAAAGGGCCTCTTCATCTCCACGGGGAGAGGCAGATGAATCCCTGGCTCCAACAAGGGACCTGCTTTCTTTTTTACGCACCGCTCCCACCCCCCCATCCGCTTCAAGGGCTCTTTATTATGTCTTTTAATTCTCGGCTGCGAGTGGGAGGGAGCAATGAGGTGTGGGGGGAAAAGCCCTCACAGTGGGGAAAGGCCCCAGTCACCAGCGTGTGAAAAGAGAAGGCAGCGTGGGGATTAAAAACGTCAACTTCATGGGAAGTGATTGATATTTAATAGCTTCACTTGATTGCTGTGAGGCTGTGACATGCACAGCGCCCCGAGGGCAGCTATGAGCCCTCGGATAAATCCACTGGACTTCCCCTAGAAGGACTAGAATTCCACTTACCTGGGCTAGTGGAAGGTGTCCCTGCCCATGGCGGGGAGTTGGGAATGAGATCACCTTTAAGATCCCTTCCAACCCCAACCACTCTGGGATTCTGTGATAAGTGATGCCATTTCTGGGTGTCCCGGGCACTCTCGCAGTACAGGATGGGGAGAAAGAGTCTCGAGAGGTGAGCTGGGGTTACTTGAGGTCAGACTGGCAGGTCAGGGCTCATCCTCTCTGAGCCTGGCTGGCACAGGAGGCAGGACACAAGTCCTGGCACAGCAAACAGAGCTGAGCTCCCCTCCCTGCGATGGCCGAGAGCTCTTGTGACTTGTTTACTGCAAAAATGCTGCTGAATGCTCTGTCTGTGGCAGACAGACAAAGTATTCTCCGGTTTGCTCGTGTTTGCAGCCACTTTTAGAGCATTAGCTCTGGGTATGCTGCTCTCCTCAGCAGATGCTCTGGTGATTATCTGCCTCCTGTACAATCAGGGCCACTGGAGGGAATTCATCTGTGTGACAGGAGCGTGTTCCTGCTCTGGGTAGGGATTTCAGCAAGATTTTTATCTGATTAGGCCAACAAAAAGTCTTGGATTCCTCCCTCATCACGAGCATGCACGTGCTGCAAACACCAGTACCCAAATTGCACACTCATTTCTCACCCAGGTTTCTTCCCGTGCCTCCCTGGATGCAGCCTTGGGAGAGGAAGTCGCTGTTGGAACAAGTGACTCTGAGAGGATGGAGGTTGCTTCTTGTTGCTGCTTTAGTGACAGAGCGATGAAGACACTGGAGCCGTGCTGGTGTGGCTGCTGGGTGGTTCCCAGCACTGCTCCTCATCACTATCTCAAGAGCCAATGTGCCTGTATTGTACCAAGGCTCCCAACACTCCATCAAGAGCATGGAGCTTTTCCTTTCGTCCGTGCAAGTGAATTCTAGAAACTGGCTTTTCTGGCTGCCACTCTCTACACTCTTTCAAACACATCCTTGTGTGTTCTGAGAGCTTTATCCCAGATTTATCTCAGATTTGTGTGCATCTCCAAAGCACCAGCTGGAAATCCCCCTGTCCTGTGAGGCAGGCACTCACAGTGGTTTTTGGCAATATTCCTGCCAGCAGCATCTGCCTGGAAAAGCAGGATGCATTCCTGTCCATCCCTTGGCTCTTCTGTCTCGAGGAAAACAGCATCCAAGGAATAAACAGCCACAATGCACCACAATTCTTTTCTAAAGGCTGTTCTTGTCCCAGTGTGCTCCATCAACAAAAATAACCTGTTCCACCCCCCTCGGCAAGGTTCACCTGGAGCCCAAAAGCCTCTTTGGAACGGCGTGTACAAAAGTGCATCACACAACAAGGCCTTGAAAATAACACTGATCTCTCTTGATCCCATTCCTTTCCACGCCAGGCCGACGATTCCCAGGCCAAGAATGCCACTCACTTCTCATATTTCTCCTGGTCATTTCTGTCCTGGAATTGGAATGCAGCCACAAGCGAGAGGGGGCTGGACGCCCTCGTGTCAGAGATCCAGATTTGAGAGACGTTATCTCATCGATAGTGGACAACAACAAGGCTGGCACGCCATCGGGCAGGATATTCCCTGGAAGGTTCGGCGCACGTGGTGAGGGACACGGCGAGGCTTAACTCTGATGTGGAAAGGTCCTGGCAGCCTCAGAAAAGTGTCTCCATGGAGCTGGAGAGCAGTGTGGAGGCAGAGGATGCAAGGAGGCTGAGAACAGTTCCACAGCACAATGATTAGGAACGAAAAAGTCAGATTGCATGGAGGGAAGGAGTGGAACAGGACTGAAATCTCTGGAGTAGCTGAGGAAATGGGGGTTGTTCAGTCCAGAGAAGAGGAGACTCAGGGGACACCTCATTTCTCTCTACAACTCCCCGACAGGAGGGTGTAGTGAGGTGGTGGTTGGGCTCTTCCATGTGTCAAGTGAAAGGACCAGAGGAAACAGCCTGAAGTTGTGTCAGAGGAGGTTCAGACTGGATATCTGAAAAAAGGTTTTGCTGAAAAAGCGGTCAGGCTTTGGAATAAGTTGCCCAGGAAGGTGTCAGTGTCTGGATGTGGCACTTGGGGATGTGATTTAGGGGTGCTTATGATGTTGCTGGGTTGGTGGTTGGACTTGATGATCTTGAAGGTCTCTTCCAACTGTGCTGGTTCTGCGAGTTTATGTGAAATCTGCACTTCTTTGCTGTGGCTTGAGAGGAAAATTAGGTGGCTGAGGGAGAGGGGCACACAACAGGTACCCTGAAACATCCGGATGTGAGGTCAGTGTGAGACAACAGGACTTACAGTCCTTCTCTGGGGTGCCAAACACAGAACTAAAGCTACATTTAATACCCTAATACCCTTTAAGAAGGTCCTCAAGCTTCTATTGTCCTCGAGAAAAGTTCACCTCTTGTGCTTGGCAGCAGCTGTGTTTCGCCTGGAGTGCGGCACAAGCGCTGGCAGATAAGGTGGCACCAGGAGGTTTTGCAATCTCTGAGCCCCCTGGGTCCTTCAGGGGGAAAACTTGAGAAGGACCTGATTTCACCATGATGTGAAATTAGAAAATGGTTGCAGTAGGGGAAGAAATCACGTGGGAAAGGAAAGGAACAGCTCCGTACGAGTAAATCCCCTCCAGCACTGTCCCAAATCCTGTTAAAGTGCCAGCTCTGATCCTGCAGGTGTGGAAAGCCTGGCAGGCACGGGCAGCATTGCAACAGTGCCTGCAGGGAGCATCCTCCTGAAACAACCTTAAACTGCCAAAAACTCGTCAGTTTAAGTTATGCTGCCTGTAAGGTTTGTGCTTGCAGGCCCCAGCACTGCAGGGGCAGGTGGAGACACCTCCCTTGGCTTTAAGCACCTCAAGTGGGACCCAAGCTCTTCCCATTTTTGGGGGGAACAAATGTAGGGGTAGCTGGTAGCTCCTAAATCCGTGTGTCGTGCTCCATGGTGGCAGTCTGAGCTGTCAGATCCAGCCTTGCCCACCCCAAGGATAGACCTTTGCTCACACCATGTCCCCGTGGGGATCCTGGGTGTTGTGGATGGACTCGGGGCTGAACACGCCGTGTCCTGCCATGCCCAGGAATGGGGTTTCTCCAAAATCCTTTGTTCTGGGGAGCAGGCAGGCTGCAAGGTTTGGTTTGCCCTCACACCTGCTCCCAACCCTCCAATTCAAGGGATCGTGGGATAACAGAATTGTTGAAGTTGGAAAGCACCTTAAAGCTCATCTCCTTCCACCCCCTGCCGTGGGCAGGGACACCTTCCACCATCCCAGGCTGCTCCAAACCCCATCCAACCTGGCCTTGACGTTCAGAGGAACATCTGGGCTGCTGTGACCCCCTGGCTGCAGATCCACGAGAGGGAGCTTCGGGATCATCCCGAAAATCCTTTCCCAGGCCAAGCAGAGTCACAAGATGGTGCTGTTGTCTCGGCCATCGCAGAGCCTGCGAGGGACAAGGGAAAGCCCCTGTGGGCAGGGGACCCTCGGGACAGGGGACACCGCCCTGTGAGCCCCGTGCAGGACAGAGCCCAGCTCCCGGATGGGAGCTTCTCCCACATCTGAGCCCATTTCCAGCCCTCCTTCAGGGTGATCCCAAGGCTCTGCCTGGATTTTCTCAGGAAAAGCTGGTGGACCAGTGATCTAGAAGAGAAACGTGCCAGCAAGTGTGGCTTCACATCCAACCTGCACTTCCCATGTGCTGGGATAATGCCCTGCCCTCAGGGTGCAGGGTCTGTGTCCTGGAGGTTACAGCTTTTATAAGGGGTAGAATCAATCTGTGGAGCCAGGAACCTCACAGTGAGGGGTCCTGAGGGTGGGGAGACAGGGGGAGAAAATCCAGCAGGGGTGAGGGTGTCCCCATCCCTGGGGACCGCCAGCTCTGCCAAGTGACGGGGATGTGGGGTGTGGAGAGCCCTTGCTCACGCTTCCCAAGGGGAAATCTTTTCCTTCCAGCTCGGGCTAGAGGAAAAGTTTCCCATGAAAGATTCCCTGAAACTGGTACATTCCCACAACGGGCTTTGGTTTCAGTGTATTGGCATTTTCCGATGAGAAACCATCCCATTGGAAATTCCCAACCAGCAGAGAGGAGCTCCCTGGTGTGGCAGGAGGCATCCTGCAGCGGGAATTCAACACCAGTGGAATCCTGTGTCCAGAGGCTCTGGATAAAGGGGGATGAGTGCAGCCAGCACTGCTCCCAGCACAGGGAAACTGTGGAGTCCTGCAGCTGAACAGCTTTGCTCTCCACAGGCTGCTCCTTGTTTTCCAAACCCTTTCCTCTAGAAAGTCCCCTTCCATCAGGGTGATGCTGTGCTCAGTGCAGGCAGAGGCTGCAGCGTGCGGGCAGCACAGACCAGAGGCAGGAGCAGCTGGGGCCGTGGAGGCACTGGGAGCACAAGCTGATGCCTTGGGGTGGGG
>VZRV01009255.1:425863-449156 GCA_013398115.1 Falcunculus frontatus | reverse complement strand
GGGGGGGGTCTGAAGCTAAGGAGGGTCAAGCAAGTTAGATATTAGCAAATTTAGGTGTTAGGAAGAAGTTTTTTGCAGTGAGGACAGTGAGGCACGTGTTGCCCAGAGAAGTTGTGGCTGTCCCGTTTCTGGAGGTGTTTGAGGCCAGGTTTGGGCAAGATCAGCTACAGTCATGGGGCATTGAAGCCTAAGATGTGCCCAAGGCCAGGCTGGACGGGGCCTGGAGCACCCTGGGACAGTGGAAGGTGTCCCTGCCCATGGCAGGGGGTGGCACTGGATGGGCTTTAAGGTCCCTTCCAACCCAAACCATTCCATGTCTCTGTGACCTGCTCTCAAACAGCTCTGATTGTTCAGTGATGCTGTTTCCACATCCCCACTACTCCCTAGTCCTGTGGCTCAGCTGTGGAGGAGATTTCTGGGTGTGCTATGGAGGCAGCTCTTCTTTTTTTAAGTTTGGAGTTCCTCTAGAGCAGTAACAGGTTCTTGCACCCCCGAGGGATCTTTCTGATGGACGACGGGACGTTGCTGTGAGGGGGGACACTGAAACATCCTGGACTCACCTCTGTGCTTTGTGGTTGGAAAAATGACCTGGGTTTCTGGCAGTCCATGAGGAGTTGCTGAGGTAGGGCAGGCAAGGCGAGGTGCCTGGAGACAGGGAATGGGGCAGGGAATGGGGCAGGCTGGCTGCTGGCCCTGGAGAAGACAGTGCCCTCAAGGGGTTCTCTCCCTTTGTGAAAAACCAAAAGCTGGATCATGACCTGGCCCTCTGCTCTTAAAAGTAGCCCAAAATTTGGCTCTTGATGCTTCTCTTTGATATCATCACTGGCTGGCTGCCAGGGAGGTGCTCACCTCAGGTGTCCTCACACAGAGAGGAGGACTCACTCCACAGGAGGTTCCCCACTCTCCAGGTGACATGTGCTGCTTTCAGGAGGGTTTCCAGCCCTGCCCATGCCATGCTGGTGGAACTCACACTCCATGAGTCCTCAGTGGGATAGAACTGATGGAACCAGAGAAATGAAACCACAAATAGGTCACCAATCCCCCCTCTCTGCCCAGGGTCTCCTCTTCCTGCACCACGCTGGATTCTTCTGTCATGCATCAACTTCAGGGCTGTTGCACAAGAGCAAAGGAGAACAGACTCCAGCCACGAATTTCCCCAGGGCTTTGTCCAGTCTGGTTTGGAATGCCTTCCCTGAGAGGGCTTTCTCCAGCCCTGCTGGGATAATGTACCACGGCCTGCTGCAGCTCTGATGGAAACCGTGCCCCTGTTCCGTGGCAGGTACTTCATCTGGGCTCCGAGGCTTCCTTTCCTCCGCTTGTTTTCCTGGTGGTTGTCTCTCCAGCGAGTCCCTTTGAGAGGCCTGCACTTCTCAGATGTTATGTCTGGAAGTTTGCTCTGTTTTTTTGGCTAAGGGGCCCAGGGTCTGGAAGTAGAGAGGCTTTTATGGGAACCCAAGTCCCCTTTTGACACGACTTCCTTGTGCTTAAATTTCAGGTTGAGTTACAGGCTCGAACAATTTCTGCTTGGATATCTTTCATTGTCAGAGGGGATTAGGGCAGTGATTATTTACATGCACCTCTATTACACGGAGTCTGTTTCTTTTCTTTCCTTTCTTTTTCCCCCAAGTAATTCCACATAATATGCAAACCTTGATTGAAGCAGCCCTGTAGATGGGGGAGAGGGAGGGAATGAGGCTCCTGCCCTGCAAAGTGGAATGGGCACATGGAGATCTCTGAACTGGGAGACGCCTGTGGGGCCGATGGTTATGGAATCCCAGAATCGTCTGGGTTGGAAGGGACCTTAAAAATCATCTCATTCCATCCCCCTGCCACGGGCAGGGACACCTTCCACTAGACCAGGCTGTTCAGAGCCCCACCCAGCCTGGTTGGATGCTTTGGGAGAGCATCCTCTTCACCCTCCTCCTTGCACACGTCCTTCCACTAGGCAGCATCCCCTGGAGCATCCCCTCTCTGCAGTGCTGGAGCTGCTTCCAGCAGAGCTGAATGCCTGGCACACTGGGCTGCTGGTTTGATCTAGGGCAGCTCCTCTGGAGCTTTGGCTGTTCCCCAAGAAATAGGGAGATATTTTTTTTAGAACCCAGCGTGCATGAGTTTTAAAAGGGATTTTTGATAGAAGTCCCATTTACTCCTTTATTTGGCTTGGGAGGCTGCAGTGGAACAGATTTCTTTACATATCCTTGAGTGTTATTTGATTAAGGTTATGACTGCTAATAAACACTCCAGGGCTATTCTCCATCCCCACCACTTGTAATTCAGGCAAACTGCTGCCTGCATGGGACTACACCTTTTTTATATCAGTACAAGGGACCAGAGTGCTGATTCTGCTCCCCTTTCATCAGTTCGCCAGTGTATTGCTCACTTTGATTTATTCCAGCTTTATAATGTAAGGGAAAATAGAAATGGGAGGAGTGCCAGGAGTGTTTCTGGCACAATAACCAGTTTACTTCCTTTTCCTTCACTCTGCCATTTAGAATCACAAGTTCTTCTATAAAACAGCTACGAGAAGAGCACACGTTACCCTGGAGCGAGGAAACTTGAAGCTGCAGAATCAAACTAACAAAGCCCAAAATCTTGTTTGAAATGTAGGAGAAGCAGGTTCTTCTTGGAGAGTCAAAGGAAGGGAGCCCAGAGGACTCAGTTCTGTCCCCTAGAAAAATGAGTGTATTTCTTAGCATGCCTAGCTTTTGCTATGTAAGTAAATATTTTTAATTTTTCGGGAAGGAAAAAGAGAGGAAGTGACAGAGACACCTGTGGTACCAGCACTGCCACAGCTGTGGGGGGACACCTCAGCACTCGGGGAGGGTGGTGAGTGAATCTCAGCCAAAAGCAGCAAGCCCAGGGCTGAGGAAAGAGAGGGTCAGGCTCTTCTAGGGGTACACAGCCTGTCTGGAGAGGAAGAAGCAGAGCCTCAAGACTCACTCAGACACTGGTGAGTGCAGTCACCAACATCTGGGGAATAACCAGGGCACTGCAGAAGTTAAAAAAATTACGACTGTGCCACGTGCAGTGAAATCAGGATGTGCTTGGGCGTACCCAGGGTGCAACTGAAAACACACACTGATGGCCAGGTGGGAGTCCAGGAGAGCCCAGAGAGCTCCCTGGTCACTCCAAGCTGTTCTGCTCCCCTTTCCCCTGCAGGCTGGGGGCCTCGATGGCTTTTTTCTGGCCAGGAAGGACCTTTTCTCCACAACAGCCGTAATAACTCTTGGGCTGTGCACTAATGAAAAGCTGTGTGGGCCAGTCCCTAATTACACCCATCAGTTAAGCTGTCAGAGGGAGCTCTCGGCCTCCTTGTTTCATTATTAGATCTGGGCCTTGATGAGCTGCACTCAGGCGTGAAAGGGCAACCTGAGCCCATGGAGGTTTCCACTCCCCCACGGAGCTCGGGGGGTTTAGGACTAGACCTGGTTTTTCAGGTCTGAGCTTTACCTATTGCAGGGAGAGAGCTGAGAGCAAGGAAAGGGGAAAGGAGGAGAGATCCAGAGGCCTTTTCACATTTTCTGGCCTTTTAGAATCTTCAGGCCTCAGCATTCTGAAGACAAGAAGCCATTGCCTTCAGTGCAGGCTTTCCTGCATAAAACCTTAAGGAATTGCAGCTCTGTACATTCAGCTTCTCTACAAATGTGATGCAGGGATGAGTCCAAGCCATGGTGTCTTTCAGCCATATCTGGATTTCCAAGTGTCCCAAAGGTTGATGTTGGGGGTTATTTCTCCACACAGTGGTCCCTTTAAATTCACACCAGACCCTGTGGAAAACAGACATGCAGATGATGGGGTTTAATGACAACAGCACCAGTTTATTTGAAGCAGGGTCTTTATGGGGAGATGTGTTTGTTTTCTCAGGCCACACATTATTAACTAATCCCCAGACTTTGTTTTTACAGTCGCATTGTGAGCAACTTCCCACTTCTCACCCCTTTTCTCCATCAAAACACTCTGGCTCTGAGTGGTGTGTAAGGTACCCTGGGCTGCTGCTGCAGGGGATGAATTCCCATTCAGCAATCCTGCCAAATGCCACAGAATCCTCTTCCTAACTGGAAAGGCAGACTGGGAACTTCCTGGTGCTCTTTGGACAAGATCAGCTACAGTCACTGGGCATCGAGGCCTAAGATGTGTTCCAAGGCCAGGCTGGATGGGGCTTGGAGCAGCCTGGGACAGTGGAAGGTGTCCCTGCCCAAATGGAACAGGGTGAGCTTTAAGGTCCCTTCCAACCCAACCCATTCTGGGATTCTGTTCCCTCTTGGAATGAAAGGAAAATAATAATTTTTTTTTTTTTTTTTGTCTTCCCCATGTATCAGCCCCATTCTTATTCCAAAGCCCCCTTTCCCAGCCTCTCCTCTCCCAGGACAAGTCTGTCACTTGCTGGATGCCTGTTCTGGGGGAGAAGAGCCCATTTGCCAAGAGCTCCAAGTGAAACACTTACAGGACCTTCTTCTGGAGTATTTGGTTCTGTTAAACCAAGAGAGAACCAGGAATTTTTGCTACTCCTTCCTAGATTTGAGAAGCTTTGAAATAATTAATCATGGCTGTGCACGAGGTGCTGGGCAAAGCCAGAGTGCTGGGAAAGGGATGGGGTTTTGGGCCACAGCTTCTCCTCATCAGGTTTCCCACCTGTGGCTTCCACAGCATCTCCTCCGACCAGTCCCAGCCTCCGCCTGACAAGCAGGAATCTGAAATGAAGCAGGCTGTTCTGGGGGCTCGCCGAGGTCGGGGGTCTCTGCTGTGTAGCTCCACACAGCTGTTAATCACCAAATATCTCTGGCTCCCAGCAGCTGTCTGCTGTTTATCTCTGCCTGGATATCTCCTGGCCCAGCCCGCCTAGAGCAGGCTGTGCAGCCAAGCCAAACACAGATCCTGTGCACATGGGGCGTGCACACACAGCCTGGGGTTGTGTCCCCTGCTGCACCTGGAGGTGCACATCAGTGGTTTGTGGGAGTGAAATGTGCCTTTTGTGGAGGTACAGGTGAGTTAAGGTGCACGAGTGTGGCTCGGAGAAGTTTCCTCGCTCAGTGATTCCCTGAGCTCTCTCTAAGCCTTATGAAGCTTTTGAGATAAAGTGGAAAAATACAGAACTTCCCAAATCTTCCAGCATCAGTCACAGAGAGGCTTTAAAGTGCATCTCAAAGGCAGTGCCCTGGGCCATCCCTTTGGGAAAGGAGGAGAAGGAGCAGAAGAAGAAGGAGGAGGAGAAGAAGGAGGAGGGGGGCTAACAAAGTAAACTGTAGCACCTGCAGAAGAGAAGGAGGGTTGACCCTGTGGCTCCAATTAACCTGTCCTCACAGGTGTGTGAGGGCACGAGGTTATATAAATCAGGCCCAGGGGAGGCTGAGCTTTCCTGGGAAGGATTGAGAGAAGCAGCTCTCTTGGCCTGTTTGATGTCCTTTCTGTGGCAAGAGGCTTGCAGTCACCTCAGAGATGAAAGGCTTGAGGAGTAGCAAGGAGGACGTGAGTGTGTTATACCCTGATTTTCCTGAAGGCTTGCACCTTTCTTTTTCCCTGTTTCCAGGTCCTTTCTTTAACAGAGCACCCTGAGCTACCAGATGACAGCAGGGGATGTCCTGGCTGCATCTGAGTTGCTGTTTGTGTGACAAGAGAGGGTTTAGCTGAACTTACGGGTGATGGGAACCAACGAAGTTCTCTTTCATTGAATTTTAGCTGCAAGTGTCCAGAGAAGCACAAGGTTGTGTTGCTGAATGTTATGAAGTTTCCATCTGAAGGGTTTGTGGTTTTTATTTACCACGCAGTTGGCTGGGTATTTAATATTGTTTTGTAAAGAGAGCTCGAGGTCCTGGTTGCTGCTGACCCTCCCCTGAGGGTTCAAAGGCTGTCAGGCACTGAGAGTTACAGGCCCTGGCTGTACAGGATGGTGTGTGCCTTGGACTTGTCTGAGCCCTGGAAAGGCTGGAATCTTGCAGTTTCTCACACTGAGTTCCTCAGGGGCAGCTGCACGGGATAGGCTGCAGTGCTGGCTGTTGGAGAGGGTGTTTTTTGGGAGGTGGGAAGCTGGAGGCCTGTGCTGAGCTGTGTTTTGGGCTGTGCATGCCTGAGTGAGGGGGTGCGAGTTTGCTGATCCCTCGTTTGCCTCTTGCTCTGTGAGTACAGGGAGTGCTTTCCATGGACATTGTGCAACAAAGGCCAGGGCTTCTTCTAAAGCAACTCTGCTTTCTTGGCTGTAAATGCCCAGTTTTCCTTCAGGTCCAGCTCTGGTATTTATCAATTAACTTCCTCCAGATCCTGGGAACAGCCACAGCTGTCCTTCCCTTCAGCCCAGAGCACCCACTTCCTCCTGCCTTACCTCATCCTGCAATTACTGTCCCTCGGGGCACCCTGGGCTGCAGCAGCCTCTCCATCTGTCCTGTCTTCTGTGCATGCAGCAAAGCCTCAGAGGATACAGGAATGGAAGAGAGAGGAGCCAGTTGCCCAGGAGGGGTGTTGGGGCAGGACATGCTTGTATCTTGCACCTGGAGAAGTGGGGGTGAGCCTGGAGTGGGGCTGGGGCTGTCAGGAGGGTAACGAGCTGCCAAGGGGCTTCTGCTGGGGGATGGGGGCAGAAAAGCAACGGAGAGGTTGTAGTGGCTCCTGTTCCCACCCAAAACAACAAACCCTTGGGCTCTCCAGTCCAAGCCTTTGCTGTAGGTGAGAGACTTCTCCAAAGGGAGAGCCCCTCTTTCTGGAAGGCAGAGGACAGGAAGGGAGGAGTTCAGCTGGAGCAGACTCTCTGATAATGAACTCGTCAGCTGTTAATGTGCTGAGAGCACATGGCAGCCCATGGATTTGCTGGACTCTGTGAGCAGTGATTGCTTCTCTGAAGAGCCAAGAGTCTCCTGACAAGCAGAGGTACAGACCCTTCCTTTCCTCTGTGGAGCACCAGGAGCAGGCTGTTTGGGACTGTCACACACCGGGGTGAATGAGCTGCCCTGGAAGGAGGAGTTAAAAACTGCACAGAAACTCTGCTTTATTCCAAAGACTCCTTTCCCAGCTTCTCCTCTCCCAGGACAAGTCTGTCACTTGCTGGATGCCTGTTCTGGGGGAGAAGAGCCCATTTGCCAAGAGCTCCAAGTGAAACACTTACAGGACCTTCTTCTGGAGTATTTGGTTCTGTTAAACCAGGAGAGAACAGGCTTTTTGCTATTCCTTCATAAATAAATCAGTTAAAGAAGCGTCAAAATAATTAATCATGGCTGTGCACGAGGTGCTGGGCAAAGCAGGAGAGATGATGGTGGAGACAGCTCAGGAGGCATCTTGATGGCAGGCACAGTCCAGAAGTCCATCCCCTCTGGTTTATTGTCCTTGCAGCCTTATTTCCAGGTGGTAAAGGGAAGCATCACATTTGGCTTTGCCTCGTCAGATGTGCTTTGGGCAGAGCTATGCAGAGCTAACAGGGCGGGGCTCTGGGGTTTCCACGGGGCTGGCACAGCACAGAGAGGTGTGGGGATTTGGGATTCCTCCCCAGAGCCCTGATGCTCAGGGTGGATCAGGGCACCTGTGGGATTGCTGATGGTGGTGCAGTGGCATCTTAGCCTGGTCCCCTCCCCATCCCAGAGGCACCAAAAATCTCCAGGGAAATTCCCAGGCTTCTGTGCCTTGGTGTGGGCACTGTGGAAGCAGTGGGGTTTGGAGGGAGAGTGGCCTTGCTCTGCCCCTGGACAGCCCTGCCAGACAGAGCAGAGGGAAATGGGGACAGCCAAATTATCCCTGGTGCTGGCTTCAAACTCAAGTCAGCTTCCAGTCCTTGTCCTGCCTGCTGGAAACAGAGGGGCTGGGAAGACCTGCCTAGAGGGCTGTGGAGCTGCAGGAAGGCGATGTGCTGAGAAAATATCTTGTTCTTCCCTGTCTGAGTGCTGCTGCTCTTCCTCTGCTTCCCACGACATCCCCTGTGACCATCTGCAGTGTCCATGGCATCCCAGCCTGTCCTGTTGTCCCCACATCATGGTGAGATGTACTTGGGCACTGCCATGGACACTTTTAGTCAGTTTTCTCCCCTTCCCTTGTTTTGTTGGGAAGAGCAAGCCAGAGTCAAAACCCAGCTGCTGTCAGTGGGGGTCCTGTGGGTATTTGTGTCCCAAAATCCCATTTTCCTTTCTGAGCTGTTGAATTTTGTTGTTTCTGGCCCCTGCTTATTCAGGGAGCAGACATCCTGTTCTTCTCCATCCTCTCCATGTCCCTAGGCTGATCTTTGGTGTTAGCTGAGGACATTTGGTAGCCCACTGTGCAAGCCACACGGGAGGACAACATTTTCCCTGGAATTTACACAGGGGCATTGTTCCCTGCTTTAATATGCTCTAATTTAAACAAAATTGTGTTTTTAAATGAGTTTGGTGGGGTTTGTTGCAGAAGGCAGTAACTCTGTTGTTAAAAGGGGTTGGTTTTTTTTTGTAGAGAGGGGATTCTGCCTCTGAGTTGAGGTTGCTGAGTCGGGCAGCTCTTACAAGCAAAGCCTGTATAAAAATGTGTATGAGCCCTCCTGAACCTTCTTGTAATTCCATGAACTTCAGCGTGGCTCTGACGGTGCTTGGAGGGGGGAACTTCATGCTGGAGTCGCCTGGCACTGGTCCCAGTCAGGATGGAGGTCACTTCTATTGACCTGAGCTGCATTCAAAACAATCACTTAGGTGTGAAAAAATCCACTGCCTGTTCCCAGGGCTCCTTAGTCCCCACCCAGTGTATTTTTAAAATATTCATAATGAGCTGTCATCTTGGCCAGGGCTCACTTGACCATTTAGGGCTGGTGGTAACAGCGAGACCACAATGTGCAGGCAGAGGTGAAGGAATGAGGGGCTTTCTGCTGGTTTATTGTTTTCCCCTGCTTTGCCTTGGGTTGTTTGGAGCCCTGCAGTGGTTTCCAACAGCTGGCCCGGCGATCATCCCGATCGTGTTGCTCTGTGCTTCACTGAGCTGGGGGGACTTGGCAACCCGGCAGCTGTCCCAGAGCCTGAGCCATGAATGAGCTCAGAGGGGAAGGAGAGAGGCTTGGATGGGAGAAAGTGTATTAGTGGTGGCTTTTTTTCCAAGTGAGAGGCTGACGGAGTTGACTGGATCCAGGCACAGCCTGAGCAGGTGCTGTGTGTGCTTTGCCCTCCCGTGTTTCTCCTCCCTTGTCCGTGCCTGGACCCTTCTGGAGCACTTGGGGCAAGGGATGGCCACAAGAAGCCCTCAGACTGGCCTGTGTGACCACCCCTGCAGCACCAGGCTCTGGGCACTGCTCCTCCCTGCCCCAGGAGCTCCCATGAGTTCTGCCAATCTGTTCCAGTGCCGATTTCCAGCTGGTCTTGGCTCTTCTGCTCTCATGCCCCACACAGATCTATTTTTTAAGCTGTGTTTCAGGCTTGAATGCAACCTGCTGACAGCCTGCTGGAGGTTTTATGCTGCAAATCCCAAGTGCCAGAGCTGCTTAAAAAAGGGTTTTGAGCAAGATCCTCAGTGCCCCTTGCAGCATCCTTCTGCCCAGTGCAGCACTGTCCCTTGATACCAGACCAGACCTAACAGCTCAAGCTGGTGTGAGATTCTGAGGATATTTTACACCATGCACAAGGTAGGGATGAGAGTTTCAGCCCCTGTTTCATGCTTGTGCCCTCAAGCCCATGTTTCAAAATCCTGTGGGCTGTGTTTAAAGTTTCCTTAAAATACTCCACACAGCCCCAGTGAAGTTGTGGCACAGTGTAAGGGTGTGATTCCCTTCTTGTGGAGCCTAAAACACTCGATGAACGTGGTGACCCCTCTCTAAAACGTGGCTTGCAAAGCAAAATCCCACTTCTCAGTGGGTGTGTGTGAAGTGAGGGCAAAGCAGAGAAATGTCTTGTGGTGCTTTCCTCGGGTGAGAAGAGCTGGGCAAAGCCCCCCAGGCTGCTCCTGCCTTTAAATAGCTCATCTTCAACTGGTCTGCTGCCTCCATCACCAAGGGCAGTCCTGGAGGCTGCTGGGGGTTCCCTTTGCAAGGCAGCCACTGGGGATTTGTGGAGATGGTGATGGCGTGTGGCAGGATGATCTCCAGCAAGGGGTGGGAAGGCTGAATCCAAAGCCCCTGTGAGACTCTGCATGCTCTGAGCTTTAGGATGAAAGAAAGTAAGGGACTGCTTTGCTCTTCCCTAGGTATGGCCTGGGTCAGTGTGTTCTCACTCCTGCTCTGCTGTTCCCCTTTCCTACCAAGCCTTGGCTTCTCCAGAGTCTGATAGAAGCTCCCTGTGGATGCAGGGATCTGCCTGGATCTTATCCATTGGCATCTGGAAAGCTCCTGACTTGTGTTATTCCTGGCCTACATCTAATCTCTCCACGGTGACAATCTTTTGGGGTCATCCCCCAAAACATTTTGCTGGACCTCTCAGTTTAGGTTTGTGCTGGTTTCTGCAGGTTTTATCAAGCAGGGTGCTCTGTGTGCCATTCACCCCTGGGCATGCCCCATCCTCACCCCTGTTATTTCACAGCACAGCTGCCCTTCTGTGCTGCATCCTGCTGGGAGGCCAGGATCAGGTGATGGTGCTTTTGGAAGGGACAGACTGAACAGGTGTCAGAGACTGAAACAGTTCATGCCTCAAACACTGATATCAATAGAGCATCGTTGGGATCCACAGAGTGGTGATGTTTTCCTTATTCTGTCTCTGTCAACCTCTTTCTGTCCCCACCACCTATTTTCTATTTCTTTCTCTCTCTCTCTAATATTTACTATCAAATAAAATCCATGCTGTTGTCACTGGTGTATGCTCTCATTTGCACCTTAATTCAGGCAGGGGCATTTCTAAGAACTTTAATAATCACATCATGACAGCAGGCCAAGTGGTTGGTTGGTTCTGGGCTTCTCAGGCTTGTTTTCTTCCAGCCTCTGCCCTCAGGGACCATGGAGTGGGGCAGGGGTAAGCACAGGGCTGAGATCAGCCGCGCCTGGGAATGAGGGAACAATCAGCCTTTTCTACCTCAGTGCTTACTGCAGATGCCAGGTCTCTCGTGTGCCTTTCCACACATCTGCCCAGGCAGGTGCCATGCTCTGGCAGGGAACAGGCCAGCAACTGGCTCCAGTGCTGGAAAGCCAGCCAGTAATGGTGGAAAGAACATTTGTGGGTTTATTCAGAGAATAGTGCCCTGCTGCTCTTTTGAGGGTGTTTGTCACCTGGCTTTCGAAGCTACAAATTTTTTGCTGTGCACCTGAAAGGGCTTTTTAAGCTGGGAGAGGAGGGCTGGGATGCTTTATAAGCCATCGATGGGAACTGCTTGGGGGAAACAGTCTTAATTCTTTGACATAATGTGGAACTGCAGTAGTGAAATCCACGGTAAATTAAGACAGATGAGTGTGGAAGGAGTTGGAGGAGTTTGCTGCGTTCAGCACAAGAGAGCCAAATCTGTGTTCTCTTGGTTGTGTCTCAGCACCGTGGTTGCCTCAAGCTGCCTGGCACGGGGCTATTTCTGCTGAGATTGAGTTGAAATAGGAGTTTTCAGGGGATGACAGTGAACTTTGAATAAAGGCTTTGGCTCTGTCACAATTTTTTACTGCACTGAGAGGAGGGAGCTCAGGCCTGTTCTGCTTTCTCTGACAATAAACCCTATTCTGAGGTGTGCAGAACAGCTCTAAATCTCAGCTCCCTGCGAGTTATTTCCTTTGAGCTCTTGATTACGCTCTAGCACATGATCCAGGATGGATGGGGTTCCATCCATTTCTTCTGAATACCTCATGGATCTCCTGCAGCTGCGAGCAATTTATTTTGGGTACAATCAGTTAACGTTGTGGTGAAGTGCTTTGAAGATGTACAGCATCCTCGGACGCTGAGCTTTGTTTCATTATTATTACTATTTAACATCTCTGTGCAGCTGAACTACTGTCAGACGTCCTCACTTAATAACACATTTCGTGTCTGGATCTTTTCTGCAAAGGCAGATTTTTGGCCCAGGGGATGGTGCAGTGATATAATAGAGTCTGTAGTTATACTCTGCCTGTCATCCCAGTCTCCCAACGTGCTTTACAGGCACCACTTAATTCTCACCATTTGGTAGGGCAGCCTGGCAATCCATCGTCTGTGATTCCATGATCTCCGTGCAGATGCAGAGGCTGAGGGGGAAAGGGTGAGCTCTCTGAGGTCAAACAGGAAGGAATTAGCCCCAGATTGCCCAGAACCTGCTCTCCCCAGTGCAGTTCCAGTACCCTTCCACTGCATCCATACCATGGCCTCGCAGGAACCTCTCCCACTCCTTACAAAGGGATCTGGCAGCTGCTGTCTTTATGTTCTTATTTTGGATCAAAAAGCACAGGGCTGGAGTTTGCTGCCATGCAAAAACCTTGTGCACTGTAGAGGCTGAAATCCAAAGAAGCAGGAGACACCCAGGGTAAATAGGAAAGGAGGAATGAGCGACTCCTGAAGTCCTGTGAAGTTTGGTGTGAGGTTTCTGTCATTGGGGGATGGGTTGTTGTCTTTGCTTTCTCTTCTTGTGATGCCACCTGGAGACCAGGCATTGATTCTGTTATTGAATTCCATTTCTGGCCAGCAGGATTGCTGGCAGAGCTCTCCAAAGAGCTGATATTTGGGATGCTTTGGGAAACCAGTCTGACCAGAGGCCTCCCAGCAGCCTAAATCCCCCTCCTGGGAGTGGGGGAGGCACTGGGCCAGTCCCTCTGAGCAGGGCAGCTCTCCTGCTGTCCTGTGGCTGTTCAGACTGATGGCTGTCAATCCCCCCTTTTCACCAGAAACATTAAAAAATCCCTTTAAAATTGAGGATGTGATAGGAGATGGAGCCGTGGGACTCCATCACATCTTGCACACGACCATCTAGCCTGGAAGACTTGGAAAGCTGTTCTTCCCCTCCACGCATCCCCCAACCCACCCCAGGGACAGCAATAGCATGGAAATGAAATGAATTAACGGGCTGTGCTGTTCTGACACATAAAGAGCAACTCTTCACAAAGCCCTCGGTGTTGTTCTCCCTGCCAAGAATCATTTGAACAGCGTCGTTAGTGACTTCTCTGTGCTGAAGCACCAGCGACAGCTGACAGGGAGAGACCCCATCGGTCACTGCTGGGCTGAACATCTGTCTGCAGCTCCAGCTGCTCGCACCCTACGTGGGGAACCTCCTTCCCTCAGCCACACGTGGGATTTACAGCTCCCTCCAAGGCTCACGGATTGCTCAGAGTGAAGTTTGGGGTGACTGACAGTCCGAGCAGGGAAATTCCTCCTGCTTACTCACAGCTTTATCAAAGCCCTGCTCCTCCCAGGGAAAGCTTCTCCTGATAACCAGGCACTGCAAGTGGCCATAACGGGTGGAAAGGGCCCTAAACAGCCCTCAGTGGGATTGGGAATTGGGCTGCAGATCCCGAGTGTCTTGGAGCCTCTTAACCCCTGGCAGCCTCTTTATCTCCCAAAACGTGCTCATTAAGAAAACAAAGTTTATCTGCATCTTAAGGCAGGGAATAAAGAAGCTCTTACTGCCCTCGAGTCTCCTCAGCCCCAGTGTCTCCAGCTGGTGCTTTACTGGAGTCTGAATTGCTCTTAAATGTTCCCTTGCTCCCCATATCACTGGGTCCAGAGATTGGAAAGGGATTTAAGATGACTGAATATGGCCCTTAAGGACTGCCACAGAAGTGCATCCCAGGGAAAGGATGCAAAACACTTCAACCCTTGTAGAAGTCCAAAAGCCTTGTGTTAAATCTACAGATTTGCCAGCTGAGGTTGCGCAGGTTCCCTGTCTGTGCCAGCTTTGTGTGTGAAGCTCTCTCAAAGGCAATGCTCTGCAGGGTCATCTCTGCCCAGCAAGCTGAGGTTCAGGATTGGCAGCCTGATAAAATAAATCAGCCTGAAATTTGCCTAGAATTCCAAAATCTGGTTTATGGCTGTTAAATTTGAAACCAGTCAAGCCAAACTTGAAACCCATTTACTTTCTGAACTCTTCTTTGCTTGCTTGTTCAAATACTGGGAGGGGAGCCAGCTCTGGAAATGAAGTCACTTTTGAAAATGGCTGCTCTCCCCAGAAGGAGGCTCTGAAAATTCCCATTGTAATTTAAAGTCATTTTCCCCCCTCCTTCACCCCCCCAAAAAATATTACGAACTTGGCTTCTGAATCAGCCCCTCCCATATGTCCTCAGGAAAAAAAAAAAGACACTGGCACTGCAAGGTCTTTTTTATGGCACCAATTTTATTGCATAGGATTCAGCCCATTGACAGGCTGTAAAAGTTTATTGGAAGCAGATACAGCCTGTCAATGGGCTGACCAGTGCCCCGGGCTGGGATTCACCCCCAGGCTGCTGGAGAAGGGATGTGGGTTTGTGACATTCTCTGCACTTTGGCTGGGTCATCCCTAGGGAGGATTTCCTGCAGGGAAATGCACGTTGGGAACCACCAGCACTGGCACAGGGTGTGAGTCAGTTCTGTGCAGGGACGTGCTGCTGACAAGCTCTGTGGTGAGTCGTTGGGGTGAAACACATGGCCGAGGTTATTCATGCCAGTAGGCCTTTCCCTGGCAGCTGCATTGCCCTTGGATAACATTCCCATGGATGCATCGTCAACATCGTGTGTGAGGTCTTCTGCACAGGAGGAGCATCCCTCTCACAGAGCCCACCAGGCAAAGTGCAAAACAAGGTCTTGTGCTGTTACTTGGGACTCTTGTGAGCTTGGAAGGGAGCTTTTTCTTGGGAAAATGGCTCTTGGTTCCAAAGGAAAGCTGTTCTTAATTCCTGTGTGTTCTTGCAGGATACCTGGCTCACCTGTGGCGTGAGTTTCATGTGCCTTGTCTGTGCAAAAGCCTTGCAAGTGTTGGGGACTGCCCACAGAATGTGCTGCCTCGTCCCTTGGGGGCTTTGGGGTTTGTCCCAGCAGCCCTTGATGGTTTGGGTTGATGTATCTTATGCACAACAAGGACAAATTCTGCCTTTACCTGCATTCTGTCCCTGCTTTGTGCTGAGCTGCTGCAGCAAAGTTTGCCCAAAACAGAGTGAGATCCTCAGTGGGAGCAGAGTGCCAGATCTGCTGCATTCCCAGGGCAATGAACTCGAGCAACTCCTTCCCTTGGGGACACTCAGAGACCCTCAGCAGAACGGGGCTGTCCCCCACTGCCAGACCCCTCACCTTGTTGGCCTGTGCCAGTCTGGGCTGTGCTCTGAGGAATCATTTGCTGGGGGAGCAGCAAATTTTGGTTTTGTATCCACAACAGTGCTGCATCAAGGTTGCCGCGTGTCATTTCATCACTCTGGCAAGCGACAAGCCCAGGGCTTGGAGTGTGGAACCTTATTTTTAATAAAGGAAAAATCTTTGCACTTTTATTCTGCATCTGTCAGCGATCTCACTTGGCTCAGCCCTGGAGGAGTTCAGCTGGCCCTCGTGTTAAGGAAAACCAACAAATTAGTACAGATGTTTTTCTGAGAGCTACGGGGATCAGGGATCAGTGATTTAATACTGCCTGATATTTGATAGGGGACGCCCAGGGAATATGTGCTGGAAACCAGGAAGTAATATTACATGAAATCAAAATATAAATATGTTCCTAAAGGTTTAGGTAATTTTTTGCAATTTCCCCTTGTACAGTTTTAAATGAGGTCTCTCCTTCTCCTCCTGTTCTTCCTGCACTTGTTCATGTAGGAGCTGGATTCAGAAAGCCAGGGAGTAAAATGGAGGCTTTTTGTGTGGTTTTGGGGGGAATTTTGTAGAATCATGGAATCCCAGAAGGGTTTGGGTTGGAAAGGACCTTAAAGTTCATCCCATTCCACCCCCTGCCATGGCAGGGACACCTTCCACTGTGTCCCAGGCTGCTCCAAGCCCCATCCAACCTGGCCTTGGACACTTCTCTGGGCACCCTGTGCCAGGGCCTCCCCACCCTCCCAGGGAACAATTCCTTCCCAATATCCCATCTATCCCTGCCCTCTGGCAGTGGGAAGCCATTCCCTGTGTCCTGTCCCTCCATCCCTTGTCCCCAGTCCCTCTCCAGCTCTCTTGGAGCCCCTTTAGGCCCTGGAAGGGGCTCTGAGCTCTCCCTGGAGCCTTCTCTTCTCCAGGTGAGCACCCCCAGCTCTCCCAGCCTGGCTCCATAGCAGAGGGTCTCCAGCCCTGGAGCATCTCCGTGGCCTCCTCTGGACTCACTCCAGCAAGTCAACAGCTCTTTGTAGCTCTAGCACAGCTGAGGAGCACACATTTAAAAATAGATATTTGGGGAGGAAAGGAGCCTTCACCACAGTGGTAGAATTTTGCCTTTGGGAAGCATTCAGGCTCTGGGATCCACCGTTCATTGTGCCCTCCCTGCTCCTTCCAACCCTAAGAACTCATGAGTATCAGGATATTCTATGATTCTGTAACTCTGTGAACTGAGTTGGACCCACAAGGATCATCAGTTCCAACTCTGGCCTTCAGCTTAAAGCTCCTGCCGAGGTCCATCTTTAGGAAGGGCCATCGTGGAGATGGGAAGTCACTGTGGCACTGCTCTTCTTGTTGACATGCCAACGAGCTCTTTTTGTGAGGGGTTTGAGGCATTGCTTGATTCCTGATCATCCAAAAGGGCACAAGTCTGTTGTCTTTTGGCATTTTATATCATTTTCCACATGTTCTGAATTTAGGGGGCATCTCTGAGTAGACTTATCATGGCCATGAGGAGTATCTGCAATTCTTCTTGGTGCTGCTGGACACTTAGGAGCTCATGATGTGTCATGCTGGTGACTCTTTGCCTGCCACATCTCCTCCACGGGGTTTTTGTGTTGCTCAATGGCTTCACCGCTGCTGGGTTGGGTTTGCTGATACCTAAATAACTCACAGCATGAGAATTTATTCACACCCTCCAAAAACCACAAGATATGGAAAAATTCATGTTATTCTTGACTCTCAAAAACATAGCAGTGACTGAGATGAAGTCATAAGGGCTCTGCAATGACCATCAGGGGGATTTTGAAATGATTCCCAGACCTTCTCTCTGTCCCTGGGATGCCCAGGGTACCCCAGCTGTCTGGCAGAGGGGAGTGCATTGCTAAGTACTGGCAATTTTGGAGTGAAGAGTGGCTTTTCTGATCAACTTGGAGCTGGCAGGGCCTCCCAAGCAGGCACAAGACAACAGGGTTGTGGCTGAAGATTTTTGGGTTGGAGAACTGGCTCGCTCACGAAGGTCACACCAGAGCTGACCTCCCAGGCTGCTGCTGTGCCTCGGGCAGGGCAGGGGTGCTGCTGGAGCTGAGGTGCATCCTCTGGGTAACGTGGAACTCAAAAGCATTAGGAAGTTTGGCTGCTCAAAACCCATTGCTTCATTCCGGAAGATGACACAAGCAGCAACTCTTTCCCCTCAGGTTTCCTTTCTTGCCCTTGGGCAAGGACCCAAACCCTTCCTGTGGTGTGTAATGGATTTACTGGTCCCTCACCAGTGGGATGTTGTTCTGTCCTGGTTCTCGTTGCTGTTTCAGAGCGTCAGACTCAGCTTTTGGTGTGTGCCTGGAAACATCCCCAGTGCTCATCCTTGTGCTGCAGTTCCTGCATTTGGATTCAAATAAATGAACTTTTAATGAATGTCATGTTGAGGATGTACTGAAAACAAAGCTGATTAGAAGCCAGTGGGCTTCTTGGTCATGGAAGTGATGATCTAAGGAAATCTGGAGCAGGGAGTGACAATGTCCTGTGCTTCACACCAGGGAGGTTCCTGCTGTGGCTGTTCCTTTCCCTTTGCTGGTCCGATTGTGCCCTCCTGCAGCACACGGAGACTCAAGGGTCACTTGCCCATCCTACCCCATGGTTTCTTGGCTTGCTGGGGTTCTATAACTCTTTTGGTAGTCCTTCTACAGGGATAGAAAGGCTGAGGTTTTTGTAAGGCCTCAGTTGGCTTTAAATTGTATAAACTTCATACTCTTTTTACATCCAGCCTGCAAACTTAGGGAACATATTCAACTCCAAAACAATTTCTCAACTTAGTGACAAATCTGCTTCCTATAAACCCAAGCTGTTGGCATTTGCTCTTATGCTCCTTTAATGCTTTATTAATGAAGTTCTTTTACAGCTGTTCCATTATTTCACCTGGGATAAGAGTCAGGGTCACAGGTGGATAATTATGTGGGTCATCCTGTTTCTATCCTCTTAAAACTCTGGCACAACATGAGCTTTCTTCCAGCCCTCAGTGTTCCAAAGACTTATTAAAAGTCAACATTAACGATCCAGAGCTCTCTCTGGCCAGGTCTCTTTTAAATACGAGTTCTCTGTGCTTGCTGATTTCAAAAGACCTCATTTACTAGCTGTGGCTTAACATCCTCCTTAGTTACTGTTGGATTAGGAGCTATTTCATCATCGCGTGACACAGGCAAATCCCATGGCTTCCTCTCAAACCCGTGTGGCTGGAATACCTTGGAGCTGTGGAAATACCCCTTGGCTAAGTGTGACTGTACTCCTTTTGTCGAGTCAATACCACTGTTAGGGGTTTTGTTCCTCTAGAGCTGTTTGAGGTGTTTGTCCCAAAGGGAATGATGCAGAAATTTGCTGTTTCCAGGCAGGGAGATCACCATGGGGTGAGGAACTGTACATGGCACAAACATCAGTCCAAGGGCAGGGAGGAAAGGAAAGAGGGGCAAGAAAGTTTTTGTGCAGTGGAGATTGGCCATGGGGAGGGTGGAGAGTGCATTCATGTCCAGATTCAGGAATGAGAGAATCCCAGAATGGTTGGGGTTGGGAGGGACCTTAAAGCTCATCCCATCCCATCCCTGCCATGGCAGGGACACCTTTCACTGTCCCAGGCTGCTCCAAGCCCCGTCCAACCTGGCCTTGGACACTGCCAGGGATCCAGGGGCAGCCACAGCTTCTCTGGGCGCCCTGTGCCAGGGCCTCAGTAACCTCCCAGGGAACAATTCCTTCCCAATATCCCATTCAAACCTCTTCTCTTTCACTTTAAAGCCTTTCCCCCTTGTTCTATAGAAGCCTCCCAGAGGAAACCCCTGGAGCCTGTTAGGGTGGGACAGGGGCCATGTGCGTGGCCCTTGGAGAAAGGGCTCTGGGGTCACAGCAGGATGGTGATGGGGTGAAGGCAGAGAGTGGGAACAGGCTACCTGGGATGGCACTGAAGGGACATCCACGGCATTACTGGCACAAGAACACTTCTGCATAGAGGGAGAAACCCCAGCATAAAGGGAGAACCAGAGAGAAAACCAGACTGAGCTGGGCTCTCCTGGAGACTCTCCTTGGAGAGATGCTGCTAACGTGGAAATAAAGGGGTGAGAAGGGGAGCAAAGGAGCAATGGTCTAGCAGTGAGCCACAGAGGCTGAGTGAAAGTCATCCTTTAATTGCTGCCACATGGATGCAAGAGCCTGGATAAGCCGTGGAAGAGCTGGCATTGCACATCTGAAGCAGGAGTTTGGCCAGGCTAGGCCGGGAAGGATCGCAGAAGTGGAAGGCAGGAAATCCTTGACCACAGACAGGGAGTGGGCAAAACGGTACAATGTGGGTGTTTGAGTCTCTCCTGTTACTGGACAACTCAATGTTTCCTGCTTGAAAGGGGAAGTAGAATATTGACTGGTGTGTGATGGTGCCTGGCCAAAGTGGTGAGCAGGATGAGTGCTCTGTACGTAGGTGGTTGTTTAAAGATGAGCTTTGTTTTGGAAAAGTATCACAGAGAAGCAGCTGTTGGATCACTTCTGTTGCTGCTGCTTCTGCCTTATCACAGCCGTGTTCTGAATCTCTGGAAACAAAGTGCCGTACACGATGTGGGAGATTTTTTTGCTGCTCTTGGTGGGTGAAAAGCAACTGAGCACAGAACAGGAGCTCAATAACCTTCAGCAGTAAGCAGAGGTGGCTCCCAGGTTCCTATAATTATGCTTTTCTCTGCTTCAGATGGTTTAAAATCAGCCTGTGTGCCAGTTCCGAGTTCCTGAAGACCTATGCAGAGAATTTAAGCTTTATATTCCAAGAGGTGAGCTGTTCAGGAATAAAACATTTCCAAAGCTTCCATGCATGCTTCTGTTGGCTTTTTGGATCCCACATTAATTGAATATGTGCTGCCTCAGGGGTTAGCCCATTTAATCAATCCAGAGTTAAAAATTTTGGGCAAGTTCAGCATAAATGGTACCCAAGCTCCCATCAAACTGCTCTGTGAACATCTTGCAAATAACCACGTGTCAGTGCAAAGAAACTCTACCCCTGTGACCTGTGTTACTTGTGATGGCTCCAGATCTCTTCTGAAATGGAATCCTTGAATTATGTCGTTTTTTGCCTGGTATTTACTCAAGTACTTGCTATGACACTGAAGAAAACAAGTCAGTGTCAGGGAATAGTGGCTGCTTCTGGTGATTTATTCTCAGCCACATAATTTAATTGCCTTTCCTGCTGGGTAACCAGATATGAGGATGGGGAAGAGTAAACTTGTATGTGTTCAGCTCACAGGTTGTTGGCACTCTGTTGTGGTCCTTCGCCTGCCTCGGGAAGCACGGTCTGGAGGCTGCTGTGAGAAGGTAGATGTGAGCAGGAGAAATCCAGACACTCAACAGTTGCTGGTGGTTTGCTGCCAAAACAGCAAACTTAATAAAGTGATATTTTGCCAGGGATGGAAAAAAACCCCCACTCAAACCCGAAGTGTTTCATAATCCCCGAGGCTGTGGATGATAGGAGAGGGAATTCGTGTGTCAGTGCTGCCAGTCAGGGAGGTGCTGCCGCAGGATGGGATTAGCTTTGGGGGTGGCTGCTGCAATGGAGAGAAACCCCCTCCCTTCTGGGTGGGGAACAAACCCTGGATGTAATTTGTCACGGATAAGGTTTGCACATAAATCACCAGGTGCATAAATAGAGGATGAAGAAACACTGGCCAGGGAAAGCTCTGCCTGGGAGGGTTCGGAGCTGACCTAGGCCTGGGTCTCTTGTGGTTTTTGTATTGCAAATAAAAAGACAAGTATCGTGCTGGGAAGTATAAACAGGGCTCTCAAGCCCTCAGGCTCCACATTAACGTGCTGTCAGCTGTCCCTGGGAGGAGCTGGTGGAAGCTGGGATTATCTCTAAGTGCTCTGTATGTGCACACTCAGGTGTCAAAGTCAGCAGTGTGTGCATATTCATCTCTCTAGACTTAGGATTACCTTCAGGAGTGATGGAGAATATCAAAAGTGAGCAGTGCCGGTGGCACCTTTCCTCTCTCCGTGACTCCTTTGGGATCTTTGAACTGCTGAGGGGGTGAGGAGCCGTCAGGCCTTGGAGCAAAAGCCATTCCCAAGTGGCAAATTGTTCTCAGTGCTGCGAACCCTGGAATGACTCTGACAGTTTAATGGGGAGCAGCCTCCACTGGGAGCCACCCTCTCCTTAAGCCTTCCAGGAGAAAAGGATTCCTTCTTACAAACAGCAGCTTGGAGGTGAGGACACGGTTAGGTGGGATTTGAGCTCAGAGCAGACCCGAGTCATGAAATTACCCAGAGCATCGGGACTTGCACATTCTCCAGTTTGCTCCTCGTGTCTTTGGAGGGCAGATGAGTTGGGAATTTCCCCCCCTCCCCCGCCCCACTCTGCGGGTTTGGAGCCTGTGGCAGATGCTCTAAGGGAGGATGTGTGTTCCCTCTGTGCCACCTACCCGCTATTACTCATGTGGGAAATTTGGCAATGTGGGAATTTAACACCCAGAGGCTGGGATAGGTCACCCTGTTGCAAGGATTTGTTGTGCTCAAGGAAAGCACCTTTTCTGAAATGTGTTGGGTGTTCCAGCTTTGGTGTAACCACTCGAGTGTCACCACAGAATTTTAATGATGTGTTGGAGAACAATTTGCAGCGTCCTGTGTGCAGAAATTCAGAAGTCTGAGCTGGGAGTTGTCATAAACCAGACTTTGTTGTCAAGAGTCTTGGGGATTTATGAAACTGGAGGATGTGATGATAACATGAGTAGATACAGGACTCTTCCTTCTAAAAGCCAGCTTTGGTCTCCAAACCTGGATGGTCCCAGCAGTGGGGGAGGCGTAGGGAGAGGAGCTGCTGAAGTATGACACGTGGGAGGTATGGGTGTGGGAATTAGGATGCTGAACTCCTTCCCAGCACTGCTGCAGTCTGTGTGTGACTTCTCGTGAGCCCCTCTGAGTCACAGGAACCAGTGATAATGATAATCCTTTGCTCCAGTCCTATCTGGCTGCTTCACCAGGCTCCAAACTTTCTGGGAAGGAACATCCTCTATTATTATCGTTATTAGCAGAACTGTGGTGCCATCGTCACAAACTTTATCATACTTTCCTGTGTTTTGCTGAACTGTAATGAAACAACCAAATTTTTGAGGACGTACAACTCTAACCTGACTCAACAGGAGCTGAAATTGAGAGCCAGGCTTTCACTGTGCTCCATAACAATTGATCCCTGGGTCTCCTCAGGTACTTCTGACTGCAGAATGGGATGGAATATGCTGCTTTGCCTTCAAATCTAGTTGGGTGAGCATTGCTGGGGAGGTCAGCTGAGATTGAGGTGTTTACACCTCATGTGGGTTCACGCAGATTCCACTGACCATAATTTCTCAACTGAACTGATCCATAGGTGTTCCCAGCTGTTTGGGAAGAGCAGGAATGCCTGGTGCTGTTGCAAGGCAGGATGTTCCAGCACACAAGAGCAGTGTTTCCCTGAAGGGAGGAGATGAGTGAACATCCCTGCCTGTAACTGAGAGCCATGAAAGGCTCACCAAGGAGAGACTCTGCTCTGCAGGGTGCCAACATCTCCGTGCTCGTTACCAAAAATGTAAGCAAACAACAAATTAAACCCAATTATGTTTGTTTCCCAGGCCTTTGTTTATCCAGAGGATTAAGCCTGGCTTCAGCTGTTGGGACTTGGCAAGGGACAGAGCACAGCTCCAGCTGAACCCGCCTCTGCTCCATGGCCAGGGAAGAATTGCTGCCTGGAGCCAGAGAAGTGCAAACCAGCAATTATTGAAGTGCTGATGAGTTTTTAGGTATGTGAGGGCATCTGGGGTACCTGCATGCTGTAGGCTGAAAAAAACCCGTGTTATTTTTATTTTCCTTGTCCTTAAGAGCTCTGCAGGTGATTGGGGCTGAAGCACCTCATCATTTCACAGAATATTCTGAGTTGGAAGGGACCCACAAGGATCCTCGAGTCCAGCTCCTAAGTGGCATCACTTGGCACTGTCGGCTCAGGAATCTCCCTGGCTGTGAGGGTGGGACAGGGGTCAGGTGCTGGGCCAGGTTTGTGAGGGAGGATGGAGCAAGATGTCAAGAAGGTCGAGTGGAAGATCTGAATGGTTAAGGGTGGACTTGATAATGGGGGTGTTTTCTATGTGAAATTTCAAAGCACTGCTTTTAACTGAAAATGGGAATTCAGGAACTAAATTGGAGGGGTTATGTCATGTGGAAAGAAATAAACCAAGTCTGAACCTTCTGGGGGGGGG
>VZRV01009255.1:377848-425835 GCA_013398115.1 Falcunculus frontatus | reverse complement strand
TTGGGGGGGGGGGGGATAACTTCCTGATAAATCCCCAAACTAAGACTCCTGTGTCAGCAGCGTATGTGAACCCTTTCATTAAAATTAGAAGACCTTCTCCAAGAGGGATCAAAGGGAAGGAGGCTCATCTCCACTGCCCCTGCAGATCTATTTGCCTCAAATGCACTTGTTAAAAAACACAAAAATATCTCGAGGAATGCTGCCTTTAAAAACAAGTTATTCAACCTGGGAGCTGCATTTTGGAGGCTGGTGTTGGAGCAGATGCCAAGTTTCCCTCAGTGCTGTCCATCCAAATGCTGTGTTTAATTTTACAGACTTTCTGGAGCACCAGGGAGAAGAGCTATGGGGAGATACTGCAAGAATTTCATCCCAAGCATCCAAATGCCTTATTCTTGAAAACAGCTGGAATGAGAATGCTGGTTTATGTGTGATTATTATTTATGTGTGGTTATTTCATCAGGAAATGTAGTGATAGGAGAGGGACTAATGGGTTCAAACTAAAAAAAGGCAAATTAAGTTTAGATATTGGGAAGAAATTCTTCCCTGTGAGGGTGGTAAGGCCCTGGCACAGGGTGCCCAGAGAAGCTGTGGCTGCCCCTGGATCCCTGGAAGTGTCCAAGGCCAGGTTGGATGGGGCTTGGAGCAGCCTGGGACAGTGGAAGGTGTCCCTGCCTATGGCAGGGGGCGGGATGAGATGAGGTTTAAGGTCCCCTCTTACCCAAACCATTCTGGGATTCTGTGATTATCACAGGTAATCAAAACCTCTTCATCTCCCAGTGCTGAAATGTCTCAGCAGCATCAGCTTGCTGCATGTTGTCACCAAAGGATTTGCAAATGGCTTTCCGAGTGACGTTTGCAGCTGAAGCCCATCTGTTAGCTGAATGTGCTGATAAAAGGGGAACAAAAGAGAATTTCTGGTTGGATGCACAGGTAGGACCTTGCTCCTGAGGTGTCCTGTTCTGAGAAGCTCTGTGTGAGCTGCAGGCAGGTTTTGGGGTGTACCATAAACTCAACCCCTGGCCTGGGTCTGCTTTTGTTACAGCCAAACAGATGAACTGTGCAGCAAAAACAATCCTGGTGCTTCCCGAGGAGCTGAGGTGAAGCTGTTACATCCTGGATCCACCTGGAGTCCGGATTCCCATCCCTGGGAGTGTCCAAGGCCAGGTTGGATGGGGCTTGGAGCACCCTGGGCTAGGTGTCCCTGCCCATGGCAGGGGGTGGCACTGGATGAGCTTTAAGGTCCCTTCACAGGCAAACCACTGTTGATCCCATTCCATGATCCCACACGTGCTCCAGCTCTGGGCTTTGCTGAAGGCACTGCCTGCTGTTTGCTGCTTCTCCTGGCCCCCTCCTCCTTCAGCCACTGGCTGCAGTTTGTATTTCCCCTTTTATTGCCTTTGGCTCTGTCGCGATGGGCGGTGCAGTATTTTTGTTCTTCACTTAATAATCTTTTGGCGGCTGTTGGACATCATTTCTCATTGTATTGGTGGAGGATTAGCTGAGATGATGGGAGATATTTCCTGTCTTAGCCAGCGGGATGGGCTTTGCAGGGCTCGTGCCTTCTTTTCACATGGTGTAATGCTTTGTTTGGGAATGTGCACAGGCAGCTCCGCTATGGGAAGAAAGCGCGGCCCCTGAAGCACAATCGCTTTTGTTTGTGGCAAGAAGCCATGGAACAGGCAAAATCACTGGTATTCCCAGGCTGGACAGACCTCAGGGCTGGGAGCTGAGGTCAGTGGTGTCTGCTCATGGCTCTGCATTGTGATGGGGGGCAAATAGATTCCCTCTGTTTATCCCAAGCTTGTCTTTATCGAATCATAAAATCACAGAATAGGTGGGAAAGGACACTAAAGATTTGTTTGTTAGGGTTAGGGTACTTCCTGTCATGGGCAGGGACATCTTCCACCAGAGCAGGCTGCTCTAACCCCCATCCAACTTGGCCTCCAACACCTCCAGGGATGAGGAGTCCATTTAGTTTCAGGTTTTCCCTGGAAAGGGTTGGTGAAGTTGAATGCTCCTGGCACCATCTGCTTCATCCCTGTGTTGCTGAGTTAAGGGATGCTGCAGGGCTTCTTTCAGGAAGTCTGGGAGAGGCCGTGGCTAATGCAGGAGCAGAGGGAGTGGGGTCATCGGTGTGGGTGCAGAAGTGTGTTTGCAACCATCTGTCTGCAGGGCAACAGCGAACAAGCTTTTCTGCAAAACACAAAGCAAGCCTGGAAAAAGGTTGAATTTCTGGGAAAGTGATTGCAGAAGGGTGGGTTCAGGTCCTGGTGACGGTATGAGGGTGTTATCTGGCATCCCTCAGTAACCACAGCCCCTCTCAGGTTACTGTTTACTGGCCCAGATGGGGTGTCCAAGGGAAGTTGTTTCTCTTGCAATAGCTCCTCAGGACCAAGCCTTGTGCTCGCTCTCTCGTCCAGCTGCAAGGCTTCAGTGACTCTTGAAACCCCCCGAGGCTCTGTCTTGCCTCTGCTGTGTCTTATCAGAACACAAGGTAGTCTCCCTGGCCCAGTCTGGATCCTGGGTTTCTGTCTGCCGGCGCTTCCGTGGCTCGGCCAGGACAGTTCTTGGCTGCTGAGATCAGATGCCCAGTGGGGCTCGTGCTGCTGGAGAGAGGTTTAATGTTACGCTAGAGACTGTAAGGGGAGACAATCTGAAGACAGAAAAAAAGGACTTTGCTGGTTCCAAGGCTATTTAGCTCTCTTGTAATAATAAGTGGTAGGTGTGGGGGGAGGGATTGGCCGTGACATGATCCCTCTGCAATGCTTTGTAGAGACAAGGGCTGCAGACTTCTGCAACCTTCCTGCCAACTCTGAGTGTGGGATGTGGTACCAAAGGCTGAAAACCCAGACAGCTCAAGAGTGGAGGAAGGAAGTTAATGGTTGCTGGAAGAAGCCGGGGATAAAAATGCCCCACATTCCTTGTTGTTTGCAGTTTGTGCTGATTTAGTCCCTTGATATCAACTGCCTGAGATCAGCTGCTCCAGTAAACGTGCCTTGGGTTTTACTGGAATGCAGGGCTATGGGATTGTCGCTTCAGCTATACCAGGAAAACAACTTTAACAAAGCCCTGATTTCTTTGTGTGGTGGCTTTGCTTTCTCCCACTTTTATTTTTGTATAGAGCAAGCACAGGCTCCATAACTTTACTCACAGGAGTCATCTTTGATTTTCAGTGACTGAATGTGGAGAGGAACTTCTAAACCAGTCAGTGAAATCCCTAACACAGTGATGAGATTCCTTAAAGTATAGAAAGTGAGAATCTCTTGTCAAACTCTCCTGGGTGGCTGCTCACTTCCAGTGGGAGCCATGGAAAGGACTGTCCTTTAGTCTGAGCTGTGAGTGCTTTATCCCTTAACTGCCTGAAATACTAAAAACGGGACTTGCTGCCTTGTTCAGAATGAGCTGGTGGAAGAGCAGGGCCTGGAAAAAGCAATTTTGGATGTGTGATAACCAGCAGGACCTGCCTCTCCTGCACATCTGCCTCCAAGGGGTCTCCCCAGAGCCCTCCCAGCCCAACGTGGAGCTGGTGCGAACTCCCAGCAACCTGCAAGAAGGTGAAGAAACGATTCTGGAATTGTCTGCCTGGGGAGGTGGTGGAGTCACCACCCCTGGATGGGTTTAAAAAAATCACAGTGGATGTGGCACTCAGTGCCACAGTTCAGTTGAGGTGGTGATAGGGCAGGGGTTTTGAAGGTCTCTTCCAGCCTGGTGACTGTGTGTGAACAAGGAGAGGGGGAATCTTCCCAGCAGCCAGAACAGTGAGCAGCTCCCACCTCTTCCCTTAAGAGAAGGTTTGTGTGTCAGAGTGGGTTCTTGGACATCTGGCCTGGGATAGGTGTTTATAGCTGAGCCAAGGGAGGAAGAGGTGGCTGAAGAAGTAATCAAGCTCCTCAGCCAAAGTCTGGCAGACCAGGCCTGATGTGGACATTGAATAGCAGAGACACAGTGAAGGCTCTCTCATCTCTCAGAGTAATTAATAATTTGTCTCTGAGAAATATTGCAAAGGAAATAGCTTGGGGAAGGGAACGGGAGCTAAACTGTTCTCCAAAGCTCCTACTGACACTTTTAATCAGTGCTGCTCTGTCTCCCATTGACAGTTTTTGAGAGACTACTGATTGTTCTTCGTGCTGCTCCTAAAATCAGCTCTATTAGGAGTTAGAAATACCAGCACTCTTCCAAAGAAGCTTATTTTTATTATATTCCCAGCCTAATACTGGAAACCAAAGAGCTTTAGAATAGAACTGGCTGCAACTCCAGCATTTCCCTTGAAAGAAAGTAAGTTATGGGAAAAATCCCTCTTTTGACAGCCTTCCACAAAAAAAATCTTAATTTTCCCACAGGAAACTTGCAAGTCGTGGGTAAGTGGGTTTTTTCCTCACTTTTTTTCTGTCTCTAAGTTTTTCCAGCTTGAGCTTGATGTTTCCAAGTGTTGCTCTTGTTGTGAGCTGGCAGGAGGTGCACAAGGGCAGTGACGGGTGAGGGTTTTCCTCTCTGCCCGGGAGAGGGAGGTGGAAATCCACCACTAAAAAGTGCAATTTTGAACCACAGCAAACTTTCTACAGTGTATTTTTTTCCTGAGGTTTTCTAGATGGCAACAACTGGCCCCTCAAAGGGTGAGGTGGCTCACAGAGGCTGTGTTGTGATACCTGTGGGAATATTTAAGGTTGGTCTGCTCTGTACTGCAGTGGATGTGTGTGAGGCTGAGGTTCCTGGGAATGGGCTGATGTGGGTCCTCAGCCACGATGGGAACTCTCATCACTGGAGGAGCTCTCCCAGTGATGCAAAAGGAATAGGACACGTAGATAAGTCATTAAACTCATTTATCATTATATCATTAAACAACGTTTTGCTCTGTCTACATCAGGCAGTGTCAGAGCATCAAGAAAGAGTAGATCCTGCTGGGAAGATGTTGCCAATCCTGCAGTCATCCTTCTCTGCAGCCTCTCTTGTTTGGGTGAGAAGTTTTAAGCAAATAAAGCTGTTTTCTCATCTATGAGGCTTTGGACGTGCAGGAAGAGGGGTGACAGAGAACAAAGGTCCCAACAGCAAGAGCATCTCAGTGCTGGGTCTGGCAAACAAACAGCTCGAGGATCCCTCACATATAGAATGTTAACAATGTTTTAATTTCTGGGGGGTTTTTACTATTATTATTTTAGCTGCCAAGAGTTCCTTGCCAGCGTTCTCTGTTTTGGTTATTTTTAATCCTTGCTTGTTTGCCTCTCTGTCCCAGCCTTCTCAGGCTTTTATGACTGCAACCCTAACCCCTCGTGCCCTGCAAACACATGCTGCATGACTTTACTCACGTGAGGCAGCTTTGATGTCAAAATCGAGTTAAGTATGTGCTTTAGTGTTTATAAGATCGGGTCCTCAGTTTCTTAACCCTTGCCCAAGAAGTTTAGTTTACCGTAGCTTTCCCAATAAATCCCTGTCTGCTTCATTTCGGAGAAAAGCTCCAAGTTTTTCCCCACCTCTGCTGAGAGACACTACAGATGTGTGATACTTGGCACTGTTGCCTTTTTTTTTTTTCCCCCCTTTGTTTTTGCTTATGACTTTGTCTCTGGGCCTCCAGTATCATGTTTTCCCTCCTCTATGGCTCTGAATAATCAATTTGGAAAGCCAGGAAATAAATCAAAGGTTCAGATACTAATGTAGAAAGAACGAAGGGAAAAGCAGACATATGGATTTCATCACCAATGCAGAATAACATGTATAATAATAACAACAGAGTGTAAATGAGTGTATGTACTCACAGGAGGCTTTTCCAAAATGATTGTTTTTGTACATGATCAGGGAAGTTATTTTGTGGTTGAAGTTCTTTGGAATGATTGTATCCTAGCACTGCCTGAACTCTTTCCCAGCCCTGTTTTTTACAGCAGTGGGGCAACAGCAAAGCTTTGGTGTGACCAGCTGCACCTTGGGAAGGGTTCAGCAGTTCTGGGGACATCCCTGGAGAAGCCTCGCTCGCGTGCTCAGCGGTGATGGTTTCCATCCCCATGTCCCATCAGCTCCGTGGCCTGGAATTCACTCTCCCCTAAACAAAATTAATCAAGCATGCAGGTCCTTCCCTGGCCAAGAAAAATGATGGAGAGAACATTGTCTGATGGTGTAAAGCAACCCCAGCTCTGAGTTTGCTTTGAAGCTGTAGATGCCGGTGCTGGGTCCGTGCTCGTGTGCTGAGTGACACGGGGGGTGTTGGACACAGGACCACAGAGACCCTGCCATGGGGACGTGCAGGGTTTGTGCCGAGAGCAGCACAACAGTTTTGTTTTCTTTCCCACAGAACAGGATTCTTCTTTGCTGAGATGTTCTTTCCCTCTGTGATGGAAGGGCAAGTACAATGCCATGATCTTGGACAAGGGCCTGCAGGGACAGGACAAGGGGGGAATGGCTTCCCACTGCCAGAGGGCAGGGATGGATGGGATATTGGGAATACATTCTATCATGTGAGGGAGGTGAGGCCCTGGCACAGGGTGCCCAGAGAAGCTGTGGCTGCCCCTGGATCCCTGGAAGTGTCCAAGGTCAGGTTGGATGGGGCTTGGAGCAGCCTGGGACAGTGGAAGTTGTCCCTGCCATGGCATCCATGGGGTGGGACTGGATGACCTTTAAGGTCCCTTCCCACCAAAACCATTCCAGGATTCTGTGATTAGTCAGAGCTGTCAGCTGGAGCTGCTGTTGCCAATGCTTAGTTTGAAGTCAGCGATGCTTCAGCTAAAGGGGAGTTGGATTTAAAGTTTGTTTAGCCCAACTCCTTCTCAGTCATCTTCTCTACCACCATCAGTGCACAAATATCTTTCCTTTTTTCCATTTCTCCACAATTCTGCATTAGCTGATGTGTTTTTACTAGTTGGGTGGTGGGTGTTTAAACCCAGACAGCTTTTTTTAAGAGCTTCTGGGATAATCCCACAACCCTTACACCACCAGAGGTGGGAAAACAATCTAAGCCAAGGGTGAGTTGTTCCTCATGCTCCTCATCTGCAGATGGAAAATTAAGATCCAACCCCTGCTGAGGTTTGCTTACCATGCTGGTTACTAATCCCTTCTAGAGGGATTTTGGTTAAATGTTTTTCAGTCCTTGAAAATTCCTGTAGGAAACTGAGGTTTTTCTACTGAAAAATCTTACGGGAGGAATATGAACAGTTGAATGTTGATGATACTTAGGTCAGATATTCTGATTTACAGTCAGAAGCTAATGGAGAATCCTTTAACATGGTATTTCTGAGTTCTTGCTGCTGGGATGTGGATGTGAAGAAAGTCAGGACACTGCAAAAGTTGATCAGATCAGGCAATGAGTTCTCCCAGCTCATTTCACAATTTCCTTTGAGTACAAATCCAGCACCTTTCACCAGCAATAAAAATCACACATTTTTCTACTTTAGCTTAGTTTTGAAAAAAAAAAAAAAAAAGGCACAAAATAAACTCTTCCTGGCAGAATCCACAAGTAACTGCATTTCATTGTGAAACAGCTTTTCCTCATCAGAGCTGTGCCCTGTGTGCCATTTGTGGCTGGAATGGACTGCAGATAGACACCAGTGCCTGATCTGGGCAGGGCTCAGGGCTTGTGTGACCACCCTCTGTGGCAAGTGGAGGGGTACAAAATTAGGAAGAGAAACACACAATGAAGTGGAGGTCGGAAGAGTCCCTGAGTTCCAAGTACAGTCATTTTCAGCCTGAAAAACCGCCTGGTCCTGGCTCTGACTTGCTTTTCAGTGATGCTCTCTCTGGATCTGGAAGGCAGGACTGTGCTTGGAGCCCTCACCCCGGGTTTTGGGGGCACCAGGGGTGTTTTCTCTCAGCCCATGGGGTCAGGTATTACTTGTTAAAAGCTATTACAGAACGCTGCAGTGCTGGTGCTCTAGTTAGACTCAAAGGCTTGTTTTCAGCAGAGCTGGGGATGTTCTTGTTGCTGAACTGGACTTGTTTTGTCAGGTTTTGCAAGTCCAAAGTATTTTGCTGAAGCAGAACTTCTTTCTCAAGACTTTTTCCAGGATGTTGTAGTTCCTGGCACTACAAGATAAAACCATCTTAGGAGTGAAACAGACACTTTGGATGCATTTTAGTGATACTGAACTCGTGTGACTCGGTTCAACTCCAGCAGAGGGTATCACACAGAATGGTAGAATCATGAAATGGTTTGGCTTGGAAAAGACCTTAAAGATGGGGATTGTTCCACCCCCTGCCATGGCAGGGACACCTTCCACTAGCTCAGGCTGCTCCAAGCCCCGTCCAGCCTGGCCTTGGACACTTCCAGGGATGGGAATCTCACCTGCTTGGCTGTGACCCTGCAGTGGGAGCACAGGAAGCAATTCCTGGGGCATGGCTGCAAGGTGGGCCCAATGTGGAATATCTGCATTGCTGCAAGTCTGGGCTCAGCCCTTGGTTCTGTGTTAAGGAGAGGTTTAAGAATACCTGGATTGCTCTCGTCCCAAGCTGAATGTGTTTCTCTTACTGCTTTCCCAGCTTCCACCAAAGGCTGCTTTCTGTGGCGTAGACTAAGGCTGGATCAGGTGTTTTATTACAAAAGCTGTGTTTTGTTGCTGTGCTTTACCCAGAGAGCCCTTTTGAAGCCACTGAGGGGATGGGGACCTCAGTTTGGTCTCTGATACCATTAACCAGTCACTCTCTGATGTGGGAAAGCACTAGAGCTTGTTTAATTCCATCACAGAGCAGGAGAACGTGGCTTTATCGGGTGATGGGGACTGTGAGGCTCCTTGTGTTTCTGTTTCACCTAAACTGAAGCAGCTGCATCCTCTGCTCAGGCAGAATCACCTGTGTATAGTTTTAGGACTGTAATTTCACATCACTCGGTGCTTCTGTGCATTGAGCTCTCAGCTCCTCTTAAATTACACTGGATGTCTGCTAATCGTGAGCTCATGCCTCAGTTTCCCCACTTGGATGGCAATTAAAGCTGCTCCTAGAGTTAACCAGGCCTCTTTGCATGTTATTCATGCTTAGCCTAATGCCATAACACCACCAAACCCAGGGCAGCGACACCCTGAGGCCGCAAATTCATCAAGGTCTTAGTGAACACCTGAAGCTTTGCAACCCCAATGGCTGCAGACACCAACACTGGAATATTATGAAAAGCACTTTCATCAGTCTATTCTTCATCTTAAAAATCCCCTTCTGGACCCTGGAGCCTCTCTTCCCCTACCTGCAGAAGGCATTTGTCAGAGCAGAGGGTGTTGTGTGGGAAGGAGACTGTTTTGTTGCCATGTGGACTGCGGAGCTGGTTGTTTTGTGATGACAACACGAGCCGAGGGAGACCCTCCTGGGCTTTTCCCGAGCTGCACTGGCACCGTGTTGGTCAGAGGAGTTAAAACATGTGTTTGTGTTTCTGCTCTGCGAGTGCAGCGAGTGTGACTCACCGGGAACACGCGGGGAAGACGTTTGTGGTGATGAGGTGTCACTTTTACACAGTCACTTCTCTGGATACAGCCACATTTTAAGGCTTCTTTGCATGCCTGAGGAGCACTTGGGCTGAGCTTGGGGAAAACCACTGAGACTGGAGTGGTCCAGGGCAAAACTCTGGAAAGCAGCAGTGAGTTGGGAGTCCGTGCCTTGATTTAGGCACAGCTTTAGGGATGCAGGCACTGTGCTGGCAATCAGGGTGAGACACATCCTCTGATATTTTGGAATTTGATCCCTTTGGTCCACTGTGATCTGTTTATGTCAGTGGAGCACTTAGATAGAAGCTCTTTAATCTCCCAGAGCTTATGCACATACCTCACAGCACTGCAGATGGATTGGATAAGCAAAAAGCAAACCAAACCCAACCAAAAAATAAAAATCAGCTCGAGCAAAGCCTCTTTAAGCAGTTCAGAGCACACATCCCAGGGGTGCTTTTGACTGTCTTGCCAATGCAATATATGTTTTATGGTCCTTTTAAAACGTGGGCAGAGTCACTGAGCTCTGTACATGTTTGCATTGGGAGTGGGGTTAGTGAATTAACCCTTGCAGCCAGCTCAGGGCCACCTCTCCTCTTTTCCTGAAGGTCAGGTTTCCCATGGCCTCTCAAGGTTTCCAAGAAGCATTTCTTCTCCAGGGCCTGTAATGGATCTTTTCCCAGCCCTGTGCCATGGTGTGACTGTGGCTCCAGGGGATGGCTTGGGAGAGTTGTCACAACTCCTGCCTCTCGTTTTGGCAGCTCCTGGTTTCTCCCTTGTCCTGACTGTGTCCTATTTGCAAGGGAAGAGGAAAGAGGTGATCTCAGCATTGTGAGCTGATCCCAAATTCTTCTTGTCTCCAGTGTGGCTTGGTATCCTTCAATTCTGTAGTTAAATTTTGTGGGGAGAGCAGAAATCTATTAATCTTACTTGCAAACTCAGAAATTAGTGAGGATGGAATGAACTGTGCTCCATGGTACATCTGGTTATTCCCTAAAGCATGAAGAGTGATAAAAACCATGTTATTTTTCTCCTAGCTCACACATTAATAATGCTGAAATAGTGCATTTATTCCAAAGCTTTGGTAATTACAGCTCCTGGACTCTAATCTCAGTTTTTATTACAGGTTTTTATTTGTGAAAGTGGTCACTGCTTTTAGGTGTATGAGCCCCGTAGCTGACTCTCTCAAAACAGACGTGTGGTGGGATTTGGGGGCTGTCCTGTGCAGGGAGAGGATTTGGACTTGATTCCAGAGAAGCTGTGGCTGCCCCATCCCTGGAAGTGTCCAAGGCCTGGATGGACAGGGCTTGGAGCAACCTGAGATAGTGGGAGGTGGAACAAGGGGGTGGAATGAGATGAGCTTTAAGGTCCCTTCCAACCCAAACCATCCTGGGATTCTGTGATCCTTGTGGGTCCCTTCCAGCTCAGGACATTCTATGATTTTAGAGCAGGTTTGTGAGGATTCTGCTCATCCCAACCCCAGCTGTCGCCTCTGAAACACAGGCACTGAGTCCAGTGGGACCACCAGACCTCCTGTGATTTCACATTCAGCATCCCAACACTGAAGTCCCCAAATGTGCTGGCTGCCTTCTCAAAATATGGGCTGGAAAATCACCTCTCTGCCTTGGCTCCTCCTGGAGAGAAAGGAGGAATCGTACCTACCTCAGAGCAGAGTTGTGGTCGATAATGTTCGCAAAGTGCTTTTTAATCCCCTGCTGAAAGGTTCTGTGCAAGTGTGAGTTATAATTATTACGTAAATGTGGCTCATATTTTCCTGCCCAAGCCCTCAGCTTGCCACAGAGATGTTTTCCCAGTCTTTATGTGGATGCCGTTGGGTTTGTAGCTTCCTGGCTCGCTGTAGGAAGGCACAGACTTCCAAAAGAGAGAATTAAATTCTTTTCATCAGCCTGCGAAGCCAAACCAAACCCCAAACCACTTTCAGTAAAGCTTTCCAAGAGGAGAATTGATTATCCACCAGCAGGGAAGAGATGCAACTTCATTAAGGATGGGTGAATGGCTCCAGTTCCTACCTGCAGGTGCCCACCTTGGCAGCAGGGGGTGGGCCCGTGGGTCAGTCGGGTCTCCCGGAGGGAGCACAGACAGCTGAGCAAACACAGGCTCTTCACCGTGTGCATCATCCAGCTGAAATAAACCATGAGCTCATGGCAGCATCGCCGTGGCACCCTGCGATAATTAAACCAGCTCTGGGTCCCCCTGCAGCCCCCAGCCCAGCTTTGCTTACAGGTGTGTTGTTATTGAGCAGCTGGTGTAACAAATCCCTGCCAGTGCCAAGTATGAAACAGCTCAGGACCTGTCCAAAACCAACACAGCCGGGCCTGGAGATGGAGTCCAGGGGGTGCAGTTCTCTCTCCTGGAGATGAAAACAAATCGTAAAGGTTAAAAGGCAGGAATTGGGGCTGTTGCTGTCTGCAAACTGAGGAATCTCTGTGCCTCTTCCCAGGAGGAAAGGAGTTAATAGGTAGCCAAGGTGAGGGTTTAAAAATAGAGCTTTTTGCATAGCTATTTGGTGATGTCTCTGCCATTCCTGCCACCACAAACCCCAGTGTGTTCCCAGCAGGTTTTTAATGTTGGGTGTTTGCAGGTTTTTTATGATGGGTTGGTGAATAGGGAAAATGGGCTTTGGAAGGAATTACTTTGGAGGCACTGGAAACCAGGTAACAGACTGTGTTGGGTCCTCAGTCACCCTGGCACGGTCCCACTGGAATTAACAAGGTGAGTTTGAAACTGGGAGGACACTCCATGGAGCCCAAGGTGTGCGTGAGTGATGGGTGTCCCAAGAAGCCGTGGCTGCCCCATCCCTGGAAGTGTTCGAGGCCAGGCTGGATGGGGCTTGGAGCAACCTGGGATAGTGGGAGATATCCTGGAGTGGAAGGGGATGAGCCTTAAAGTCTCCTCCAGCCCAGACCATTCTGTGATTCCCTTCCTGCATGAGGTTTTTTTTCTTATTCTGTCTTCCTGAGGGCCGTGCCTCACACACTGCAAGATGCAGGAAATTGTCCCGTCAGGCGGGATGTGGGCACTAATGGCCTCTAAAACCTGGCCACAGAGAGCCACTGCTGGGAGCTGAGTTTTCCTGTTGCTCTGAAATTGGGGTTTCCACTGAAATGAGCCATTCCTGAGCCGACAGCAATCCCTGTGTGTGGAGCAGAGGTTGTGGCTGGCAGTAAATGGGAAAGCTGATGCTAAAACTCAATTTGTTTGCTTCATGGGTGCCATTGCTTTCATTAATACAAACATCCCTGTTCCAGACATGGATTTCACAGACCCTGCTGGGGCAGAATGGCCTGTCTTTGCCAGTTTGGGTAACTGTCTCACAACAGCATGTTTTCTGATATGTAAAAAGCTCCTGCAAAGCCCTAAATATCTTGCTTTCAAGGAACCTTTCCCTTGTGATTCCCTTCCAACCCAAACCACTCCATGATTTTATGGTTCTGTGAAGTTGTGGTGAAAACCCTCTTGTGGTGAAAGTTAGAGGGGAAAATTCAGGCAGCCAGAGCATGAAGGACAGGGCAAGAAGGTCAATGCACATTATCTAGGGCTTCCAAACAACTGAATGTTCAAGGATGGGGATTTTAAATCCGTAGGATGATGGATGCGATCTGTCATTCCTGAGGTGCTGGATGAGCCTCCATCCCTTGGGAAATGAGGAGCAGGCAGAGCAGGAGCAGAGGGAACCTGGTTTGCTTCTCTTGAGTGTGGAGAAGTGTTGGACAGCCTGGGACACCCTCCAGCTTGAAACCTCCTCCCTGAGGATTCCATGAACAGGAGTGCCACAGACACCACTGCTGGGAGGACTGGTGCTGTCTCCTGTTGTCTCCCCTCAGAGGAACGCATTCCCCTCAAATCTGAGATAAGGGGCCTGCTGTTTAAAGGGAGTTTGTGTTGCAAACACCAAACTCTTGCTCCATGAGGAGAGTTTGGCACTTCTCCTGCTCTCCTGCTCCGTGACGGGTGGGAATCCATGATTCGGGGTCTGCTCTGCAAGGTTGGATTTATTATTGGTTACTGGCCTCTGCTGTTGACTCGATTCCTGCTCTGATCCTGGAGGATAACTCTCTCCTAGGCTGCTCTCAGAGGGAACTTGCATTCCTTTCTTATCTCCCACCAGCATGAGTTATGCTCTCAGAAATTAGTCCTTATTTATTAGCACAGCGCAGCCAAAAGCCATCTCCAGGATTTTCAGTTGCATGTGCACAAATTCCACCTCCCTTTTCTAACCCCCCTGGGGAGATTCATTAGGAATAACCTCACCTTTCAAGGAATCAGATGCTCCTTCAAGGATATTGACTTCCAACATGTTTGAAGACAGTGTCCCAAAGAAGTTAATGGATTCGGTTCATCTGTTTTCACTTAATGTAGCACTGGAACTGCATCTGGAGAGCTGTGAAATGAACACAAGGGCCCTTGCTTCTCCCTCAAACTGTAAACTGAGGCAGAAAAACTAGGATTCTAGGGGGAGTCATTTTTCCTTCTTCCGAATTCAAAACAATCAGGAGAAGTTTATAATCTGGCCCCGCTTTTGGTGCTTCCTAAGGAAAGGAGAGGAGCAACTGCAGCCCCACAGCAAAGCATCTGCCTCATCCCCATCTGGCAGCACGAGGATGTGGAATTAAAGAGAACCGATGGCAGACCCAGCTGGGCAAGGACAGGTTTGGCTTTGGTTGAAGGTCAGAGGAAGGCTCTGCACTGCTGATGCCCGGAGGTAAAGGATTACAAAGGCGATGGGGAGGGACCGCAAACAGCAGGGAAAGCACGGCAAGGCACTGAGGGGGATCGGATGGATCGTGATATCAGATAGCCTGAGAGGAGAAATGCAGGATCAGCAGCTCCCAGACACCAAGGAATCACCAGGAAAAGCAGCACCAGTACAGAGGCAGTTCCAGTGCAGTTGATAAAAGCTGTTTGTTGCTGCAAACCAGGGGAATTCAACTATTGCAGAGCTGCATCTTGGAGCTGAAGTGGTCCGAAAAGAAATTCCGGAGCAGAGATGCAGCAGGGCACATCTCCCCTCTTCCTGTTCACTCCTACATTACTTTAACCCTGATTTGTGGGAAATTACTCCTGGTTTGTGTATCCAAGAGGAAGGAAGTGGTCTCTTGAGACAGGGTCAGACCCTGGATTCAGCCTAGTTCAAGGTGTTTGCAAACCACTCTGGGAATGTGATAAGGCCCTGGTTTTATTCCTTGCTGATGGTCTTCTGAAATACCTGCAGGTGTGTAGGGCTGCAGGGCTGGATGGGTTTCTGCTGCCATTCACACAGACTTGTCCAGGATGTGGAATATCGGGATTTCGTTGGGAGCTCAATTTGCTGGAGAGAAGAGATACCTGAGGGCAGGGATGTTTTCTTAAACCAGTCAACAGGCAATTGTGAAGAAAAGGGAGAAAAACACCAATCTCTGAGCTGCCAACAACTGGAAAATTCAGTTCAATTCAAAGAAACACGGGCAAGACATCAAGTTACAAGCCAGAAATATCATGTAATGGATCATGGCCCATTATTGACATAGGAAGTGGGATGGTTTTGATAAAATCAGCCCACACAAATGATTTTCTGGACATACAATTCACAAGAAAACTCTTTGAAGAGTTTTTTGAAGGAACGTGGTTATGGTTTTTCCCTGTCTTCTTTTTGTTTGTTCCATTATTGAACAGAAAGGGAGTCCATTGCAGGAGGAGATTCAGCATCCCTTTTGCTCAGGAAGGCTGTCACTGCCTGCACCCTGTGAGTTTTTTCCTAAAAACCATCTGGTAGGAGCCTGGGTGGGGTGGAAATCATGGAAGTCACATCCTCTGTGGTGAGAAATGGTTCTGCACATGTACTGAGTCCTGGGCCAATTGCCAGACAAAGAATCCAAGTTCCCTATTTTGTTGATGAGGGGTAAAATGATAACTGGGTACAACTTTGGGGATGCTTTTGGTCACGTCTGTGTTTTCAGGGGATGCTGGACTGAAAAATTTGGAGACATTGATGTGCTTCCTCCCTAGTGCATCTCATACCGTCTGCTGTGGTGAGGAGAGAAACAAACGCTCTTCACCTTCTCTCATCTCCATCTGGTGATTTTTGGGGATTTTTTTCCATCTCAAAACCACGTTCCATCAGCCTGCCAGGTTGTTTTGAACCATGTGAGGAAACAGGGATCACACTCAGGGTTACACTGATCCCAGCAGTCCCATTTTTGTGGTGCATTTTGCTGCCAGTTTTCTTCACCCATTTTGAAATCAAATGGTTCATGAAGACCTAAATTAATTTGGGGTGGGAATGTTAAGTATCATTAAAAGTGATTAATCTCTTGCTGCTGCCAATCCCACAACCATTTTTGGAATCTTCTGGCTGGATTTGTAGATGGAATCCTTGAGCTTTTTGCAGCCTGGAATCAAGTGAACAAGGTTGTTTGTGTTCAATTTTCTTCGTTGGCTTTGTTGTTGTTGGTTTAGGGCAGGAGGAAATTCAAGTACGAAACTGGGGGGAAAGGTGAATCTGAATGGGATTTGTGCTGCAGTTTATTTGGATGCGTGATGTTACATAGCAGTGAACTCTCAGAGTACCTTTATCTCCAAGTTTACAAATACAACTAAGTCCTACACAAAACTTAGTGCATGATGAAAGATTCAAATATACACAAGGCAAGTGTTTATTTGAATGTGCTCTGGGTTGCCCTGTTTGTATTCAGAAGTGGCTGTTTCATTGTAGGAGGTCCAAAAAATTAATTCACCAGAAGAAATGGAGTTTTGGAAACAGCAGGAAAAGGACTGAAGCTATTTGGGGATCTGGTTTTCAGTTTCTTTATTCATTTTTGGAAAAAGTTTGTTCTGGCTTGAGCCAAACCAAGCTTTTTCTGAGATCTTCATTTACCCAGCTCTGATGCACAAGCACATACCAAGCCAAGCTCAGTAAATTTCTCAGACTTTCATTTTTTTCCAGGGCTCTTTTCCTCCCCACAGACCTCCCCAAGTGCCTGCACTGCGGGTCCAAGCCATGGACAGGTTTCCCTGGGATTCTGCCGGGTTTGGAAATGGTGTGTTGGACTCGCCTGAACCCTCTGGAAGCGCTTTCTCTTTGCTCAGAGCTGTGCTGTGTGTGAAAGCACAGGCCTCAGGGATCATGCTGAGCTCTCACTGATGGGCTGCCAGTGCTGAAGCGAAATCCTGCACAACTGGAGTTAGGGAATTGTCTTGGTAGGGAGGGGGTTTAGAAACTGCAGGGGCATGGGCAGAGTGAGGTGGGGTTGAGCATCAACAGTGCTAAAGGATAATCGTGGTATCCCAGAATGGTTTGGGTTGGAAGGGACCTTAAAGCTCATCTCATTCCAGCCCCTGCTATAACACCTTCAATTATCCCAGGTTGCTCCAAGCCCTCTCCAATCTGGCCTTGAACAATTCCAGGGGTGGGGAGTCCACAACCTCTCAGGGCAGCCTGTGCCAGGTTGACCAGGGCCTGACCACCCTCACAGGGAAGAATTTCTTCCTAATCTCTAATCTAAACCTCCCCTCCTTCATTTAAAGGCTATTCCCTCTTGTCCTGTCACTATAGGCCTCCTAATGAAAATTATTATTACTAAAAGATGTACTGGTGAGGATCTGAATGTCCTCATCCAGGGAGGGTGGTGAGCCTGGAGTCCCAATGTCACTGCCATTCCCATTGAGTGAATCCCAGTGCTCCCAGTACGATCCCAGCAGCCATCAGGTGCCAAGATGCATCCCTGCGGAGGCAAATCCTGGAGGCATTTCCATCCTGTGAGTCTGGGCTCACTGTGCCTGCCCCCCTTTCCCTTCCCTGCCCAAGTGGATTACCTGTGTGCAATATTCTCCATTTCACTTGCTCTCACTGCCCCCTGCACCCCACCCCACCTTCCCTACCTCTTTTAAAGGCTATTCCCACAGCTGTAGGCTGCCTGTGGCCAGGAAATTCCCAGGGAATTACTCTCCCTGCTACCTTCCTGACAAGCAAAAGCTTTTTCCTCTCCAAAGCTTTTCATGGCTCAAGAAGTGTCAGGATTTAAGACCAGCTCCTGCAGCTTCAAGGGGCATCTCTGCTTTTATCCCTCAGGGACTGTTTTGTCCTGAAGTGTTGGGGACCAAGGAGTGTGTGTGTGTGACATGAGGAGAGAGCTCTGGAGCAGAGAGACGGGGTTACAGAGCCACAGTTCAAAGAGACAGCGAGGGCCAAGTGCCAAGTGGTTGTGTCATGGAAGAGCCAAGAGCTGGGCTCGGCAGCTCGAGCCTTTCCAGTGCTGGTGACTCACTTGCTGACATTTTTGGCCACTTCCTGGGCTGGAAGGGGCAGAGGGAAAAGCCATGGAGCTGCTCCTTGTAATGCTCCCTGCCCTGGGCACAGGGCTGTGGGAGAGGGGGTTCACAGAGGATGCTTGATGCTGGGAACAGCTGTGGCCAGTACTCAGAGCTTTAGGTGCTGCATTGCTCATAGGGATAACTTGGAGTTGCATCTAGGAAAGCATGAAAGGTCCATGCCTCATTCTTCCTGAGGAACTGTGGAAAAGGATGTTTCAGAACACTTTACGCAGTCAGTGAAATCTAAAATTTTCCCAGTGATTCCTCATTTAAGTGTGACAGATGTGTCTTTCCTATCTGCTTCCCAAGGACAATTCTCTGTATTCTCTTTTCTCATCTGTTGTATTTGCTGTTCTGTGTTTCAGTAGGGAAATATTGAAAATGACATTTAGGAATTGGCTTTTAACTCTCAGCACTGATCGCTGTCTGTGCAGAAAGAGAAGCTGTCTCAGCTCTGCATGTTCCAGCAGAATGGAGACAACACCCTCTGAAAAGGTTAAATGCAGCTGGTCTGTGCAAAGTGGAGGGGGAGCTTGTTTTTATGGTGGGTTTGGGGTTGTTTTTTTGTTGTAGTTGTTTGGTTGGGTTTTTGTTGAGTTTTTTTAATGCTGTGGTGCTTGGTGTGATACCTGAGACTGTATCCTCCACCCTGTGCCTCCTCCGCCTCTGGCACCTGCAGTGTGTGTATTTTAGAAGGAAATTAAATTGGAAGTATTTTCTGTCATGCCTCTAAAATAGACTTAAAATCTCCACTTAGGTTTAGACTTCTCAGACTTGGGAGTAAGGAGTTGAAAGCATCGGAACTGCACCTCTTGGTACAAGATCCCAGTTTTCTTGTTTTTCAACAGCAGATGTGCTTTGAGGTTTGGTTTGCTGAAGGGAAAGTATTTTCCATTTTTAAAACATCTTTGTGCTTTCTTTTCCACATAGAGGAAATCAGGAGTAAAGCAGGAGGAAAAAACAGTTTAAACTCGTGGGCAGGACTATTTTTGTAGGGGAGAAAAAACCACAGGCTTGTGACCAAAGGGAGAATTCCCTTCGGAAACCTCCACCATGGCAGTAGTGCCACTCTCTCCAGGTGGCAGCTCCTGTGCCATCTCTCTGATCCTTTCTTTGCCAACATCTGGTCCACAGCCCCTGAAGTCACCAGAAATTTTGCCCTTCATTTCCAAGGCTCTCAGATAATGTTTTGTACTCATGCAAACGAACGTGAGCATTAAATATCCTGTTAAATCTCCTCAGCTTTTTCCATCAAATGTGTCATTTAAATAACCTAATTAAATGAAGTCCTTTCATTTTAGATGATGTTTAGATGATGCACATAATTGCCCTGAGAGTGCAGCCGTCCAGCTGGCAGGGAGGTTATAGAAGATGTAAAACATTTTAATAAAAACAAGACCCTCCTCGGGTTTGGACTCTGCAAAGGGATGGAAGGTCCTTGCATTGCATGGGGTTTGAAAACAGCCACAGGCACCAGGGAGCTGTCAGGGCCCTGAGTGCAGAAATCTTCTGACCTTTCCTGTCTTGAATGTTACCTCGAATTCACGGGATGTTCATGGAGTCACAGAATATCCTGAGTTGGGAAGGACCACAGGGATCATCAGCCCAGCTCCTGGCCCTGCACTGACACCCCAGCAATCCCACCCTGGGCATCCCTGGGAGCGGTGTCCAAACGCTCCTGGAGCTCTGGCAGCCTCGGGGCCGTGCCCATTCCCTGGGCAGCCTGGGCAGTGCCCAGCACCCTCTGGGGGAAAAACCTTTCCCTAATATCCAACCTCACCCTCTTCTGATTTCTGAATGTTAAAGGATTTTACCTCTTGGTCGGCACCTCAGTGCAGCGCAGCTTGGGAAGGGGTGAGTCCTGCTGCTTTTGCACCTTGTGCCTAAAGGATGGTGGCCCCTGGGGTCCTCCTTGTGATGCCTTAGGTTTTAACTTTTATATTTTTCAAATCCTGTATTGCTTAGTGTGTAACTCTGACATGTTTTGTGCCTGTTAGCTGCTGTTCTCTCATGCTGGGGTAGACATAACAAAGCCCCTCTGAGCTTGTTATTCAAGGACACTCAGATTGTCCTAGGCCCAAAAGGTGTACACTAGGGCCTCTAGAGAGGTGGAGAAATTGAGGAAATTACATCATTAGCTAACGTTTATATTGGCAAATTGATGCTGATATGCAAATGGACCAAACCTATAAAAGTGTGAAGAACTCGTGACCCGTGGTCCATCTTGGGGTCCATTTTGGCAGTAGCCTCTGGGGTCCCCAGGGTGTACCTTTGAAGGCCTTTCAAATAAATACCACCTTTATTCCCTTATCCCTGCCTAGTCCCTGTTTTTAGGTGGCCACTTCAGGCATCTCTTGCACAGTAATCTCGGAAAAGAGCCTTTTTGGAATGCAGGGTGTGGCCATTTCTCTTCCTGAAGATAAGCAGGTGCTCCTCGCTATGTGCTGCTGCCTGGGAATGCTCCTGGCTCCCTCTTCCCTCCGGTGCATCCGCCTGCGGAGCAGAGCGCCGTGAGGAGCAGCTCCCTCTGCGAGGCAGGAGTGTCTTTGGGAAGGGGCCAGCTCCATGTGTGCAACATTTCCATTAACTCAGGGAGCCAAAGGGCCGGGCTCGGGGCCCAGGCCGCGCTGCAGGCACGGTGCTCGTCCATCACGGATGTCAGCGAGCCGGGACCCCGGTGTGGGGCTCCCACCTGCTCTGACAGTGGCAATGCCTTCCCATGACGTGATGGCTCCAGGGACAGCATCACCCAGCCCTGAGCTGTTCCTGAGCTCATCCTGGGGCTGTGCTAAGGCTGCTCTGAGTAATGCCTGCTGCTGCCAGCCTCCCGGCACGGCCCCGCTGCTCCCGGGCACCTGCTGCCATTCCCTGCACTCCTTCCCCCCTGGGAGGGGACAGCTCCCGGGCTCCTTGGATTAGCTGGAGTTTCTTCTCACAGGCATGCAGAGAACACACATCTGCTCAGCAGGGACACGCTTTTCCAGGACTCTCTTTCCTGCACTGTGATCCTGTCTCAGCCGGAGCCAGGAATCCTTCGCCCCAGAGCCTCACTGTGCTGACACATCCATCCTCACCACAACAGAGCAAATCCTGCTTGCTGGGGTTTTTTAATCCTGCTCCAAGCCAGAAAGTGCTCAGTGTTTCCCTTTTCCAAAGGATTTGGGCCACGTCAGGTCCTGTAGGGACAGGAACTGTGCATACCAAGGGCCTTGGAGGAGGATGCCAGCAGGATGGGTTCCTTCTCCAGCTGAAATGAGTAAGATCCCACCCAGGTAACACCGTGCTTCCATGAAAAAGTATCTCCCACCTCATATGGGACTCCCATTTCCTGCTCCATCCCAGGATCAGTAGTGCCCACCAAGGAGTACTCCATGTGTAGACCCTGACCTTGTCTGCTTAGGCAATATCTGAACCTCCCCAGCCCACAGACTTCAGGAAAACAACCCCGGCACAACCTCTCTGTGCTGTCACTTCCACTTACACATCGTGGGGGTGGTGTTGCCGTGGTGGTTTTTAGCCACGCTGTGGTCTGGGGCACCTGGGTCTGGAAGAGGGACCTTTCCCCATCCGCAAAATCCTGCTGGAGCCCTCCAGGAAGGGACAGCCAAGGCAATGCTGATGCTTCCCTGCTGCCTCTTTGCAGCCTGGGTTGTTTTATTTTCCTCTTGCCCCCTCTCTCCTGCAGCACAAAAGGACATTCTTGTACCAAAGTATTTTTTTTCTACATTTTTGCAGCATGAGCAAAGCAGGAGGGGTGAGGGCAAGGAAGGGGATTGAAAGGTTTGGGAAAAAAATCTCACACAGGGCTTAGTTTACAAGGGACAGCTGAGTGTATAAACCCTGTCTCCAAAGAGGGTTGTTAGGAGCTTTTCTGGCAGTGTTTCCCCTCCTGCCCCCAACTTCTGGCTAAGCTGCTCGGAGGGAAAACAAGGAATGAGAAGGGGGGGAGTGGTTTTGAGTGTTCCAAAAGTCAGAGGTAAAAAAGCCCCCTCTGTAAGACCAGAGAGGCTCATGGAGCTGAGCAAACAAACGTGGGTGAGGGAGCTGGGCGGGTCAAGTGCTGCAGGTGGGGGTCAATGGTTTGTGCATCCCAGACATCATTATTGATAGGGCAAACGATCCCAAAGAGGGACACACATCCCTCTCACACCATGAACTGGTAACTGGTGTGGCTGGGGATCCCAAAGCATCCCAGGCACTGAGTGCTCTTTAAATTCACTCTGAATCTCCAACCCAGACAGTTCTGCTGGGGACTGATTTCCCTTCGATGAGCAGAGGACGGGTGCCAAGGTAAGATGCCTTTCCTGGCAGATTCCTGGTAACCCCACCTTCCCTCTTCTTCTCCAGGTGCTTTCCTTATCTGCAGTGTGACTGAGACTCTTGGTATTTCAGTAATTGGGATTACAGCACCCAAATCAGGAGGCTCCAGTCTATAGACATGGAATTGAAAATGCAATTTCTGGGACGCAGAAGGCTTTTGCTTTCTGCAAGTCCCGTTCATAAACCTGAGCGATGCTGGCTTGCCTCACACCAATATCAGATTATTTCTTATCCTTGGGCTATGGGAAGCCAAAGGCCTGGTGTTTGCACAGGGCTTTTCTTCTGGTATTGATATTATCTCTGCATCTCAGCAAGTCTGTCATCCTCAAGACAAAATGAATTTTCAGGCCTGTGGTCCCAGTGTTTGATCTGGGGGCAGGGCTGGCCAGCAGGGAGGATACAGGAGGGTCTGGATGCTGCCCACCACCCCCACTAAGTATCTTTAGAACTGTTATTAATTAATATAACCCTGATTTTATTTTTTGTTAGGTGTCACACTGTAATGTGTTTTCATCCTGTCCCAAAGCAACACTAATGCTGTGAAAACACAGCTCCTCAATCTGCATTTCATTTGCATCTGGTGTGGGTGCACCCACAGGTATGTGCACAGCACTTCAGCTGAGACAAGTGCTTATTAGAAACACGTTTGCTGGGAATTCCCAGCCCCGTCCACATGGATCCCTCGTTAAACACCACGGGCTGCAGGGAGGGATTGCTGCCTCGGGCTCTCTGCGAGATCTCTCAGCACCACATGCAATAAATATGGTTTTAATAAGCAGTCATTAATGAGTGGACAATAACAGCTTTATTAAGCTTAAATTAAAGGCATGCTTGGGAACCTTAAGCAGAGATTATATGGTGTAATGGAATATACTGGAATTTGGCATTTTTAAGGCTCCTTGCAAGCCACTGAGGGCGGGGGGAGGGGGAAGATGCATTCCCTGAAGCCTCCTCCTGCCCTGGGATCTGTTGTCCCTGGAGCTGGTTTCAGTGCTGGAGCACCCTTAGGAGGAGGATGCAGTGGAAGCACAGCCACTGTTCCACTGAGGGTGGTTGGTGCAGGGTAAGAAAACTGGCTGAGCTTCTTGCAGTGTTGCCTAAGCCTTGCTTGCAGCAGGAGTTTGGGAAGAGGGAGAGGTTTCAGCCCTGCTGTCCTGCCCACGGAGTGGGACTGTGCCTGTTCCCCTCTGTTCCCCTCAGCACCCCAGGAAGGGAGGTTCCTTCCCTCCTCGAGCCTGGCAATGCTCTGCAGAGCAGTGTTTGGGTCCCGACCTCTCCCGTGTGTTCCCATGGGGAGGCACTGCATGGAGACAGCTTTTTCCATGCTGCTCTAATTCCCTGTGGGAGCTGCAGCTCCCTGAATGCTCTGATAAATCACAGCACTTGATTTCTCTGCAGCTGCTTAACCCCTGCCCCCCAAAATCATGGGGATGGGTTTCATGCCCAGGGCTATGTGTCTGTGGGGCTGGGTTGGGAGTCTGGGGTCAGGTGCCTCTCACGCTGTCCTTGCATTTAGTGAGCTTGGAAAACAACCCAAGGACCACACGTTGCTTTGGGACCTGAGCGGGCAGGCAGGAGCAAGGGATGCCAAAAAGGAATCCCACTCCTTGTTAGATGATGATAAAACCATGGTAAAATAACAGTAACACCTAGGCACAAATATCCAAAGTGCATTAAGCACAGGGGTCTGGCTGGAAAAATCTCAGGACAACCTACAACAAACTCCCAAGCCATTGGAAAGCTGTTTACAGGATCCTGTCCCATGGCAGTTTTACCACCCCTGCATCGTCCCAGTGACTGCTCAGCTCTGCAATTTGCTTTCTTAGGTGGGTTACTTTCCATTTTGTGCTGCCTTCCTGGCACAGCTTGCTCTTGCAAACTGGTTTTCAAGCCTGCAGCCATCAGCTCCAGAGCTCCCCAGGAATGTCCAGCCCATAAATGCCCCTCCCTGGCTGTACACAGGGTTTGGGTTGTGTCTCCCAAGCTGTGACAGAGCTGACTTTGGAGATGGACCAATGCAGGTAAACTCAGAGCTCTCCTGAGTCCAGACTATGCCCAGTGTCCCTTCACAGAAAGGCAGGCCAGGATTGCTGGTCTCTGCTTCCAGAGACCTTGGGGTAACCTGGGAAATGACTCGATGTTGGTCTGAATCAGACCTTCCCCTGAGCCCAAAGCATGGGACTTGCATCAGCTCTGTTCCCTTAAATCCGTTTATTGTGTCCCTCTGACCTGGACCCCTTGAACTCCCTCAGCTCCTCTCCTGCTGCCTCATAATCCTCCCAATCCCAGCTGTATCCCTGGCCAGCCCTCGCTGCCCTCTTCCAGCCTCCCTTACCATCTGCATTTTGTTGCTTCATTTACTCTCCTGCTATTTTTTTTTCCATTTACTTTCGAGAATTCACATCATTCCCAGTTCCCTCTCCTTACTATAATTGGATGACTGTGTCTCCAGTGTTTTAAATACAAATTGTACTTAGGAATAGAATTGCTGAGCTGAGCCAGCCCAGCATGTGTCACACACACACACGTACAAGCTCAGGTCTGACTCTCATTGCTCTGCCAGCTCAGAGGACACTTTGAAATCAGTGATGCTGCTGTGAGATGAGATTTGGGCAGTGAAGGGGCTCTGTCTGTTCCTTCTGACATCTTCTGATGTGCCCTTCTGACATTTTGTCAGGACAAAATGAACCACATTCCTCCTGAATTTGTCAGCTCCTTGCCAGGGGTGAACAGGATCCAGCAATTAGGATTTGTTGAGTTGGTTCCCTGAATATTCCACTTTTCAGAGAAACTGGTTGTGTGTGTTTTAGTACCAAGTGTTGCTCTGAATTGGCTGGAACATATAAGATGTTTCTGCACAATATTTCAGTGTTTGATGGGTAGGACAAGGAGTAATGAGTTCAAACTGAAAAACATCCTCATGGCTTTCCCCCTTCCATTGTATTCTGGATCACTGGGAGTTTAGTGAGGCTCTGAAGTAGCAGCTGGAGGCTTCAAAGACATCAAAGCCCCTGTGAGGGTGCTGTGCAAATAGCACAAAATCCTTCTCCCTGCTCTGAAGAGGGAGCAGGTAGGAGAAAGGGGGATTTCCAGCCACTTTCTCATTTCACCCTGAGCCAGGAAACTCTGTTTTGGTGTCAGGAAGTGACCAGGTCTGTTCGAAGAGTTGCTGCTGTCCTGATGATGGGCTTGTCCAAAGGGTGCCAGGGCAGGGGCTGGCTGTGTGAAAAAGTCCTACACTGTGAAAACACTCCCAGAGTCTCACCTTAGGTATCTCCATGAGCCCAGGCACCAGAATAATGGGAAAGGAGGATGTCTGGTTCGTGAGTGGGTCTTTATGAGCATTCTCATGCCTTTAGGGCCATGCTTACTGCAGGAGGAGCTGCTCCAGCTTTCTGCATGTCCTGGGAATTTGTCAGCACAGCTGTAAATGGGATGTCATTCCTAGCTCAGAGAGGGCAGGATATGTCCAAGGGTTTCCTGGTACAGTGTGGTTAACTCGAGTAAGGCTGAGCTGGAGAAGTTACTCAAAGTCCTTCTTCATGCAGTCACTTTCTCGTGACAACTTCCAGAAGTGTTTTCTTTAGCATGAATCACTCCATTTCTTCCCGATCAAGAAGTGTTGTGCAAGCCCCTGGGTCAGCACACGGAGCTTGGGACATCAGGATCAGGACCTGCTGAAATGTGGCATCAGCAGCCTCTTCCCCTGCAAACATCCCGGAGCACTTTGCAGAATCCAGACCTGGAGAATGAGGATGTCTGAGCAGAGGATGGAGGTTGTGGACCTCAAAGAGTGTAGGAAAACATAATTTAGGGCCAGGCTGCAGTTTTCTACCTCTTTGATCCCTCTGAGGAAACATCTCCCCAGTACAGAGCTGGGGTTTACACCTCTTCTCAGAAGGGAACTTCCTAAAGCAAAACAACGCTGTGAATCCTGGTGGGACTCAAACCTTTGGCTCCAGCGTGTCTGGGGACTGGAGAGCTGATGATTAGATAACTGTAAACCATCCCCATTTTACTGCTCACGCTGGCTTTGATCAGAAAGGGATTGAAGCACACCAGGCTCCTGGAGTGGAGGGGAGAAAGCGAGTTGTGATTAAATGAAGCCTCGGATTATTGCAGCTGAAGCACCTGACCTTGCTGCAGGGTTTGCTGCTGCTTTGGGGAAGTCTGACTCCCTCGATGCCTCAGTTTCCCCAGTGCTGTGGCTTTGCCAGTGCCTTCCACCTGCACAGCTGCTTCCCAGCACAGGAAGGATGTGGAGCTGCTGGAGTGAGCCCACAGGAGGCACCAGGATGATCAGAGGGATGGAGCAACTCTGCTGGGAGGAAAGGCTGGGAGAGCTGGGATTGTTCAGCCTGGAGAACAGAAGTTTCAGAGGGATCCAACTGTGGCCTTCCAGTGCCTGAAGGAGCCAACAGGGAAGACAGAGATTATTTACGAGGGCCTGGAGTGGCAGGACAAGGAGAAATAGCATCAAGCTTACAGAGAGTGGGTTAGATGGGATATTGGGAGGAAATTCTTCCCTGTGAGGGTGCTGAGACCCTGGCACAGGGTGCCCAGAGAAGCTGTAGCTGCCCCATCCCTGGAATTGTCCAAGGCCAGGTTGGATGGGGCTTGGCGCAACCTGGGCTAGTGGAAGGGGTCCCTGCCCATGGCAGGGGCTGGAACCGGGGGATCTTTGAGGTCCCTTTCAGTCCAAACCATTCCAGGATTCTATGGAAGTGTAACTTGAGCATCTCACTCCCACCTTGCTCTGGAGGGAGTCAGCAGGGACAGGGGCACCCCCTCTCAGGGATGCTGGGTGGGTTTTGGAGCTGATGAGTTTCTTATTGGAGAAATGTGATGGTCCTGCTCCCACAGGTCCCTGCTCCAGCCCCAGCTCCAGCACAGCTCCCTGCAAAAACCAGACCCTACCACACTGACCCTCCCCAGATTTCTCTTGGGCTGTTTTTCCTTTGGAACAGGGGAGCAAAAGTGAAAATAAAGGTCTTTAGTTGCTTTTTTTTCTCATTACCCCTAGGCCAGTGATCAGAATTTGCTGCTAGTTGACTCTAAACTAAAAAATTTCCTCAAATCGAGGCTTTTTCTGCTCATGCTGCCCTTGAAAAGACATTGACTGAAGGTGTTAGTCTTGCCCTTGCAGTTGCTTCTACTGCAGCAGACAAGCCCAGAAAGGGGGAAGAGGGGACAAATAGCAGGAAGAAGAAAGAAAAAAATCAGAATGAAAGAGAAAAATAGGGTTTAACCAAGTCTGATGAAGCTTGTCAGGGTGGGAGTGAAACCCCAAAGCACCTCAGACCCAGCCCCATCCCAGCCTCTTTGATCTCTCCTGGTGCTGATGTCCTTATCTCTAGGAAAGATATTCCTGTTTCCTGCCTTGTTAAGTACTTGGAAAGTCCATCCTTGTCTGCAGTGGTCTCCAGCTTGGGCTGCTGTGTTTTGCCTGGTTGCTAAGCTTGTCTCATGCATGGTTAATGCCTGATGAGATCATGGTGCCATTTAGCATTTCATGGATAATTCAGGATTATTCATTAGAAAAATCAAGAACAAGCAGGTGTATTCATAGCCTGCCTTCATGGAAAAAAGAAAAACAACAACCTTGGGAAATGCCATGAATTATTCAGTGGAGACCAAAGGGCTGCTTGAGTTGGGGGAGCATGGGGAGATGGAAATTGCTTTTCAGAACAGCTAAATCTAAAGCTTTTTAGGCCATTAACCCTGCAAATGTGGGTGGTTGAGTCAATCTTAGTGAAGAGAGGCTCCTGTCTCCCAAGAGAACGCTAGGAAGGGGATTTGGAGGAAGGTTTTGTGTTTATATTCTGTGGTGGGTTAGTGGAGGCAAGAGCAGAGGAGTTGGAGAGCAGGAGGGGAGTGCTGTCTCTGGAGGCACAGAGGTCTTGTCCTCCCTCCTCGGCAGGGACCTGAGCTGTTTTCTGTCCAATCTGTGGGCAGAAGGTGTGAGACAAACCCAAGGAAGGGTTAAAGGTGTGGGATAAACCTAAGGAAGCCTTAAAGAAGCTTTAAAGAGCTGCCTGTTCCGTGGGGTCGGGTGCTCCCTCTGTCACTGCCTTCCAGAGTACAACTGCTGAAATGTCCTGTGGGGACAATCCGGCCTTGGACACTCTGATGGTCTCATGGACACAGCCACGCTCAAGAATTGCACTTGGATCCTTGGCCAGGCAGATGAAAACCACGATCTTGAGTGTCTGATGCCTGAATGCAAAGTGAAAGTGCTGCCTGTCCAGGAAAAATATTCATTTGTGATGTGTCCTGGGAAGAAAGGGAAGTGTTAACGCTTGTTGGGTAATAAAAATAAAAGATTCGTGAACAAAACTTTATTATCATTCACTGCTCAAAGTGGTATTTCTCAGTTTTCAGGTTTTGGTCATTTTATTTTCCAATAAAACAAGTCCAACACTTTCAAGGAAATCAGATGCTTTTGGTGAGCTTTTTCCAGTTAAATGAAAGCACAATCTTCCCTTGGAAAAATGGTTCAATGGACATTTTTCAAGCTGTCCTAGCAGGGATTTTTGCAGTTCAGCCTGAAGGGAGGAAGTTCTGTAGAACCATGGAGCAAAGCAGAGCTCGGGAACTCAGGCGTTCCCAGAGACTGAACTACAGCTCTTGCACTTCACGTTGAATTGTCCCAGTGCTGGTTTTTCTGGAGTGTTCAGAGTGTAAATCCCAGGGGCAAATCCCAGCCTGGGAACTGGGTGCTTTGCCACGTGCATGCTGTGTGACCTGGGGCTCGTCTGCAGGGTGGGTTATTCCCGGGGGTGAAGGTGAGCACCGTGTGCCCAGCGATGCTGTGCCATGGGATGGGTGCACAGGGATGGGAATGGAGCAGGAAGGGCCATTTCCCACACTGGAATGTGGGTCTGCAGCTCTCTCGTGCACAGGAGCACGGGCTGATCTCATCCTCTGCAGCTGCCCGGAGTCATTTGGAGATGACAAGCGTAAAAACTTAGGCTTTATTAATTCTAGAAGCTGGAGATGCTTAAATTTTCCACGCTGATGGCTGGACCTCAGTTGTTGTTGTTTCCACCATTATTTTTTCTCCTTCTTCAGAAGCAGAGGCTTCAGGAAACCCCTTTGGCCCCAGTGGAAGGGACCACGGTGTGGCACTCAGCCACTCACCTGGAAGAATTCGCTGTTTATTTCTTTAATTTCCGTAATTGGAAGGTTTAATCACAGAATCCCAGGATGGTTTGGGTTGGAAGGGAACTGAAAGATCATCTCCTTCCAATGCCCTGCCGTGGGCAGGGGACTTCCCACTAAATCTGGTTGTTCCAGCTTTGCCTTGGACACTTCGAGGGATGGGGCAGCCCCAGCTTCTCTGGGCACGCTGTGCTGGTTTTATTGAAATCTTGAAAACCATTTGCAGGAGGAAAAAGCTTCCCTAAAACAGAAGGGCCTTTTGGGGCAAGGTAAAGGAAAGGAGGGAAAAAACATGGATGAGATCCTGCTCATGCTTGGACAAGAGATGCCAGCACTACCAGTGTTTTTTTCTTCCTGAACAATCCCACTCACCGTGCCCCACTCTGAATTTTAAATAAACCTAAAAGCATATTTGGTGAATATATTACTTAAAATACTTTTCTCCACGGGCTGGCTTGCAGCTTGATGGGGAAATATGTGTAGGAAGGGAGAAGGGGGGGTGACTGTGTCTGGATTTTATCTGTATGCCTCTATTTTACACCCAATTTGTGCAGGGACAGATGCTGAAATAAATGCACATTAAGTGGAAGATCTTTCCAATCCCTTTTTTTCCCTTCATGAGTTTGTTTATGTGAACCCAATATATACGTGCTCTCATTAGAGTCAGGTTTTACTTCTCTCTTTCTTTCTGACAAATAGTAAATTCACTAAAAAATGTGGTGGAGAAATGACTCACAAATACCAGTCTCATTTGGCAAGTACATTTTAGCCAGAAAGAGCTTTGGGGTGGTTTTTTTCTTTTTTGATGTAGAAATGTTTTGCTTTGACATTTTTCAAAATAAACCCTTTTGACCCTTCTTCTTGTATGGAGGATTTTCAAGAAGTGACCAAATTAAGAGAATAAAATGTTCTACTAAATTAAAAGAATAAACTAGCAAATGAAAAGAATGAATCAAAGTGAAACAGAATGCTGTTTTAAATCAGTGAAAATATTAAGTTGACCCAGTTTTATTTATATTTGGATTTTTTTCCTGAAAACTCTCCCAAGAGCCAATTACTTTTGACCCAAACTGCAAGTTTCTCCTGCCCTTTTTTTTTTTTTCTTCCTCTGCTTAAAACCACCGAGGTCACAAACCTATTATGTCCAGCAAAAAAGCTCCTCTCAAATTATAGCCATGAACTCTTTGCTGTCTGATTTCTCCAGGGGAAGCCAGCTTGCTCACACCTACACATTTTAACTTCTTTTCTGACTGGGCAAACCCACTTTGAAGGCAATAATGGTTAAAAAAAGATAATAATTAAAAATGACTCCTGCTTATAGGTGCTTGTTAGGGTTTTAGGAGTTCTCTTTTTATTTTTTTTTCTCTTAAAGACTTTTTCCCCGTACACATTGATGAGGGGCAGTGATTGCCAGGTACTGAAGAGAGACAAAAAGGCCTGGCCACAGGGGGAGTCCAACTGGCTGGCCCCTTTTACTTGTGATTTTCTCGTGTAGGGCAGGGATGCCAGGAGATCTGGACTGGGAAAAGGGGGTTGGGTGGGGCCTCTAGCCCTTTTGGGGTCCAGGCCTTCAGAGGGGAAGGAAGCTGTGATAGCCTGGGGAGAATTCGCCATCGCTGCAGCCTTCTGCCTTCTGCTGCCTTCCACCAGCCGTGAGGGGAGCCGGCTCAGAGCGGCTTTTGCACTGAGACCCTATTTTATACCCTACCTCATCAAAGGAGACACCTTTTCACCATCTGCTGGGGTGTCTCAGGGAGAACCCCCCCCGCCCCCGGGATCCCAAGCCCACCTTTCCCTGCCCCACAGGGAGCCAGGCTGAGGCTGTCCTGCCCCCTCTCCACTGCTCCGAGCCTTCGCTGCACTGTAGCTCCGCAGCCCCTGCCTGCCCAGACGTCCCGTGGCTCCCNTGGTTTGTTTGCCTTGTTTCATATATATTTTTATATATATATATATATATATATATATATATATTAGTAAAGAACTGTTATCCCTATTCCTCATATCTTTGCCTTAAAGCCCTTTAATTTCAAAATTGTAATAATTTGGAGGGAAGGGAGTTGCATTTTCCATTCCAAGGGAGGTTCCTGCCTTCCTTAGCAGACACCTGTCTTTCAAACCAAGACAGTGCTACCTTTAAATTAGTGGAATTGTGGGTGTTTCCCAAATATTTTGGATGAGGCTTGGAGCAACCTGATGGAGTGGAAGGGCCATCTTACACACTGCTCGTGGCAGGGGGGTGGACTGGAAAGGTCCTTTCTAACCCAAACCATTGAGGGATTCTAGGATTTGCCTCCCTGGCTCCCTGCTAGCTCCAGGGCTGGTTTGGAGGCTCTTGGAGCATTTCATCCCCAACCTCCAGCATGGAATTTTGGGCAGGTTTCCTCCAGGCTGCAGCCCCCAAAATTCCCCCCAGGCCCACCCGCCCCACGCCTGCTTTAAATCACCCCCAGCCTGTGGAGGGGGGGTGATGTCAGCCCTGCAGAGCCTCATGTCCCCCCAAATTTTCCCTCTCCGGTTCCTTCCCTGCCAAGGGAAGCGCCGGCCTGGCCGTGTCCCGCTCACCCAGAGCTGGGATGAGCAAACCTCAGCCCCTCTGTTCTCCCCACGTTTCCAAACTTGACATGAAAACAGCTGAAAGATTGCTTTGTAACCTGAGGCTGTTCATCTCATGGAACATCAGCCTCTGCTCGGAGCCAGTTCCAGACCCCCCCCCATGGCATGTGCAGCTCTTTGAGGGAGGTTTGAGCTCCTTCCCCAAGTGCAAGGACCCATCAGAAAACCTGGGCTTGGCAGAATTTTCAGGAAGTCTTAAATTCCGCCCTCTGCGAGGTTTCCCAGGTCAGGTATACAAAGCCTGACCTGTGTGAATAATCGTTTCTGTGGTTTACAAGCAGCTCCTAAAAGCTTAATAATTAAGAAACTGCTTGTGGCTCAGTCCAAATAATTCTGTTGATTTTTCTCAGCTAGTAAAAAATCTGAAGTGTTTCTTATCAAATCAAGACTTGTTTTGGTCTGTAGGGAATTTTTTTTCCGTTTCTATTCCCATTCTTTCAACTAAATTTAAAAGGTGAAAATTTAGAAGTGGCAATCTACTTGGAACTGGAAAATCATAGGCATGAGAGGAACCAGCCCAGTGCCTAGGTTGGTGAAAAAGTTCAAGGGGCCTATTTTTACTCCCTCAAAATTGTTTCCTTTTGGAACAATTTGCAAAACCAGCCTGAGCTTGAGCTATTTATGAATCTTCCAGAATGTTTCAGGGAAAAATGGCACATAGGTGTAGCCAAGGTAAGTCCAGCCTGCCTTTATTCCTCCTTTCGGTCTCCAGGTATCATTGATATCCCAGTGGGTGCAGCAAACCCAGGGTGGAAGGGTGTCTGTGAGTGGTGTAACACCCATTTTTTGGGTGATTTTTCTGGCCTTTCCTGTTTTTCTGGCTAGGTTGGCAGGAGAAGAGCATTCTGCTGGGGCTGGGAGGTGAAAACAAGGGAAACTTTTACTGGTGGCTCGAGGCATCCAAAAAAAATCATTTGTGTCGTGATTTGGAGGCCGAGGTGTGTTTGGGAACAGGCAGCTCAATGGGTGCATTCATCTGGGAGCCCAAAGCCCTGGGCAGGGAAGGGCTCCGGGATTCTCAGAGGGGAGCTGGAGGTGGCACAGCCAAGGAACAGCCCTGGTCTCACTCCTGCTTTATCTCTGTCCTCTGCTCCGGTGTTGGAGCAGCCTGGGAGGAGGGAAATTGAGCCAGACCCTGCCAGGTGTGCAGGGAGGGAACACATGGATCCCTGGGCTGTGGGAGTAAAGCAAAGTAAGGTTAAATCTGGATCAACTCCGAAGCAGAGAAGGTGTTTTACTGTTTTACTTCTCTGCTTGTGTGGGTGAAGCCCTTGCAGGCAGGAGGGTACCTTTTCCAAGGGATGGAGTGATGGGACACAGGGAATGGTTTCCCACTGCCTAACGGCAGGGATGGATGGGATATTGGGAAGGAATTGTTCCCTGTGAGGGTGGGGAGGCCCTGGCACAGGGTGCCCAGAGCAGCTGTGGCTGCCCCTGGATCCCTGGCAGTGTCCAAGGCCAGGTTGGACAGGGCTTGGAGCAGCCTGGGACAGTGGAAGGGGTCCCTGCCATAGCAGGGGGTGGCACTGGATGGACTTTAAGGTCCCTTCCAACCCGAACCATTCCATGATAATAAAACCAGGATTTGAGTTTGGGCTCCATAGGACAACAGAGATGGAAAAGCACCTGATTGTTGGAAGTCAAACGGGCCAGCTGGAGAGAAGTCCTGCACAGAGCAGCCTCCAGGTTATCTGCAAGGCAAAATCATCCCAGTATTCAGCCCCTTGGCTGGAGTCAGGTGGAGGGAGAGCTGGATCCCACCAACCCCCTGATAGGAGCATTGGCTTCATTTTAGCTGAATTTATACTATGAATTATCACCATGTTAACCCTCACTCAGAACCACGTTCTATCGATTCTGATCCTATCCCAGAATGTGCCATCTTTGATTTATAATTGTCTGTCTCTTTAACAGCCTGGAAAAAAAAGGGGGGAGGTGACTTGGGAAAGCACCAGGTACCTTTGGCACTGCACAGAACCATGAAACATCTGCAGGGGACCATGGGATCTTCTCTTAGACTCACTGGGTTCTGCAGCATAGCTAAAGCTGCACCTGGCAGGAATGAAGGAATTCATCTGGAGATGGGAACAATTTGCCATTCAAGCACAAGGAGGGGGCAGACAAGATGAGAGGGATCCTAAGAGGGGGAGGGAGAAATTATTTTTAAAAGGAAGTTCTCTGTTAGAAATGTCCAAACTGGATACTTCTCTTGCGAGGTTCTGGCAGATCCTTTTCAAAAGGAAGCCTGAAACCTTTTAAAGAGAAATATCAAAGGAAACACTTTTTTTTCTTTCACTGACATTTTTCACAAAACTGAAATATATTCCTTGACAGACTACAAAGTGATCCAGATCCTCCATCCAAATGCAAATGGGCGTTTAGGAGCTCTTACCAACATATCAAAGAGCTCTGGGCCAGGCCTTTCTTTTTACTTCCACTGCAGCTGCTGCCATTCCTGTCAAGAAATGTGAAAATAGAGCAGGGAAAATGACTCCTGGTGTGGTTTTTTTGGTACTAAGGCTTTGGAAGAGCTGCTCTACATTCTCTTTTCTGAGTTTATTTGCTGGCTGAAATGGCTGGGCTCAAGAAAGGCTCTGGCTGTGATGTGGGTGTTTTTTCTTTTGGGAGCCCTTGGAAAACTCTCTTTGAGGGAAAACCAAGACCAGAGCAGGGTGGAAAAGGACAAGCAAAGTGACAGCAAAATGTCCCAAATTGCTGGAAGGGGGTTGTCTTCAGGAATTGTCCTGGAGGAGGAGGTGGAGGAGACCCATCTGGGCTGCCACGTGCCATCCACAGATGTTACTGCAAGTTGCAAACATGTGCAGGAAAAATGGGCAGCAACATGGATATCTGATCATCTTTCCTGAAAACTCATGGAAACACTGGGCTCTCAGACAGATTTTTCCCTCTTAACCCCCACTATTTGTCAGAGGGATGCTGTGACTTGGGAATAACTGAAGCAGAGGCTTAAAGCACAATGTGGGAGTTTATTCTGAGCGACTCTGAGTGCACCTGAGGCTGTGACAGGGAAGGTTTGTGCTCTGTGGAATGGGAACAGCCTGTAAATCCTCTCAGCACACCTGCAGAGAAACATCAGCATTAAAATATCCCACTTTTTTTCCCAGGGATTTTCTTCTGCAACTCCCCAGCCACATTTGCCCCATTCCATTTAAGCTGAGCTCCAAGTTGAGGCTGAATTATCTTTGCTGTGTCTGATAGGGATTAGGCAGAGGTTGTCCTGAAAATCACAGAGACTGTCATTCCAGAGTACCCACTTCTTGTTAGTTTTACCTTTTCACACAAATGAGATTAGAAAGACCAGGAAGAGCAGAAAATGGTTCTCTTTTAGGGGAGAAACAGCCAGTCAGGAATTTGTGTCAAGTCTTATTTGCTATGATTTGCCTGACCTTGTGCCTGATGTTTTTACCAAGTACTGAAAGGGGAGCTGGGTTTACTGAGTTCTTTTTCCAGAGTATGGAATCTCCTTTATTTTTCTTGTGTGTGTGTGTATATATATATATATATGTATGTATATGTGTGTGTGTGTGTGTGTGCATGCACATACACGTATATATCTATTTTTTATATTACTGAGTGTGGTGCAGGACAGCAAACCCACATCATTTTTTTTCCCCTCCTAATGGCATCTCTCCGGAGTCCTGATTTTTTGAGCTATTCCAAGAATGCTGCCGATGTCTGTGCTGTGGATGGATGGAAAACTTCTCCTGTCAACGGCCTTTCCAGCTCCTCGTGGTGGCTGGAACATTTTGGTAGCCCTTAGCAGCTCATATCAGAGAAGGACAGGACCACCTAAGAAAGACCTAATCCTTACTGTGGCCAATGGGTAAAGCTTTGTGAAGGAAAGGCCTGGTGAAATCATGGCTCTGGGCTGTTACTCAGCCTAAGTAGAAAGGGACAGTGGGAGAGTGACTCAGCTAGAACAGAGGAAGTGAGGCACGCTGTGTGCCCGCACCGCGGTGTGTGGTGGTTGGTTAAAATTGGGTTTGTTGGGCCTTAAAACTATGGAAACTGACAACCCACTAATGGCGTAAAAAGGCCGGGTTTTTTGTCAATAAAGTTCCTCCTTTGCACCTGCCTGGGGTTCCCTCGTCGCTCCATACCACCACACCTTACCTGTGGGTGTCCACGTGGAATAATTCTTGCAGGAGAGGAGGAGGAGATGCTGGGTAGTGGTCCTTAAATCCACACCAGCTCACAAAGCCTCACAGCGATGTGTGAGAGTCATTCCCAGGACAAGTTTACAAATTGTTTAAGAAACTAAGCCCTAAATCCCGTTGGGATTAAAGGCTCTGAGGCATTTGGGAAATTGTTACCCTTTGAGAGCCAAAAAGAGCCGTGATTTTAGGCTGCATCCTCCAACAGTTGCAAAGGATTCCCATCATCATCATTCCAGGCAAACCCTGTCTGCTCTGGGCACTGAAGTGCTCTGCCTGTTCCATTTGTCTCTGTCTAAAGCTGTATCTCTCACCAATGATCCATTACTTGGGAATTCGCTTCCCAGGAGGAGTTCTGATGCCAGAAAACAAAATAGTTTGGGCTTTTCTCTGTTCATTTTTTTAACATAGGTTGGAAAACTCAAAAGCAGAAGAGGGAAAAATGTTAATCAAACTTTGCCATGAAATATAATTCCCTGAGCAGGCTGGAGGCATTGGATGGATCCAGACCTGTGGGTAACCTTTCCCAGTTTTCCAAGGTGTTTGGGACCAGGATATATTCAGGTCGCTGACTGCACATATGAGTAACCTTGGATGGTGGGAGGTGTCCCATGAAGGGCTCGGTACTGGATGATCTTTAAGGTTCCTTCCAATCCAAACCATTCTGGGATTCTGGGATTCTCTGGAATTGTTTTGGTGTGGAAATCAGGTTATCACAGCTGCCTGGTTCTCAGGTTTTGGGTTGGGACTGCAGGAGCAGCTCATATTCCTCAGAGAGCCCCCCAGGACATCACAACCCCTGATGTCACCTCACGGAAGGGCCAGGAGATGTGCCTGCCCCAAAAACCCACCCAGGATACACAGGGACATGAGCAGAAGCCTGGGAAGCCTCTTTTCCCAGCTCCACCAAGCTCGGATGGTAACGAGGATCTGCTTTTATCTCTGTGGGTATTAACACCACTATAAACTCCCTGACACTGCAGTTCCCATAAAACTGAGGTGGGACTCCCGAGAAACGGACACTTCCCAGCTCTGGAAACAGTGCAGAGGGGTTTTTTTAACAGCTACAACTGTAATTTAAAGAGAGAAACAGTGGTATTCCAACTATTTTGTCTTTAAAAGGAAATACTGAATAACTTATGGATAAGACATTAACCCAGGCCTCGACCACTGCGGTTGTTAAAGAGCCCTCGGCACTGTTTGCAAGAGGGAAGGTGGAGGGTGTTAGTCTTGGATTCCTGCCTAAATTCCAGTTTAAGGAAATGCATCCCAACTACCTAAAGTTCCACCTGCGTTTTTACTGGCTCTGTATTGCCAACCACGGATCAATAGGCCTGCATTTCTCTGCCCTTCACCAGTGAGAAAATGGCCAAAGCTCCGGGATGCGGTTGATTCAGCTGGGAACCCGGCATTCCTCCTGCAAACCTCTTGCTTTTGGGGTAGGATTTATGGTTTGTGTCTCAAGCCTTTATCTTTGGGCTTGTTCAGAGGTGGAACGGGTCTCGTGGTGGAAACCTGGGATGCTTAATTAGCCAAAATAGAGGGAGAAAGGGACCAGCAGCACTGGGAGCAGCAGCATCCATGCTCCAGTCACATCCCAGAATGGTTCCTTACATAGAAAATTCCCTTGGACCCCCACATCTACTCAAGACTGGCCTCACTGCCAAAACAGATTTTAATTACCCTTCCAGAGGTTGTTATCTCTAACAGCTCATCATTTTAATGGGATAAATATCCATCCTCTCCTGCAGCAGGATCCAGCGTGGCACAGGCACTGCTGCATTCCAGCCCAAAGGTGGCCACACTGCATCCACAGAATAAAGTGATCCCTGTAAAACGAGTTAAAAACAATCCTTCTGGATGGAAAATGGGAATATTTGAAGACATTTATTTTATCTTTCTTTGGTTTTAAAGATCATACGCTACCAGCCTGTGAAAAGGCATCATTTTTCTTCCCTGGAGTTATTTATTATCCTAATCCTGCTCCATCCTGCATGTTACAGATTGTGAGGCTTTTCAGTGAAACCATTAATGCTTTAAAAAGCAGATCAAATCCCATTTTCCCACCCTTTTTTTTCACTTCATCTTCTCTACACCCCAGCACGGGCACATTTTAATGGTGGGAATCAGTTTACCTTCACAGCCATTCCCACAAATACAGTTCAAGTTCCAGAGCGTGCAGGGAACTGTAAATTTGAGAGACACTTTGTATTTGGATATAAATATTTTTCACACTTTGGCAAAGCATGTTTCACCTTGTCTGTATGAATAACAATGTGCTGTCCTCTGCTATCCCAATTTTGCATTTCAGAGTCACTCCCAAGGGATATTTCCAAATGCTCAGGGGGGTGGTGCTGCTGCTGTCCTGGTTTTGCAAATGACAGTGCCAATGTGAAATGAGGTTAGGATGGATCTGGTCATGCCCCTGGCACAGGGAACAGCAGGGTTTAACAAAAATATCTTTTGTTTGGTGGGGCAAATTGACTGTGAGGGTGGGTAGGCCCTGGCACAGGGTGCCCAGAGCAGCTGTGGCTGCCCCTGGATCCTTGGAAGTGTCCAAGGCCAGGTTGGACAGGCTTGGAGCACCCTGGGACAGTGGAAGGTGTTCCACTGGATGATCTTTAACGCTCCTCCAACCCAAACCATTCTGGAAATCTATGAAATGTCAGATGAGGAACTTCTCCGGAAGAAATGCTGGTGGGACTGGAAGCAAGGGGGCTTCCTTGGAGGAGTCAGCCAGTTGGTGTGTGTGAGAGAGAAAACACCTTTGGGCACAGCACATTTTTTGGTGAGTCTGTGAGTCTTGAGCATCCCATGGGACGAGAGCTGGTGCTACGGACACCCGTGAGAGGAGGGGGATTTATCTTCATGTGGGAGCTGGAGGTGGCATATTTAAGAGCAGGCTGAGCTGTGAGTGTGTCTGGTACAAGCTGACGTAGCTTTAAGACCAGAATAGGTTTCCATTTTCCACCTTCCAGGCGATCACGGAGGAAAGAGATTGTCTCATTTTTTCGTGTACATATATCTCGTCTCTGAGTTGCCGAGGCAACACTGTATATGTTTGCAGGCTGGAAGGATCTGGGGATGGAAAATGAAGCCAGGGAGTGGACTGAGGAGAGAAGTCCAGCAGGAATTTTCCCCACGACATTGTGGCCGACTGGCTAGCACTAATTTAAACCGGTCTCCCGGGATTAGTCATCAAACATGAGATTTTCATTTTTTATTATTTTAAATCAACCACAGTTGCTCCTGGGAGGCTGTTTTTCATGTTGAAATTAACCTCATGGAGATGTAGCTGGTGGGGGCTGCAGGAGGGGAGCCAGCAGGGAGGGTAATTCCATAGAAACACAAACAAGGTACAACATCTCGCTCCGGCCGGTGCAAAGCTGAGCCCCCCGGGAGCAGCAGCTCCATGGCACTGCAGCCTGCTGCTTCCACCTGATGGGAGACACCTGGATACCTGCATTTCCTCCATGGCCACTCAGCGCTGTGTTGTTTTTTCAGGATGCCTCAGGCACAGGGAGAAGCTGCTGCAAGGATCACCTGGAGAAACACTGCACGTAGCTCCTCGTGCCAAGGAGGCTCCTGGTTGCAGCCTTGAGAGTCCTGTGGCACAACTGAAGGTTCTTAGAAGTTTCTTTTTCTCCCAGGTCTGGGGGGCATTGTTTCCCAACAGATCTTGCTGCCGCTGTGCCACAGCCTCAGGTTTGCAGGTAGGGGCAGAGAGATGGACACTGCCCCGGATTTGGAGCAGCCCTTGGGCGGGGAAAGGGAGTGAGCTCTGGGGGACACGGGAGCAGTTCTGTGGATGCCTTGAAGAGCTGAAGAAGGACATTATTGAGAATTATTCATTTCTCTATGTTCAAGCACGCTGCACCTCACAGAGACCCACAGAAGCTTCCTGTCTGCTCCAGAGAGGGTTTTGGAGATTGCGCCTTTTAAATTCTCACAGATTTTAAGGTTTATTTGTATTACTGTGAGGGTGGTGAGGCCCTGGCATGGGTTGTCCACAAAGCTGTGGCTGCCCCTGGATCCCTGGAAGTGTCCAAGGCCAGGTTGGACGGGGCTTGGAGCAACCTGGGCTAGTGGAAGGGGTCCCTGCCCATGGCAGGGGGTGGGACTGGATGGGCTTTAAAGTCGCTCCCAACCCAAACTATTTTGGGATTCTACCCTGCAGCCTGAATTGCCCTGGCAGGGACAGAGCCAGAGCTGTAACCACATTGGCACCTCCCACCCATCCTTCCCATCACTCTTTCCCCCAATCCATCTGGCACTTTGACCCTCCATGGACTGTGTGTGTCATGAAGAAGCCCCTTCAGCTCTTCAAAGCATTTTGGGGGTTTCCTCCAGCAGAACTGACCTTTTCTCTACCTCTTCCCCTGCACACCCCTGCCTGTAAAAGGCAATTTGTGCTGCGACTTCAAAACGCTTGGCAGAAGGTTGGTATTTCTGCTGGGCGGCTTCCCCCAGGTTTTTTCATCTCAAGCAAATAAATAAGGCAAGAACTTCACAAGGAAAAGGGAAGCAGCGGAGGTGGCAGTGCCATTCCTGGTGGAAAGCTGGCATTCCCCACCTCTGCTAAGTGAGGTTCAGAGAGGACATCTGGTATGAGCATTTCTAACCTCATCGTTTGATTTCACTGCACCGAGGTTGGTTTTTTCATCCCTTTTTGTCAATCGCTTGAGAACAGACTCATAAATAGACAAACTGCCCCATGTGCCAGGAACTGGTGTTCAAAAACCCTCCTCACATGTAATACAGAGTTCAATAAGTGTGGGGAAGGAGTTGCTGGTGCTGAAGTCCCCCTGGGATATTTCTCCAACCTCCCCCCTCCCCTCTCAGGTCTCTGGGCCCTTCCCTGCAGGTGACCCTTGGCCTTGGGGCAGTTGCAAGGGGGCACAGAGGGGTCTGTCCATCCATCCTGAGGGAGAACAGGCTTAGCAGGGTGCGGATGGCTCGGAGCAGCATATGGAGGGTGGTTACAGGCAGAGTGTTTTCAGCTGTTGGGAAAAAGGCTGTAAAATATGATTCCCACCATTCCAGCCCTCTGGGCTCGGACTACATCAAATTGGGTATTTTGCCTCTGGCACAAACCAAAACCTGATGCGCCAGAGGATGGTAAAGCCCTCGCTTAATCCCTTTAATTGCTTAATACCACAGCCAGCGAGGAAATGTGTTCTGATCCTGTTAATCTTTGCTGTGAAAGAAAAGCTTTTGTAATTGTATCCGTAGCTCACAAACCCCTGTTCTTCCCATAGCCTAAGAACACACCCTTCCTTCGCCATCACCAACAGCAGCACCTTCAGCAGGTCAATGGGAGAGGAAAAAACACCGGTTTCAGTCTTAAAACCCCCCAAAAATAAAAACAGAGGTGAAGTACGAGGCCAGCCCAGCAGGAGGTGGAAGCAGGATGGCACTGGGCAAGGCAAAGGGGCTGTCCCCAATTCAGGGGATGCTCCAGGGAGCTGCCTGGCTCCCTGCCAAGGTTTTTAGCCCCTCCAGTTTCCAAAGCACCACACTTCATCCAAAGAGGAAGAGAGGAAAAGCTGGGAGGAGGGAGGGTGTTTCTGGTATTGAGCAGCAGTGCAGGGCTATTTCTCTCAGCAGCTGACAGTGTAAATGCATTTCCTGGCAGGCAGCTCGCTCTGTATTAAAATTCTTGATGAAGATTATTAAAGTGTGTTTATGAAAAGCCTGCGAGTGCTTCTTGGACTCCAAGCTGCCTTTCACAATGACATGTTTGGGTGCGGGCTGAGTGCTCAGGGGCTGTTAAAACCAGGCTGGCCAAACCCACCCGCTCCACTGGCTCCAGGTGGTATCTGTAGGAAACTGGATGGTCCCAGTTTGGTCAAACAGGGAACCAGCGTGGGGTGACTGTGGCCAGTGCAACCCAAAAACCTTGCTGCAAATGTATTTGAGTGTGTTACGTGATTTTGGGATGTGCTTCTGTTCCCCCAAGTGGCTCAGGGCTGGAGTGAGCTGCAAAGGGATGCTGAGGAGCCACGGGGCTGTGGTCACTCCATTTCCTCCCCTGACCCTCCACTGGTGCCAGAAAAGCTTTTGGGGGACATTCCATGCTGGAGACAGAGCCATCAAATTCTAGACACGGACAAACGTCCCCACCTCCTCTGCTGGCACCTGGAGGCCCTGTCACCGTGTCATCCTTGGCTCCAACTCCCTTTTCTCTATTCTCTTCTCTTTCCAGCCCAAGGTAGGATTTTTTTAACGTGGGAGACCAGGTTTTATATCTAAATATATGTCCTTAAAAAAAAGTTTCCAAGAACAATGGTGGAAGGAGCCCAAAAATGTGCTAAGAAGGATGAATGCATTAGGACTGGAGCCCAAGCAAAATATCAGAAGGGTGAATCAGAAAGAAGGAAAGGAAGGGGAAAGAAATAGAAACGTATGGAGTTCTTAAAAAGACATTTTTTCCTTTTAATGTTAATGGCAGCTTTTCAATTTGAGCTTTGAGTGCTGGAGAAATGTGTCCACTGCTGCTGCCTGGAGCTGTGCTCTGGGGGGATGCAGAGGCATTGTTGCAGTGACACATTCAATCTGGTTTCAATCCAGCCCCATTCAGAAATACAGAACGGTTTGGTTGGAAGGGACCTTTAGAGGTCACATTCTTACAGGAACATCCCTTAATTCTTTTAGGTCTTGCTCTGGGGTTTCCCTGTTGGCTCCTGCTACCTCTGGCTCATGTCTGTAAAACTCCACGTGTGCTGCAGCGAATCCAGCACATCCTCCTAACCCACAGCGTGCCACGGGCAAACCTGGGATTGTTCCCCTCCTCCTTCAGAGAGTTCAAAGCTCTTCCCTTGGAGAAAGGTGAATCCCACCCAATGCCAGTGGTCCTGGTGCCACACAGCCCATCCCATCCCAGGCCAGGACCCAGGGAATGGCTTCCCACTGACAGAGAGCAGGGTCAGGAGGGATATGGGGAAGGAACTCTTCCCTGTGAGGGTGGGCAGACCCTGGCACGGGGGGCCCAGAGAAGCTGTGGCTGCCCCTGGATCCCTGGAAGTGTCCAAGGCCAGGTTGGACGGGGCTTGGAGCAGCCTGGGGTAGTAGAAGTTGTCCCTGCACATGGGAGGGGAATGGAGCTGGATGAGCTTTAATTCCCTTCCAAACCGTTCTGGGGTTCTGTGTTGATTGAGCAGGCCAGCAGCCCAGCAGGATACAATGTGTGGGGGATGCTGAAGGTGCAGTGCATTTCCTGGAGCAGGGACAGGAAATGTGCTGTCCTCTGTGTCCTCTGGAAGTGGCATCACCCTGGGTTTAGGCTGGTTTTCTAGATCTGGTTGTGGTGTCTGGTGGTTGCTGCAAACTCGAGCATCAGCCTGGGTGTCCTGGCACATCTCTGTCCCCTTTCGTGATCTGGGCAGGCAAAACCCAAGTTGTCTTGTCCCTTATCTGTCCCTTTTTATTGTTGGATCTGTCCCTTCACTTCTCCTGCAGCTCAGACCCCTTCCCACGTTATCAGAGGTTCCAGCCTCAGCAGTGCTGATTGCTGAGGGCAGATGAAGAGGCCAGAAAACAAATATAGTAATAAAAATCTTGATTTTGGTTGAATGAAATGGGAAGAATGAGGGTCAACAAGGATGGAGTGGTGGCTGCAGGCAGAGGTGGGAGGAGAAGTGGGACACCGAGCCCAAATTCATACCCTGGTGACTGTGACATCCATCAGGGTTAAAGACAATCTGTGCCTCATTAATCATCTGATATAAACAGAGGGAGACTCACTGGAACACAGCGGTGTCACTGGATGAATGGCCTGGAGTTGGAAAATAAACATTTCAAGCTCTGTCTCGGCGTTTATTTTTGCTGAATGCCTTCTCTGCACCCGGGTGTTCTGCTCACGGCGGGGTGCCGCCACCCCAAACCCATCCCAGGAGCAGTGCTGGAGCAGGGACTTGGGCTGCTGGGTGAGGAATGCACCAAACAGTGCAGGAAAAATCCTGGAGCAGCCACAGCGACTGCCCTGGGTGCTTTTATGCTTTCACTGTGAGCTGAAGGGTTTCTCTCTTGGTTCCCTTGGGTTTTAGCAGGTGGGAAGTGCAGCAGCCTGGTCGGGCTTGGGCGGGACTGCGTCCTTGGAATCACAGCCTGTGGTCAGCCGTGGTCCAGGGGAGTGGCTCTTGTGTCTCCATCAGATGCTCTCCATGTTCACACACCGCTGGCTTTCCACAAACCACAGTTGTTTTTTCTTCAAACCTCTCATTCCTGTTGGGGTTTTTTCTCTCCCCACTTCCCTCTGCATCGACCCACCAGGTGCAGTCTGGAATCCACGCTCACCCCAATGTGTCTTTATTCTGATTTATTAATGTGGTTATTGTGCAGATGATTAGAGACATATCTGGGGAGATTTTACCACCTCAGAGCAGACGTGGAACTGTTCTAGAGCAGTTAATCCTTTACAAATACGGATTTAATCACACCAGTATTTCACACACGATAACTGTCCTATCCAATGTAATCTTTAGCTGGCAACCTTGCTATAAAGAATTTCATTTCAAGCTATTTTTTTTTCCCACAGGCTCATTAACTTCTGCTGCTCAGGAGATATTAACAAAACCACAAGTGGATGGCCCAGCTCCGATATCCAACCCTTCCACATCCCACAGGGATGCCAGGTGGTGCATTTGCTGTACAAGGACCTTCACAGGGAGAGGGATTTACCAAGCCCTGAGCAGGTGAGTGGAGTTTGCTGCATCAATGGACCCATTACCTGATTATTTTTACCACATCTCAGTGCACCTTGTTCCACCTTTGCCATGCTGCCTGTTGGGGTTGCAAGAAGCTGGAAGTACAACATATCCCCCCTGCTGTGACATCAGGGATAATAAATTCCATTAGAAATGTTACTTTGGGCTTTAGGTTTCTGCAGGTGAGAAGAAAACAAGCCCCCCCCAGCTCAGCTATGCTTGGTAGGAAAATAAATGACATAAATGCTGGCTTTTCCTGTGCCTGCTGACTTGCCATGGCATCCAGCCTGGTTCCCATCAGCTCATCAGCCATTCCCCAGGACGGGCTGCTTACAGGAGAAGACAGGTTGAGAAAAGAAAGAATTTCCACTGGGTTAAATTATTTTAGCTGGAAAAATAAACTCTTGACGCAGCTCAAAGCCAGCCCAGTGCCTCCCCAGCTGAGCAGGAGGTGCTGCCATACAGCAGGAGGGCTCCCTGATATCCTGGCTGCTCTGTGCTGAGCTGAGGAAGTGCAGATGTGTGGGACCCCCTCAGTCCCCAGCACCCCCTGGCCCTGTCCCCCGTGTGCCACTCATTCCCTGTGCTCCCAGTGCCCTAACAGGGAAGAGGCAGCAGCCTTTGTCTTCAGAGCGCCCTGGCATGGAGCCGTCACTCTGCCGCTGCTGGGAGCCCTGTCTGACCCCTTTTGTGGCCCTTTTGTGTCTGGGACTCCACACTGATGGGTTTTGTCCCCGACACCACCCTGCCCCACTGCCCCCAGCCCCTTGGCCAAGGGGGCTGTGGGGAAGGACAAGGGGATATTCTTTGGAGAACAGTGGGAGATCTCATGGCGGGGCAGCCGGCTCGTGGCCATCGCCCACACTGCCCTCCACACCTGGGTCATGGCGGGCACCGGCATTTTTGGGACTGTCTGGGGCACCACAAATGAGCTGAGCACAGAGGGAGGCTGAGGAGATGGGGTCAGTGCTCGGTGATTGCAGGCAGCAGCCAGGGAGAGGTGACAGCCCACTGGACCCTTCTCCAGCAGCGCTGCAAGGCCAGGAGAAGCCCAGGCAGCCCTTTAGGGCCTGAGCTGTTCCCAGCTCACTTTGCAGTGTCCCACTGGCACCCTATGCCGTGTGGGAGCCCCCCAGCCCCGTGTGCTGCTTGTTTTGGAGTGAAGGAGGCTTTGTCTGCAGAGCCACCGGACAGTTTTCTACAGTCCACCTTCTAAACTTCCCCATTCCTGGCCTTCATCACACCCAGCATCTCCTTGGGCTGTGGCACAGCCAAATATTCTCGTGGCCAGGTGCTGCTTCCATGCCTGACCTCCCCACAGTGGTGGATGTTGGTGTGTGGGTGGGATGCTGGGCGAGACCTCCCTTCCCTGTCCCTCTGCCCATGATCCCTTCCAGCACGGCTGCTTCCACTCTCCATGAGATATTGCCCTGCATTGCTTTGTGTGTCTTCTGCAAGGTAAAAAGCCCTGAAATGCTCCCTAATGACCATGGCACGGAGTGTGGTGGGTACCAGGAGCCTGGGGAGGATGCAGGTGGCTGCAGGAGTGATAAGGATGCCCAGGAGTTGCTGTGGACAATGTGGAAAGAACAGGGGCGGGAAGAGCCACTGAGCCCAGCCCAGGATGTTGTTCTCTCCATCCATGCAGGCCTTTCCTTCGTGAGGTGACATCTTTACTGTTAAAAGGTTAAAATGTGCATTTTTTGTGGCTCAAATCCCAGCAGGAACAAGGTCTTGGGAAGGGAGGGGAATCTGAGTGAAGCAGGGATGGGAGGGATTAATGTTCCCCCAGCTGCTTGGGGCTATCAAACATTGTCTTTGGGCTAGTGCTGGGCTCTCTGTGGGGCAGAAGGTGAGACCCCATCTGTGGGAGGACCTGGAGCAGGGTTAGGAGGGCCAAGAGCAGCTGATGTGCAAAACCTCTGGGATTTTTTCCCTTTTTTCCCGTTAAAAACCCTCATCTCGGCAGTTTTTCCCACCAGCCTTCCTCTGCACAAGCAGGAGCTTCCCTGAGGGTGGCCGACTTTCCACCGCCGCTTTCCAGGGGATTTCTCCCCCTTTTCTCCAAAACCCTTCTCCCTTCCTGCGCAGCTGTGAGCAGGGATGGTGCAGGGCCAGCTCTCCCCTCGGGCCCGTCTCAGCAGCAATAAAGCTGTCGGCAGCGGCTCGGGCCGGGCGGCCTCGTGCTGGAGATGCAATTTGGGAGGCAGAGCTGCAGCTCGGCCCGGCTTTCCCTCCATCCCTCCATCACCGCCCCGCCGGGTGCCAGGAGACAGAGCTGGCGCTTCTCCCACCAGAGGAGCGGCGAGCGTCAGCCAGGATGTCTGGTGAGAAGGAAGAGGATGTCTGTGAGCACCGAGGGAAGCCCTTCACAGACCCTCTCCTCTCCATCCAGCTTCCCAATGGTATTCCCAGAGCCAGGAGCCAGCAGCCTGAGAGTCTGGGTCTCCATGAGAAAGAGAAACCACAAGGACCATCAGCCCTGCAGCAATGCACTGCCAGGGACGTATTCACCCCTTCCCAGCATATGTTTGCATTATGCTGGGGGAAACTGAGGCAGAAGGTTCCCAGAGGATCCCAGAGGATCTTCCTGCTCCACAATCCCTCAGTCCCACCAGCAGAACACAGAGGGTGCTACAGAAATAAGGAATTTCCATCCTGTCAAAAATTAAAATGTTTCCGACTGTGGGGATCATCTTTAAATACAGAAGTTTGGAATTTCACCTACAGAGAAATGCTCACAAGAGGGAAAATCTCCTCTTGTCTTTACAAGTATAACTGAACGCAGGAGAGGAGTAAGGCACAGCACAAGGCACTGACCCTCCCAAAGCACAGCGCTCTCAGAACCCTGAGGAGGTGTTCTCTGAAGAGGTTTTCATCAAGCCAAAATGGGCCTGCGAAGTGCTGTCTGGTAAAACTCTATTCAGCTGGAAAAGCACTGTCTGGCTTTCCCCTTGAAGCTATCTCTCTAGACCTCATACAAAGTCTTATTTTTGCACTCCTTTCTGAGATGGGCTCCACTTCTCCATCTCAAGGCACCCACAAATCATGGTTTGCCTCTCTTTTTAATTTCATTTCAGTGGCTTCTGTTCCTGCTCTGGTTTGATTCACTCTTGGGTGTCTTGGAGCTTCTCAGGGAGTTTCGGAACCAGAAACGCCTTTTCTTATTTGGCACTGAAGGTGCTGCTGGAATTGTTCAGCACCTGAAATAAAGTACCCTTAAATGTCTCTGAAAATTCAAGGATAGGGAAAAACTGGGATAGGGATAGGGATAGGGATAGGGATAGGGATAGGGATAGGGATAGGGATAGGGATAGGGA
>VZRV01009255.1:348476-377820 GCA_013398115.1 Falcunculus frontatus | reverse complement strand
GTGGACGGCGACGGGGACGGGGGAGGGGACGGAGACAGGGATAGGGATAGGGATAGGGATAGGGATAGGGATAGGGATAGGGATAGGGATAGGGATAGGGATAGGGATAGGGATGGGGATAGGGATGGGGATAGGGATAGGGGTGGTGATGGGGTGTTTGGTGATGCTCTGAGCACACGGCACTCCTGGGAAGTGTGCAAAGGGAAGGAGACAGTCGTGTGCAGGGACTCCTTGTGTCCTGGGACTTGAGGGCATCACTTGGGACATTTCTGCTTCAGTCCCTCTCTCTCAGGCACATGGTGGGATTTTTGAAATTGTCCTGTTCAGGGCCAGGATTTGAGCTTGATGATCCTTGTGGGTCCCTTTCAGCTCAGGATATTCTGTGATTCCATTCTGTGTTTGCTGTGTTATTTCTGTTCATCCTGGTACCCAGGGAATGCCGGGGTCAGGAGGAGCTCTGACCCTTCCCAGAGGGCTTGGCAATAGATAAAGAGGTATTTCTGTATCAACTGGTCTCACTGGAAGCTCCAGGCTGACTTTCTCATGGGAAGAGCAGCCTTGGTCCATCCAAGTGCCCCCTGCCTGTGTGTATTTGTGCGTGTGATCCTGACACCTCTCCCCCCACAGCAAACACCAGCCCTGGCCAAGCCCCTGCTGTCCATCCCCGTGGCCTCAGGGATGGGTGGGAGCCCTCCAAGGTGGGTGATGAGGAAGGAAAGGGGGGTCTGGCAACACTCTGGAGGGTGTGTGATTTCACATTTCCCCTTTGAGGCTTGTAGGACTGAAGAGCCCAGTGAACCCCAGAGCCCCCAGTGCAGCTGACAGCTCTGCTGGAAATAGATACGGTCCCATCCCGCCCTGGTGTTGTTGTTGGCAGGCAGGCTTGGAGGCCTCCAGGTTGGATTTGTCAAGAGCACAAGCAAAGGAAAATTGTTCTCATCTGAACAAACACAATCAGTCGCTGCCAGCTGCTCCAGTGCCCCAGCAGAGGATTCACGTGGCTGGCCCTTTTCCCCAGCCTGGGCTACTGGTCTGACTGGGTCAGAAGGACTCGTCTGTCTCTAGTTGATGTTTTCAGGGGATGTTTTGTTGCTCATCCTGCCTCCAGCTTCCATCCAGGGGAAGGGATGGGGTCAGTGCAGGCACCCTGAGCACTGCCCTTCTCCTCTGCTCACCTGTGGCACAGGGAAGGGTTCTGTGGTGGGGTTGCACTTCCCAGAGGGTGGGAGGATGGCAGGAGGTGACATGTCTGGGCTCCAGTGGTGTTGGAGTGAAAATGCTGCAACCAGCACCAGCTTTGCCTCGTGGATGCGTTTGCAGCAGTTTGTTGTGTTGGCTTCACACAGGAATGACCAGGGTCTGTCTCTGTGCAGGCTCATGTGTGACTGCTGAGGGACAGAGCCAGCTCCACCCCACAGAGCCCACCCCTGGTAATACCCTCTGACACCTGCCCCTCTCCAAACACGGTCACTTTGAGCCCTTCTCTGTGTTTTTCCCCAAAAAGCAGCTCCTTCCTGCCTTTGGGACCTGTCCTGTAGAGCCTCAGGTGGGGGTTGCAGCACAGCTTGCGTCACTTTCACGAGCTGCATGAAACCACCAGCTCAAGTATCTCACACGGATAAATTCATGGATTCCTCCCCTCCCTCAGCCCTCTCCCTGGGGGGAGGATGTGGTTTCCCAGGGCTGCAGAGCGTGGCTGTGCTGGCAGATGTGCTGTCCCCGTGTCCCCCAGCCAACCCAAACAGGACCAAGTGACCCACTAACATATTTTATATTGTATTATAATATAATCTTCTCCTCAGAGCTGCTGCCTGCTGAGTGTCTGCTGCAGAGGAATTTCTGTGCCCTGAGAAGAGGGTGGCTCCAGGCCCCAGGGGATCTGCCTGGTTGGTTGGGGAAGAAAATATCTTCTCAGTGTCTTGGCCAGATCACAGAGCAGAGCTGTGCTTCCCTGTGTGCAGTGGGAACATCACCAGCGTGGGATGGGACTGTCTCCATCGCTGTACTCAGGTTTGTTGCATGGTGGGTGTTTTAATGAGAAACCTTCCCTAAAAGCCCTGCCTGGCTGCAGCTCAAACCAGCCCATGTTCCCTGCTCTTGTACAGCTTCGATCTGTTCCTAATTGCCAGAGAACGAGCCAAGCCCCACCTGCTTCCTACCACCCACAGGCAGCCCACTGGGCCCACTCCTCCACTTTCCAGGTCTAAACTCACCTCTGATTGCCACCCTCTCCTATAAGACACTTCCAAAGTGTCTGACAAAAATGCACTCACAAAACCTCCCAGAATCAGGAGCCTGCAGCTCTCAGGGCATGGAGGATGTCCGTGGCTTTAGAGCATCTCCACCTCTCTGGCTACCTCCTGGAACCAAGAGATGGAGGGGACAAGAACGGCCCCAAAACCGCTTAAAATGTGAGTAATTTTTCCTCCTTTAAACCCCACCGTGAGTCTCTCATCAGTGCAAGGAAATGCATCTGCGTTCCTCTTTTACTGCTCACTGCTATTGGGTGATTAAAAAACGGGGCAGCTGGGGCCACTCATTCTTGACCTGGAGGAAAGCAGGAGGCTTATAAAAACTCTGAGTGCTGCAGGAATTATGAGGTAATTAAAAAAAATCAGGCCAGAGCTGGGACCACGTCAATAAAAGCAGGAGGAACTGATGTCAGCCCCGTGCAGGATGTGGGGACTGATGGCTCTGCCCTCTGCTCCTGGTGCTGAGCCGGTGCTGGAGCCTCGTGCTTCCCACTGGCAGGATTTGGGAATTCAGGAGACAGAACAGATTCTAGGGCTGGGTGGACTCTCATTTCCTTGGTGCATTCAGCTGACTTGAATCCCTCCCTCACAAATGTAAATCCCGTGTGAGCCTCGGCCGCGGGTGTTTTATCAAAGCAAGATGAAGAGCCACCAAAAAAGCAAAAATTCATATTTAAAGGGATGAAGAGGGGTTCCAAATCACCATTTGGGGGTTAAGAGGCCTGGTTTTAAGGGGGAAGCATATTTTGCCCACCACAGGGTCATAAGGATTAAACCAGGGAAAGGAAACCTGGTTTTTATTTATCGAGGATTTCTCTAACCCGATTTAAAGACTCAGCTTGGGCTTCCTGAACTGATAAGAAAAAAGAGCAAGAAATCAGCAGGAATTAATATGCAGGGCCTTTCCATTGCTCATTGCAATGATCCAGGTCTCTCCAAATCTGGGCACTGACATCCTCATTTGGGGCTGCTCAGGGCTGCCTTTCCAAAGAGCAGCTGCCTCCTCCAGGAGCAGCACACGGGAGGTTTTTGGGAGCAACCTCCTGCCACCCACATCTGTCCCCATCCCACAGTCCTGCAGGACACAGATCTGGGGTGTTAAATGCCAGCAGTGCTCAGCTGTTCTGCCAGGCTTGGGCCCTGGCAGCAATTAAAGCCCCACCAAGCACATTCCCATCCCCACAGAACCCCTCACGTGTCCCTGTAACCCCCTCCCCAGCAAAACCCCTTTGGGGCAGGCAGCAGAGGAGGGGAGGTTTCCCCTGTCAATTCTCCCATAATAATTGCTGGCTTCATTAATCCATTTTCCCTGTCTGGGACCCATCTGGAAGCCAAGCTATGACTCTGCCCTTGAGAGACTCTCAGGTTTTTGCCTGATTTCAGGGTCTTTATTCAAATATAAGGCCTTAAGGAGAATGATACAGGGAAGAAATCCAGCCTCACTGCTTTGTTTCCTGAATATTTCCATCCCAGCTGATGGTGTCAGGTTGGTGGGTGTGGGTTTTTTCCCCTTTTATGAATGAACATAATACTTCTGCAGAAAGGGAGGTGTGAGCTTGGATATTTTCATCCTCGGATTTTAGTGATCATTAATAATGCCTGCAGTGCTTCCTGTAAGCACGAGCCAAAGATTTGGGATGTAGCAGCTTCCTAGTGGAAAACGGGATTTTTTCCAAATCATAATGTTTTGCAAAGATGACACCTTGTTTCTGATAAATTCTTTTCACTTTATTTCCAGCTTTTTGTCTTGCTCTTGTAAAAAAACTTGCCAGGTATGTGTTTAGATATGTATTTATAATAAAGATGCCTGCTTTAAACAAATTATTAATTAATTAAATGAAATATTTCTGCCCGATCAAGAGAGAGAAAGTGCAGCTATTTGTAACTGGAAGGGAGTTTGCTGTGAGCTCCTCTGGAAGCCAGGCTGTGCCCAAATTGAGCATGTGAGATCTGCCACATCCCTCTGGTCACCCCAAGCCTGGCCAGTGCAGTAGATGGGGGTACCCAGGGAGGGGGCAGCAGTCAGATTCTGCCTCGTGCCCCTGAGCTCAGTGCAGTCTCATCTCTACCTTGTGATGAATTCCAGCTGATTTTCCAGCCTGAGCTGTCCAGCTGCTCGTGTTGGATTATAAACTGGAACTTTTACAGGCTGTATGTGGGGTTTGTGGCTTCCTTTCCCTCTCTCTGTCTCCAAAGTCCATGATTCTTAATAAATCATCCTCTAGCCTGAGTTGAGTCTTGCTGTTTTAAGTTTAACTAGATTATTTTTTTGCTGATAAGCCAGACTTTGAATTCTTCCCAAGATCACGGGTTGGGGCCCGGAATATCATGGAGGAGAGGCTGTTCATGGTGATCTATCACATGGGAACAGCATCAGGCTCTCAGGTTTCCCTTAGATCAGCACTTAAAGGCACAGCACTTGTATCTCATGGAGCTGGTGGGAGGGAAGAGTCAGGGCTCCCACCAGTTACATGGAAAATGGACTGGGATGACAGGAATATGTTGTATTATACATCAGTGCCAACAACTTCCTAAGGCTTTGATCCTGACTTCACTCAAATTTCCACTCTTCCATCTGAACAGACCCAAATCCATCCAAGGGTGGGATTGAAGTGGAGCAAAGCGTTGAGGGAACCTGCTACACCCTCTTGTTGTTTCCCTTGTTCTTCTTTGCCACCACCCTGACACCACATAAATTTATTTTCCTTGACAACTCCAGGCAAATGTGTCACGTTTTCAGATCCATCATGATCCTTGTTCTCCCAGCCAGTGCCTGAGCTCCTCTCCCACTATCGCTGTTGACTTTGGCCTCCTCCTCAGAGCCCAGGCCAGCTCCCATCACATCCCACAGAGGTGTCCAAGTTGTGTTCCTCGAGGATTAACCCTGCAAGGAGCCAGTGTAGAGCATGGCACGGGTCACCCTTGTATCAGGAGGAGTTCCAGCCCAGCCCTGGGTAGAGCAGCTCCGTGAGGGGCTTTACTGGGATGAGGTGGGAGGTGGAGGAGCCCTCCTTGAGGCGTGTCCTGTGCTCACAGCCTGTGGAAAGAATGGATCAATCAAGATTAAAGGTGTTCCTGATGAGAGCAGCTGGGAGGAATGGTCAGGGTCCACGAGACACGTGCGTGGTTGTGGTTTCTAGAGCCATTCTCCCTCTGCTAATGCCTGATACTGGGCAGCCCAGTCCCTTCCACCCCAATCTGCCCCTGGGCTGGCTGTGATCCCCTAGCCTCACTCCTTCTCCCAGTTCAGCCAAAAACCCCCATCCCTGCAGCCCCAGCATCCAGGTCCTGGGTGGGGTTGGCACATCTTTTATCTCACTGGGCCCAGCAGGCCACAAATTCCTGCGGTTCTGGGGTGGCTGAGGGGGGCAGGGTCTTGCCCGGTGTCCCCCTGCTCAGGAGGGAGCTCCCTGTGTCACACACCAGTGTGTTGTCTTGGGAAATCTGTGCTGCTGCCCAGCTGGGGGCTGGAGACCAGCCAGGGGCCACTCGTGCCTCTGTGGGAAGGCAAGATGGAAGATGGGGTGAAGCTGTATCTTCATGGGAACTTGTCTTGCTTTCACTTCTTTAAAATTATTTTTCTTTTGGGAGGACATTTTATACCAGAAAGATGCCATTTTTGTTTTTCTACAGCTCAGGAAGGTGAGTGGCTGTGAGCTGATGGCCTCTGTCCCATCTGTGCTGCCTTCCTGATGCAGCCACCAGCATGTGCAGCACCAAGAGCTTCCCCTCGGAGACTTTGCAGGAGATGAGTTTGGCTGGCAAAGGCTGGTACCCCTCAGGTGTGGGCTGTGTGAACCACACTGGCAGGGACACTGGCAGCATCCTCTGTGGGATTTGGTGGGTTCTGGATTCCCCCACACCTCTCCTCACTGCAGCCATCACCTCGCAGTCGAGCTCCCAAGGTGAATCCCTCTCAGAGGGGGAGAGCTTCACCGTGTATCTGCTGATGGATGCGTGTTTTCCTTGGCATTCTCTGCCTCGTGGCTGCTGGATAGTTATCTGAGTGATGAATTCATCTGCATGGGGACCCCTGAATCGTGGGGCAGAGGGAAAGCATCTATTAGAGCAGCTTGGCGTGAGGGAGAAGGAATAACAAAGAGGAGAGGAGTGGTGGTTGCACATCAAAGCCGTGTCTCCGCTTTCCAAGCCCATATTTTTCCCAGCCCATCTCCTGGATTTCATCTGGCCGTGGTGAAAGCAGGCACAAGCCAGTGGTGTGGTGTGTTAGAGGCTCATCTCTGCAGGGAGAGATGGAGTGTCTGAATTCCAGCCATGCTGGGCATGTTACTTCCCTCATTGCCTCCCCTGCCAGGGATGGTTTCTCCATGGGGTGGAGAGCCCTGATATTCCATGGAAATGCCTCAGCTCGGGGCCGCCACGCTGCCGCAGGGGAATGTGACAGGGGACATCAGTGTCACGGCTCGGATCACACACAGAGCCCAGGTGTGGAAACCCCTGGCTCTCTCCAGCCCTGGTGCCAGGCTGCTCCACATCCCACGTGGAGCCAGCAGCTCCCGGCTTGCTGAGCTCACAGATTGCAGCAGCAGGGAGAGAGGGAGAGCTGAGCCCCGAGCCCTCGTCTGTGGCACCCCCTTGTGCCTATGCACGTGTGGGGTGCTCCTGAGGGCTTGCACACATGAGGATCCTGCTTCTCCTAAACAACCTGGGAAACGCTGCCTGTGTGGATCTGGGAGCCTTTTCTCAGGATTGAGTGCCCCTGCAGGAACCTGAAGTCCACAGAGTGGAACCATGGGTTTTATATCCCCTGTAAGGAGGTGCAGGCAGGGATCTCTGGGACAGCTGAAACCCACATACCCCTTAGGAACAGCAGGATGGCTGGGGGTTGGACTTGTTTCAGGAAATAGATAACGTGTCTGATCAAAGATGGATGGAACAAATCCAGGACAGGGATGCAGGGCCAAGCACTCATGGGAGGTTAGGAAGGTGCAGCTGGGTGTGTAGGGTCATTTGGAAAGAGATCTGGCCCATTTCTGTGCTCTATTGCTCTGAAACAAGCCCCTTTCTTGTCTTCCTAAATCCAGGCTCCCAAAGTGAAAGCACCATCCCACGTGGTCTGACAGAGGAGTTGTGGGGAGCAGCCCCATGCCTTGGTTTCTCCGAGCTGTGTCCCCAGGGCAGGTTGTGTGACAGAGGAAGCAAACCCTCCACCACCTCATGCCTTTGGACTGCCAGATCACAGGGCTGCCGTCAGAAAGCTCAGCACATCCCCCTGGACCTCCTGGAGATCGTCTGGGTGGCACAGCAGTAGGAAAGGAGCTGAAAAATGGGTTAAATTGCTTTTTCCCCCACAATCTCAAAGCATTCATGATGGGACCTTTTGCCAGCATTGTGCAATGCTGGCTCACGTTTTGCTTGAACTTTAGTTCTGCTTTAATCCATGCCACAGTAACCTCCAGGGAAAGGAATGTTGCTGATTCCTGACTTCAGCTGTGATCAAAACCTTTCAGCTCCTTCCCAGGCCATTGTTCTGTGTCCTGTCAGCACTGTCCCCAGGGCAAGGGCAGCTGTGTACCTGGATCAGGAGCGTTCCTCCATCAGAGCCAGCACTTCTCCAGCCCTGCAAAGCGATCCTGCAGATGCCTTGGAAAATCAGCATTGCCCCGTGACTTCCAGTCCCCCAAAACCACAGTGAACTCTCAGATGTTTGTTTGTTTGCTTGTTTTGGCAGGAGGAAAAAAGGGCCAAATTTGAGTTTAGGGAAATGTGTCATACATCCTTCATCTGGCATCATGGCTCTGGCTGGAAAAGCCATTCCCCACTTCCTTCCCTTATCAGTTAATGAGGTGGATAAAGCGGGAGAGGCACTTGGACAGCAAAAGGCACCGGCCACGGGTGAGGCATTACTGCTGCAGTCACCCACAGCCTGACTCCTGGGCAGTGTTTCTGGACAGTGCCAGCTCAGGAATCATGAATTTTTGCAGGATCCATGTCCTCACCCAGCTCATCCAGGGGTGGGGTGCAAGGTCTGGGTTTGGGGAGTCCTTCTGGGTAATTTGGCCAATGGCTGCGTTCTCTCAGGGCATGAGCTGGAGGACAGAGTGAGCCCTCAGGCACCACAACAGGCAGGGGTGGAAACCTTCCACTTGGTTTGGAAAACTGGGAGCGGGAGAGAAGAAAGCAAAGGGGTTCACACAGGCAGGGAGGGTGCACATGTGCTGTCCAGCCGTCCAGATCCCCTCTTTCCAGGAAAGGCCAGCTCCCACCCCCTCCTTCCAAGGCCGCTTTTTGTTGGAAATGATGACAAGCTGCGTGTAACAATCTCAGCTGGCTCTTTCCTGGAAGAAGCCTTCGCTGTCTCATCCTGCCACCACCCCAGAGCATTCTCCAGGGATGTTTCCAGCCCTGCCAGTTCTTCCAGGACCTCTTGATTATCTGTTTCACATGAGCACAGTTCCTGCAGTCCATTGTCCATCCCAGCTGGAGATGGACAATTTTTGGCAGGAGGGAAAGCGATGCCGGGCATTGGAATTGGACTCTGGTTGGGGTTTTTTCTCCCTCAGTTATTTGGGTTTTTTGTTCAAATCCAGTTTATGAACACAAGGGGTCAAGCCATCTCCATGTGCTCATGGGCAGTAAAGTTGGTTTTGCATCTAAGAGGAAGGATTTGGAAGGGGACAAGGAAAACAAATGCTTTATTGAGGACCTTAATTTGACTGCCAGCACAGCTCTGGATGTGGATCCAGGATCCCTGCTCCGAGAGCATCCTTGAGGGGTTAAAACATTTACTTCTCCATCTCCAAACCCACAGTTTTTAAGCTCCTTTAAGGCATTTGCAGATGAGGCAAAGTCATTTAAATGATGCAGACTATCTAAAGACCCTTCCCAAACTTGCCTGCAGTTGGAGAAATCATTATTTATATGGTCTTGAAGCCTATAGGTGTCCTTCAAAAAACTGGAAGAGAAATTTGATCTAATAAATCTCCAAGGACTGAGTTTTGGTGGATTTCCTCACTCAAATCCTGTGTTTGTGTGTTGCAGGTCAAACCAGGGTGTCCACATTCTGCAGACTTGCCTGGAAAAGTGGCAATTCAGCCTGGAGGAAAGAACCAACACAAGTAAAAGCAGAAAATACCCAATTCCTACAAGCCCCTCTGTGTGTGTCTGAATGAAGGCGTGCATCCCCTTCCTCCCTGGCCCAGGAAGGACCACACTGCGTCCCTTGTCCATCCCCCACCGGAGCGTGGTACCACCGCCCTGCCCGAGGCTGGGGGTGGCCATTGTGGTCCAGACAATGGGGATGGAGAATGAATGGAAAATGCTCTCCTGTGTTGAGCTGACAACCAGCTCTCTGTTCCCCAGGCAAATTCCCAGCTCCTGGGTGAAGGGAGCGTTCCCACCCCAGGAAATCCCTGCTTTGATCTTCCTAGCGCTGCATTGCTGCTTCTTACAGCTCCTGGATAAGTCAGTGGTGTAAAAAACAGAGAGGAGAAGGAAAATATTCTTTTACAGCCTTATTTACTGGTGGTTCTTGAGGAGTCTCTCACAAAACCTGCTTGCAGGAGCATGGCAAGGGAGCAGAGAGGCAGGAGAGCCTTCTGGAATGGCCTGGCTATTGGATGATACTCACACAAGTTTTGTATTTTCCTTAAACCACCTCAGCCACTTCTTAGAATGTTGAGGGCACAAATCCACTCAGGGTGTGTGGAGGACACTGGGGTTTAGCATTTTCCATGCCACGTTTTGTGCGTTCCAGAACCAGAGAACCCCAGAATGGTTTGGGTTGGAAGGGACCTCAAGGCCCATCCCACCTGGCCTTGGACACTTCAGGAAACAGGATATTAGCTGAGTGATAAAAGGGGTTTGGGGACTGTACATGAGGAGTCCAGGATGAGGTTTTTCCTAGCTGATGCCATCCCAGAATTGTTAGAGACTCCATCCCCTCCTCACCCAGCCTGCAAACCCCATCTGCCTGGCGCTGTGATGCATCCCATGGTGGTGTGGAGCAGGGAACAACTGTGGGAAAGGAGCTGTAAAGAAAACAATCAGGCCTATTTCTCTGCAAAAGTGCCAGGAGGAAGGGGCTGGGATGAAGGAGACCCGAGTCCTCTTCCACCCGGCCCCTCCGAGGGTCTCGTGGCCTCACCAACCAAACTCCAGTTTGCACACCTTTGCAGTCTGGCTGACTGGGGGGGAGCACTGGTTTGGGGAAAGTGAGGGCAGGACAAGATTTTTGCATGGCAAATTTATGTCAATGCCCAACCCGTTTTCTCAAGTTTTCTATTTATTTTTTAATGTACTTTTGAGGGATGGCCAAACCTAGAGAACTTTAGCCCAAAAGGAATTGTATCCAAAGAATTTATGAGCAACTTAAAAAGAGAAGGCAGTGAGAAGAAACTGAAAGCCAGATGTAACTGCAGTTTTAGATGTCTTTTAGTTTAGTTTCAGATTTTTTAGGGGCTCTGACAGGGAACTGTTGGATTTTTGCAACGAGTCTGCAATCGGGTATTGAGGCAACTGTGAACTTTTGATCACTTATGTCTTGGTCTTCTGCCCACATCCAAAAGGGAGTATCTGACCATCTCGTTAACCTCTTGCTTTTAGATGCTGAGATGAGGAAGAGAACAGCAGGAATCAGCAGAAATGCTGTGAAAACATGGATTCAGGAGCTGTGAAACACCCCAAGCAGCGCAGAGCCCTGCTCCTCTTGAAGGCACACCCTGGGGAAGGAGCTCCAGAGAGAGAAATTATTCAAATTAAACAGCTCAGCAAGGCCTCATGTGTTGTATTCTTCATTACACTCACACTCTGGCCTGATCTGGGAACACCAGCAAACCTTGGCTTTGCTGAGGGAGGATGAGGAGGGGGTGAGCTGAGGAGGAAAGGTCCTGTTCACAACGGGGACAAGTGGCTTTTGAGGGGGACAAAACAACCCCTCCCCCAGCAGAAACTGGAGTGAGCCCCTGGAGTGAGCTCCTGCAACACCAGCAAGGGCTCCTTCAGCAAGTGTTGCCTTTTCCTGGTCTTAAAATCAGAGCCAAACACGGTTAAAAGGGAGAAGGGATTTACCTCGGTGTTTATTTACGGATCCTTCAGGTGCACTCTCCGTCGGGGTGGAATGTGCTGAGAATCACACCCCGAAATGCACACACACGATGCAGTTAAGGCCTTGCAAATTAGCATATCTATCAAAGATTCCCCAATGAGAGGCTGGAGTGAGCCCCTCATCCAAGGAACTTTTCCCCTGGATGGGCCTATCTTAGTTTACAGAATGTGTTCTGGAGAGGACCTTGGTGTCTGGGGCTTTCTGACCCCCAGCTGCAAGGCTTCCAGGATGTTTGGTCTCCTGGCTTAACGGAATATTGGGTCTATGCGAGTTATCAAAGCTGAGGACTAAAAATATGTGGGCTAAAAAGCACTTAAGAATACATAAAAGCTGTATAAAAGAGTATATACAAAGGGGTGTATAAAAAGGCAAAAAATCATCATGGCATCTCAAGGACATCCTTGGCTGACCCTCTGTCCACCAGGGTGGGGTGAGGGATGAGGCTGAGAGATGTTCAAGGAACAAGATTTCCCCATTACAAAGAAGGGCTCAGATCTTCTTAAACTGGTGCAAATTTTTTTTAGGGAAAACTCAGTAACAGCACTGCAGTAGGGCCCAAAGATTAAATAGAAAATCTCAACTAAACCAGGACACAGGAGACTTGCACAGATTCTGCGGAAAATGATAAGGGATAATCAGGATAGGGCAAGGACATCAGCATCTTCTGCTGCTCCTTTTCCTCTTCTTTGAAGAAAGGCAGAGTCACAGAATCACAGAATTACAGGATGATTTGGGTTGAAAGGGACTTTAAACTCACCCAGCCCTGCCATGGGCCTTCCACCAAACCAGGGTGCTCCAATCTCTGTCCAACCTGGCCTTGGACACTTCCAGGGATCCAGGGGCAGCCACAGCTTTTCTGGGCACCCCGTGCCAGGGCCTCACCACCCTCACAGCCAAAAATTCCTCCCCAGTATCCCATCTAACCCTGCCCTCTGGCAAAATCCATTCCCCCCGTCACTCCATGCCCCTGGAGCTGACACTTTGGCAGCATCCCTGGCTGATGTGGAGCTGCTGGTGCCCAAGCTGGGCAGAGCAGCCTCCTCCTCCTCCCTCCCCTGCCCTGTGCCCTGTCAGCATCAGGGCCTGGTGCTCTCCAGGGTGTTTAACTCTGCTCTGTGTTTTGCCAGAGACTGTTATTAAGAAATAAGGCTCTGCCTTTTCATCATTCCTCCAAGCGTCTGTCTGATGTCATTCTGTCTGGCAAGCGAGCCATCAAAAAAAGGCTCCCCTGGGAGAAATTTCTCAAACAAACAGCCAGCAACAAAAAAATAATAACCCATTAAACATAATAGAATGCAAAACTCCACAGCATCCTCCTGATAAACGAGAAGGCAGCGTAACCTCAACTCCAAGCACAGAAAGGTGCTTCCTACCCTAGCCCAGGGCAGGGATGTGCTCTGTGCTTACCTGGGTGATTATCCTTAACTGAAGCTGTTGAGGTTCAAGTCCAGGAAGAAATCTGGGCCAGCAGCAGCTGCTGCCATCACTCCCACCTGCAGAACCTTCCTGCGTTCCACCAGCACACGGGGACCTGTAGACCGAGCAGGTTTAGCTCTTTGTGTTTTTTAGCAGTTGGGTTTTTTTCCATTGTACGAGGCATTTGTGTGCCTGCAAAGCAAATCTTGGCTCTGCTCCTCCATGTCCATTAATTCCTGCAGGCTGCAGGGTGACAAACACCCCGTTGCCAGCTGTGAGCCCCTGGGATGTGTGTGTAGGCTTCTAGTTTTGGCAGCTCTGGTTTTGACTCAGAGACCTGCTCACCGAAACAGGTAAGACTGAAGGAAGTTCATGCAACCCCATGCAAAACATCAGCCCCCAGGCTGCAGAAAGGGTCCCCTCAGTGCCTTATTTTCAAAATAAAACCAACCAACCAGAGACTTGGCTCTGGATTTGGATAACAAAGTTAGGAAGAATGGGGTTTAATTGTAGAATCATGGAATCATGGATTGGAATCAACCCAAGAAGGGTTTGGGTTGGAAGGGACCTTAAAGACCACCTAGCCCAGCCCCCTGCCATGGGCAGGGACACCTTAATCCATGGGAGCAGTGTTTGAAGAGGGGCTGCCATGGAAGGGAGTGTATTGCACTGATGAAAAGCCGCCCATTTGAGCTGGATCCCAGCTGAATAATCTTGGATCCATCCCTCACACATCTGTGGCTCTGATCCTCCTTTCCAAGCTGCTTCTCCTCAGAGCACTTTGCAGAGGTCATTGCTCTTTGCAAGCCTCGTTCCCTCTTGCCTTACAAACATCTCTGCCATTTTCCTCCCTCCTGCTGGGAGGTTTCAGGGCCTTCAGCAGAGCCCCTCTTCATTTTCTCTGGTGAAACCACCTGCTCTTCCCTCAGCTTTCCTGGGAAACTTCCCACCAGCAGCTCTGTTGTATAAAACAGGTCCATTTTCATCACCAGGACCCAGAGCTGAGAGTGGAATTTGCTCCTGCTGACAGCCTGAGGCTGGGACGAGCAACCCAGAGCCCCAAAATGAGGTGTTGGTGGTTTCTCTGTGGTTTCACACGGTCACTGCTGCAAGGCTGAAATGAAATCCAGTGCAGGAGCTTCCCAAGGAGCAGCTCCAACAGATCTGGGAGAGGGTGTTGAGAAGTACATCCAGCTTAATGGAATGCAGCAGGATTGTACCCTGCTTCCTGCAGGACCTCAGCCTTGGGCCACGCTGGGCTCTCCTGGGGTTGGGTAGTGCAGCAATCTCAGGGCTCACATTCACTGTTTCCACTTTTTCCCAGGGTAGGAAAACTTTTGGAAACTCCTAGGAGATGTCTCTTTTCTCCTGCTGCTCGAGGCCAGTTTCCTTCCTTGCAGATTGCAATAAAAGCAGCAATGTGCCAGTGAGAACAGAGCAGCCTCTCCAGCTCTTCCAGCTATTTCCTGGGAGGTCACTGCTTCCCACCTTCCCAGGGCAGTACCATGTGTTCCCTGACACCATCTCTTTCCTTTGCAGCAAGAGGGGAAATTGAGGCACAAATCTGACCTTTTCAGGAGGAGACCTTCTCCAGACCTCTGCATGATCTGAAGAGATGGGGCAAATACCCCCGTTTGCCAGACAGGGGTTTGACTCTACTTCCGTGCTTCAGTTTCCCCTTGAACAGAGATTTTCTGTGCTCTGGGATCCTACACAAATCTCCCTTTCCAGCTCTCTTAGGTGTGATCCTCACTCCCAAGCCCCCCAAAACCCAAAAACCCCTCCTTTTTGGGTCTCAGAGGGGCTGGTATCTCTCACACTTGGCTCGGGGGAGCTGAAAGGTTTTCCAATCATCTCTTAATGATAGGAAAGCAGCTTTCACTCCCTCTCTTCTCCAGTCTTGGCAGGGAAGGTGGAATGTGGATCGTGGAGAGGTGCAGCCACCTTTCAGGCCAGCAGCTGCTTTGGGGGATGGGTCAGATAAACGTACAGGATTTCCAGGCAGCCCCACACATCCCAGCAGGGGAATTCACCGGAGCAGGGCTGCGGGGGATGCCTGACTGGGATAACGCCACGTTCATCCCGGGTGATCCCACCTTGGGAAGCCACAGCAACAGCTCCGCTCGGCAGCTCAGGAGATTGCAGAGATAAAACCAGCTCAGCTTGCTTTGGAAAGAGCTGAAGCACAGAGGAATCTCATCCGAGACATCTTTTGGATACTCAGGCTGTCCCAGCGGGAGGAAGGAGGAACCAACCCTGCCTTGAAGACTGAAGTGTGTTTTTCCCCTGTGCCCTGTGAAGGGGGAGCAGGGATATGGCAGGGCTGTTGCCCCAGCACATTGGGATGACAAATCAGGCTCAGGAGTGAAACTTTCCAGGTATTTTTCCATCAGCTTGTTACCCCCTTGGCCGGTCACCCACTTTGCATGGAGGCAATGGGACACCTGGGCAGCAGAGGGACCACCCCTCTGGGCAGGAGATGGCACCCAGGGAAGGAGGAGTCACAGACATGGGCAGGCTGGAGAAGATCCATATCTCTGGACACATGCATGGGCAATGGGTGGATGGATGGGTGGGTGGATGGATGGATGGATGGATGGATGGAGGGATGGATGGAGGGAGGGATGGAGGGATGGATGGAGGGAGGGATGGAGGGATGGATGGAGGGAGGGATGGAGGGATGGATGGAGGGAGGGATGGAGGGATGGATGGAGGGAGGGATGGAGGGATGGATGGAGGGAGGGATGGAGGGATGGATGGAGGGAGGGATGGAGGGATGGATGGAGGGAGGGATGGAGGGATGGATGGAGGGAGGGATGGAGGGATGGATGGAGGGAGGGATGGAGGGATGGATGGAGGGAGGGATGGATGGATGGATGGATGATGGATGATGGAGGCATGATGGATGGAGGGAGGGATGGATGGATGATGGATGGATGGATGGATGGAAGGATGGATGGATGAAGGGATGATGGATGGATGGATGGAGGGATGGATGGATGGATGGATGGAGGGATGGAGGGATGGATGGAGGGAGGGATGGAGGGATGGAGGGATAGCTGTAGGGAGGGAGTAGGAGCCTGTGCACCACATCTTTTGTACCCACCCATCCCCAGGGACAGGGACAGCTTTCCAAAGCCTGTCTGAGCTGTAATATAAACAACNGATGGATGATGGATGGATGGATGATGGATGGATGGATGGATGGATGGATGGATGATGGATGATGGATGGATGGATGATGGATGATGGATGGATGGATGGATGGATGGAGGGATGGATGATGGATGGATGATGGATGATGGATGGATGGATGATGGATGAACGGATGATGGATGGATGGATGGATGGATGACAGATGGATGGATGGAGGGATGGATGATGGATGGATGGACAGACTGTGCTTCCTACAGGACGTCCTCCAAGTGACTTTCCAGCCATAAGCCGTGTCACTGGAGCACCTCTGCCACCGTCAAGATGTCCCTGCTTTGTGGGGGGACAACCTTATACATCAAGAGAACTTGTGGGAAGTTTGGATTTCTTCTACCTCTCCCTCTCTCCTCCCTCCTCCCCTCCAGCCACCCCTTTCCTGCTTCTCCACCCAGGGCAGTGGGAAAGGAAACAGCCCCAGGGAAGCACACTCTGAATTTCCATCTGAGCACAGCCTAAGGCAGCCCCAGGAGTGGCCCGGCACCCTCTGATCTCTCACTCTCCAAAATCAAAGCAACACAAAAGCTCTGTCTCCTTTGTCCCTCTTGCCAAAAGCTAGAAATCCCATCAAGATCCAAAGCATGTCATTCCAGTGGGAGATTTATGCAGGGGGCAGGGGCAGAAGTGGTTATTTGATGATTGTGTTGGGGGTTTTTTTAAAGTCCTTAATATCTCCCTTCCTTCTTTCACTGTACAGCACAAATCCCCTTCCCAGCACATGCACAAGAGCAGAGCTGAACTGCTCACACAGAAAACAGGTGATAAATCACAGGGCCATTGATTCAAACCATTCCAGGGAATGGGAAACACATGGACGGGCTTTCTAATTAACTGTTTGATATGGCTGCGGTGAGTTTGGGTGTAGTTTCCAATGTTTTGCATTTGGCTTGGCTCAGCCCTCTCCATGGTAACTGCAGTTTACCGAAAAGTGAGAAAATCCTGTGTTCGAGGGGGCTGAAGTGACTTGGTACAGCTCAGCTCAATCACATGAAAAAAGCAACAAAAAAAAAGTAAATACGGTGTTTGCTCCGTGGGAGTGTTCCCTTCTCTTTCTCTTTCCAGATGGAAAAACAAAACAAAGGGAATGGTTTCTTTTAGTTCCCTTCCTTATCGGTAAATCTGCACTCTCTGGTGGGCTGTGGAGCACTCGGACTGTCCCCTCTCACACAGGCTGCTGGCTGAGGAGCCTGATCCACCCTCTATGTCCCTCTGCCAGCTCTCCCATGACCAGAGGCACCCCAAAACCCCCTTTATCACCCCTTCCCACTCAAACCACTCACCAAAAGCCCCAAGAAGTGTCAGGCTGGGGATGTGCTGAGATCCCTTTCTACCCACAGAGCTCAGCACATCTGTCTGTCTGTCTGCCTCAGGCAGGTCACATTTATGGGTTTCTTTTTATTCCCAGGGTGGCACCTTGCTCTGGGTGTCCCTGTTTGGGTCTGGGGTGCTGTCCCAGCAGGGTGGAGGGGCTGTCCTAAGAGGGCAGAATCCAGGAACGCCTGGATTTAGCCCTGATTTATGCTGTCAAAGTAACCAAATCCCTAAATTAATGGATAATTCACAGTGAGAAACTCTGCTGAGGACTCCAAAAGCTCCAAGAGGTGTTTTGGAAGGGGAGCAAGCCCAGGCTTTCCAGATGTGCTTCTCCAACGGGAGACAGGAGCTGAGCATGGGACAAAGGCTGGGAGCTGCTCCTGTGGCCCCTCAGCACTGAAATCGAGATGGAGCTGACCTGGAGCAGTCAGAAGTGATACAGAGCACGAGGATGGGGTTTGGGAACAGCAGCAGGATGGGGAAGGGTGGGCTGGGGGCACGGAGATCTGCCGGGGCACCCCAAGTCACTGAGGGTTGGGCTTTAGCAGGTTCCCTGGGGACACTGACCCCAAACCTGCTCAAACCCAGCGAGTCCCACCAACACCTCCGGAGTAGCCAGTGCATTAAAATGTAATTTAAAAGGGAATAAAGGTTTAATCCATCTGTATTTAAAAACAGTCTTTTCCCATATCCTGCTTTTGGCACGTCCCCCAGCTGGGCCATTGCTGCTCGCTCCGTGACACGGGCACAGCTGCTGGAGGCACCGAGCAGCAAATGAGCTGGGGATGTTAATATTTTATTTTTTATTAGCTTTTTTTTTTCTTCCTTTTCCCCCCCATTTTCCCCTTTCTTCACCGCAGCTCCCTGGGGCCCCAGTGGAACACCTGGCCAAGCCACTTCTGGTTCCATTTATTGGCAGGTAATTTATTTGTGGATCAGCAGGGAAAAGTGGCCCAGAAATTTACTGGATGTCCATCAGCTGACCCTTTGGTGATGTTTGAATGTGGGTTCATCGGGTTTGGGGCCTGATCCACACTTCCAGGGAAGTCAGATCTCCCCTTTAAGATCCAGGGCTGTTAGATCTCAGTTCAAAAACACTGAGGGAAATTAGTCAAATAAATACTCTGGGAATATTATTACATATTATTAATTCTCTGGGAATATTTGAAAGCATTATTCACTCCTTGTGGGTATCATTAAAGCAGCTCCCACTCAAAGAAGGAAATTAAATTGTAAAAATCAGTGGGTTTCTCTGTCCTTTTATCCTTTACGCTCTCTTTTCCTGCCATTGCTTTCTCCCAGCCTTTATTTTTTGATAAGGACAAGGGAGAAGCACCCCAGATCCCAGCAAAGACTTGCCTGCCATCCTCCCCAGTGTGCTTTGTGTTGTAGCAGGAAGCTCAGTTCATTGCATCTGAAAGGTGTCAACAGCCTAATGCTCCCTTGTCAGCAGACTCCTCCAAACCCTCTAAAGCCCTTCCAATGGCCATGGATCCTGTTCAAATTCTGTTCCCCATCTTTGGCTAAAATTATCCAGCTTTCAAAGATATAAATGATTTTTTTTTTTAACTTGCACAATCAAAAGCATGGGCTTATTTTCCCTTTGAAGAAAAATGCAGAGGTGTTTTCCAAGGAGATATTTTGGAAAAAAAGAACGAAAATTTTGCAGATTTTGCAGCCAAAAGCAGTTGACCCTTCTCCCCAGGGAAGGGTTTCATTTACTTCTGGTATTGCCACACATACCAGTGGTCAACCCCATCACACACAGGGCTGATCACAGCACGTAAAATGGAACAGGATTCTGTGCTTGGGCTTTTGGATGTGCAGGGAATACATCAGGGAATAAGAAACCTCTTCTTAGGGGCTTCGGCAACAAATCCTGCTGGTTTCCTTATGCCCCCAGACCAGCAAGGTGCAGGAGCCAGCAGCTGATCCCATCCTGATGGCTGAGAAATTTCCAAAACACTCTGAAAAAAGCAGTTTTCCCTGTTCCTGGGTAGCACCTGGGAACTGATCTGTGTTTTTACAGACTCAGCCTGTGTGCCAGCCCCCCCTGCACATATTTAACAGTTTTGTTGGACTATTAACACCCTTCTCTGCTCTCAGGAATGTGTTACCAGCAGGAGCCAGAGCAGCATCCTTTGCTGAATCCATGATGGAAATGCTTTTTCCAAACAGACCCCATGCAGGTGGGACTGTGCTGGGGAGACACCTCTGCTCCCAGGGAGTGGCTGGGGAGACAAATCTCCTCCCAGGAACAGGTTTGGGCCCTACAGAAACACACAGATGGATTTTGATCCACCTGGGATAGATGGGAAGGGCTTTGGCTTGTGCCAGGAAATGCTGGAGGTCAGCAGGGGCTGCCCAGCGTTCTGGGATCCTGCAGGAGGTTTCCTTTCCACCTGCCTGACACCAGATCTCACAGCAGATTTTCAGCTGCAATAAGAGCAGCTTTTCCTGCTCATGAACAAATCCAAACAATTAAAAAAAAATTAAAAGAAGAAATCCAAGCCAGGAATGAAATCACCACGTGCTCTCATAGCTTGGTAGGGCTGCAGGATGGGTTTCAACCCTGCTGTCTTTTGCTTTTTTATTTCCAATTGGGGAGGATCCAGTGGGACTGTGGGACGAAGAGACTGTTTACAGAAACAAACTTACCCGTCAGACATCTCCTCCTCCTGATGGATATTTGTTTGGAGAGAGAGCGAGCTCTCAGTGATGGTGGACATTCACTTCTGCAATTCCTTCAAACTTCCTGGCTTACTGACCCCGTTAAGGGCTGATCCATTGATGGTGAAATAGTTGGGAATTGCAACAGGAGAACCTCCTGTAATCCCAAGGGGTGACTGGCTGCTGCTTTCCTGTCCAGCATGGACCTGCTGTGTGACCCTGGCCATGTCTCATCTCCCTCCTCTCTTGTGTAAGAGCTGCCCTGTGGTGCTCAGGGATGTGCTGCCATTCCCAGCCCCTGCGCCTGTGGAAAGCCCAGGACTGGTATTTTTAAGGCAGTAGCTGCAGGGGTGGTTTTGTCACAGGCTCTCTCTGCGTTCCTGCATTTCTAAATCCTGAGCCCTTTCAATTTCTTGGGAAAGCATCTGGTTTCCAGCACTGGGTCTCTCCAATCTGTCATTTTACATAAATATACAAACATCCCTTTTTTGGATGATGGATTAGGGCTGCACTTTGGCTCGGATCACACAGCCCAGACTGGAAGAGGGGCTTTGAAGCATGAAAATTTCACATTCCCTCACTGCCAGCAGAACAGGGCACAGGAGAGCCACCCATGCTGGAATCACAGACCCTGGCTCATTTACACTGCTCCAGCATCACCCCCTGTAACATCACACTGTTAATTCACCTGAGGGGCATCACTGCCCTCTGTTTCCTCCGTGATAACAGGGAGCAAGTTGGATCTCACATGGATTTACACAGGAGAAGAGCTCCTGGCTGTGATGGAGCTGTTGAGCTCACCACTACCACAGATTCCATGCTGAAATCCCGCTAGCAGAGTGGTGCAATGCCAGCTCAACGCAAACACGAGCTGCCTTGGCAGCAGCTGGGTTCCCTTCCCAGTGTCTCCATCCCTCCACACCGCACGGATTTAGGTTGGACCCTCCTTTGCAGTGGGAGCGGGGCCTGCAGGACTCAGCCTGTGGTTTGTCTCCCAAAATAAGCACGAGGGCTGCTGTGCTGGGTCCCAGGACCTTTCACCTTCCCTGTGAGAGGGCTCCACTTGGAAAAATATCAGCCCCCACTGTGATGGTTTTTGTGCTGATTTCCTCACTGAAGCCGTAAATCAGCACTTGCCAGAGGCTCGAGCTACCTGCCTGTTCCAGGGCCTGATGGAGCCAGCTGCCAGGAGGAATTACCAAGAAGCAAACTTGAGTCTGAAATCATTGCTTTAGGCCTCAGAGTAAGCTCAAATATTCAGGTGATTTATCCAGGAGGAATAGCTTTGTGTCCTTTGTGACTGAAGTCCTGAACACTGCCAGCAGACCTGCGAAACCTCCTGCTTTCAATCTCGTGCTTGCCAAGGACAGCATCAATGTAATGAATTTAAGTTCTGAATTCACCTTTTGATCAGGTTTATGGATGAACTCCTGTCCTCCTGCCAGATTTTGCCTTTGCCTTCTGCAGAGCAACTCTTCACCCACCGTGTGCTGCCCATCCTTTTTTATCCCAATTTTAACATTTATTTTAGATGTCGTCCTTGTGTAACACCCACAGAAAGCCTCCTCAGTGCATGGATGAGGAGCAAGACCAGATGGAGAGGGGCTTTTTGGCTGCTCAGCAGAGCAGAACTGGCTCCATTAGAAAAAGGACATCACGTGTCATATACAAATAAATAGAGTTAATAAATCAGGTGCCAGCAGATGGTGCTCAATAATTTGCAGCATCCTGGCTGGGATGAGCTGGTCCATTCCCAGCAAAAGGAGGATTAAAAAGCATTTGTTGCACCAAAAGAACCAGGGCAAGGTGAGGCACAGTTTATTGCTTTGTGCCAACTTTATTTCGAGCACATTGTGGTATTAAACAGAAAAGCACCTTTTTATTGACCCCGCCGCTGGTTTGCATCTCCAAGGTTTTGTTTGGTCAGAAAACATTTGGAGGAGGAAAAATAACATGAAAAAAGGACATTGCAGTTCAGTTGCAAAAGACTCTCCTAGTGGCCCGGGAAGATAAAACTCCTAATTGTGTCATTGGCTTTATCTCCCCTGGATGTTCCACTTCCATCTGCTGCAGGGGATGCTTTGGTTTTTCTCGTGTGCAAATGGAAAAGGATGAAGCACAATGGTTCACATGAGCAAGTGGCCTTGGAGGCAGGAGTTGAAGGTTTTCCTTTCTTCTCTTTCCATGGTTTACAAGCTGGTACTCTCTTTTTCAAGGGCAGCTTGGATGTGCTTGGAGCAACCTGGTCTAGTGGAAGAAATGGTGGGGTTGGAATGAGATGAGTTATCAGATTCCTTCCAACCCAAACCACTCTAGGATTCTTTGATTCCTGGATATCCTTTTGCCTGGGACACCTGCATGCCTGTCCTGTCCCTGCTCTACAACCTCCTCTTAGAATGCCCAAGGTCACACAGGAGGTGCCTGTTTTGTTCTTCCCTGTTCCAGCCTCAAGGGAGCGTTTCACAACCCTCAGACGTTGCAGAAAGAGAAAGTTACCAACAAATTCTCTCCCTAAATATCCCAGCCTTCCCCTGGGTTCTGGACACAGGATGTGGGCACCCGTCCCTCCAAAGGATGCTCCAGCCACGGAGCACCACGTGATAAAAAAGCTGCAAACAGCTTTGAGCAGAAGTGCTCTTTTTGGACAGGGCTGGTGCCCGACCTGCCAGGAAAAGCAGTGTTATCCCAGGGGGGCAGTGCCATTAGTTCATTTCCCATCAGCACGAGGAGCAGCCAGTCTCAGTGCAAGAGAGATCAGGCAGCTTGGGGCACCCTGTGGGCATCCCTTCCCCTGGATGGCCCAGCGTCCTGGCTGGAGGCACGGCATGGACAGCAGGTGCAGGGATGGAGGCAGGAAATGTTTATAAGGCTTAGGAAAAGCTGAGGTTTCTGGCAGGTTCCCGAGACAGTCAGCTTGGCCCAGAGCTCTCTGCTGTATAAATTGTGGAATTAGAGTCAAATATGAAACTGGAGCAATAGGCCAAAGGCAGAGCTGGCAGCTGGGAGGTCGGGTTTAACTTCATGTGAGCGTGTCCCAGCCAGGCTTTCCAAGGAGAGAAAGGTGGGGAAGGGGGAAACAAAAGAGGGGGAAGTGCAGGGAACTGGGGATGGAAATAACGCCCGAAGAAAGAGGGATGGGGCAGCGAGGGAACAGGGAACTTGGTCCAGAGACTGTGAAGTGGTAAGGATCTGCAAAGCAAAGCAGGCCAGGAGATGGGGAAGCCAACACCTTCCCAGGTGGGTGCCACCAGAGCCAGCTCTGCTCCTTGGGGACACTGGGTGCTGTCCCACTTGCTCCTGGGGCCTTGGCTCTGCTGTCCTGCCAAGGGGAGGTTGTTTCTCCATCCCTGTCTCATTGTTGGTTTTGCTCAAGATGCAGTTCTGCCTTTCAGGACTGGGGCCGTGCACTGGGGTGACCTCCAGCGTTTCATGGCCGTGTGGTTTGGATTAGCTGACTCATTGTTTATGGCCAGGCTTCAGGGCTGCTTGGTGGGGCCAAGACGCACAAAAAAAATCATCTGTGTTGGGCACAGAGGGTGATTCTGTCTACAGAGCATCGATGCAATGTGAGACAGGCAGCAAAGCAGGTTTTTCCTGGGAGTCTTGGAGAAGCTTGATTTTTCATGGAGAATTTCTTTCATGTTGCAGGTAACCCCTGGGACCGGGGAGATGAACAGATTTCCAGCAGCAGAAACCTTATCTCCATCCTCCCAACTCTTGTTTTCTCTTTCCAGTCATCCAGACGTGCTGGGGATAGAAGTCAGATGTGGTCTGAGTAGACATGAGGAATTCAAGTGGGGAAAATTATGCCATGTGGATAAAGTAGGAGTTTGGGAACAGAGACTGATGCTGCTTTCTCCTTCTCAGGGTTAACTGCTGAGCACCCCATCCTCTAATCAGACACGTTCTGAGCTCAGTTGTGAGGGACTGGGGGGTCTCATTAACCTCAGCAGCACAGGGTTTCTCCTTTTGGAGGCCACACGGAGCATCAAGTCATACTTCTTCTTGGTGCCATTGTCCCTGTTGGTGGGACGTGCCAGCAGCCTGCGGCTGTGCCACAACAGCAGATGTCTCCTGGTGCCACCACTCCCTGAGGCCAGGTGCGATTCCAGGTAGGGATCTGCTGAACAAACTCACTCCTGTCTGCAACATGAAAGGATGTTTGGGGCTTATTCCTTGAGGGATGTGTGACCTCAGCAGTGGCTCAGGACCGTGGAAGAAGTCAGGTCCATGTCCAGATGTCCACGGGGTCTGTGGGTGTTTAGATTGCAGATTCCTTCTGGCCCCAACCCCGTTCCCGTTAGAACTCGCAGGAGGTTTCTGTTGACTTCACCATGCTCCGAACACCAAAAATTCAACAAATGCAGCTGCTGTCACTGGTTATCCCAAAACCTGCTGGCACAAGGCTCCTAAATAACCAGGGAGGCTGTCACCCCTAAAACTGCCCCACCCTGTGCAGGGACTCTGCCCTCGCTCCTCTCCTTGGTGTGCAAACCTGCACCACCAGTCCCAGGCATTGCTGCTGAGTGAATACTGACAGCCTCGGGCCTGGTTTGGGGTCAGCTCATGGCTGAAACAAAGGCAAAGCAGCAAAATTTGGATCCGACCATATTTGGGCTCTGAACTCCAATGCAGAGCTGTTCCCAGTAATTTGCCTTCCTGCAAACCCTCCATGAGCCCAGGTCCAGAGCAAAGGGCTTGGCAGTGCTCCCGGGCTCCTTGAGCACCATGTTGTGTGTCTCATTGTGTTTTTCCTTCCCTGATGGAGCAGCAGTGGGAGCTCCTGGTGACCCTGCTGCCATTTGCCACCCCAGAGAGACCCATTCCTGTTCTGGGAGATGTCTCCTGTACCCTGAGCTCCTTGTTTGGTCTTGCCAGGCTTTAACAATGAATATTGGTGCTTACTGCTCAAACCTCCAAGGTGTGCTGGAATGGGAGCGAGATGGAGAGCGTTAAAAAGCACAAGTGAAAGACTTTGGTGTCGACTTTATGCCCTTGACCCCTGTGCCACCACTCCACGCTGCTCCATGCCACCCGCAGCTCTCAGAGACAATACCCCATTGACTGCCCGAGGGGCTCATGCCAGCGGGGAGGGCTGTGCTGACATTCTGCAGTGTCCCAAGGCCCCGGCCCACCCCTGGAAATGCCTCTCACAATGTGCAGACTGTGCCCGTCGGCGCATCGGCGCACCGAGGCATCGCGGGGCCCTGGGCAGCACAAAAAGGGGTTTATGGTGGTGGGGTACAGGCGCTCCTTTCTCAGCACGATGGACGTCATCGATTCCTCGCTGGAAACAAAATGCCCTTTAAAAATAAAGCAAAAGAGCTCAACTGGCCGTGCCTCGGGTCTGGATCCCGCCCGTCCCCCCGTGCGTGGCCTTTCCAGAGGATGTCCTGGCCGTGCCGATAACCCCGGCTCACGCTGGCCCAGCCCCCGGGGAGAAGGGAATTAGCACCTCATATTTCCAACGTGTGAGGCCCGGCCGGATGGCATCCGGGCTGTCCTGTGCCCAAATTCCTCCTGCTCCTCACCAGCAGCCCCCCTTGGGTTTTGCCTGAGCCCTTTTTCCTACCAGCGTCGGCATCACCCCCAAATCTCCCTCCTCCTGGCATTGCTGGTAGCAGAATGTGAGACCAGGGACCAGGTAAAATGCTGGGGAAAGCTCAGGTCACAACATAAACCATCCTGGCCGTGAAATCTGGGCAAAGTTTCCAAAGAACTGGGCTCCTGCTGGGGTCTCCATCCTCCAGCATCATCCTTGGGGTCACGCAGGGGCCTTGTCCTGGGTTGTTGTTTGGTTGTGCTTGTTTTTTTGTTCTTTAATACCACATTATTTTTATATAAGCCTCTTTCCCAAACATGCTCTATAAAATCTTCAAGCAACGTCCCCTCTCCCTGCCCCTTCCTCCCCATGTAAATATTTTTAGCTCTCATAAACACAAGCCATTAAGCACTCGAGAGTGAAAAGCAGAGTTCTGGGGAGGCACCACTGTAGGGGCTCCTCTTGTTAAAGCACAACTCAAAATTACCCCTTATGAGGGGGTCCCCGCATTTCCAGGGGTTCCACATCTCCAGAGGTTCAGCACTTCTGGCTGGACCCACTGGGGTGGGTTTGGGACCCGTCAAATTCTCGACCCAATTCTTGTCCCCCTTCTTGGGGAGATGGGAGGAGGCAAATCTCTGCAAAGCAGGTGCTAAGCTGGGATTTTTTCAAAGGAAAACCCAAAGGATGAGCCAGCCAGAGCTTAGGGGTTGCAGCAATCCCCAAAATGTCGGAGAGCTTGGAAAAGTCTCATCCCTAGCCTTAATTCCCCCAAGACTTTCCTGGACACTGTGCAGGAGATGCTGCATGCAAGGACACTTTGCTGTCTCTTGATCCTGGATTGTGTGTTTTGATCACAGAATACCTGCATCCCTCACCACATTTTCCTAAATTTAATGCAAAATTCACCCTTCTTTTCCACCCCCTGAAGTCAAAATGTCGAAATTTGGGGAAATCTGAGCAGCCTTGTAATTTCTGTGTGTTCTGCTGGAGGCCAGCACCCTGACTTTATACAAATTGCACAAGGGACCACAAAGGAGATAAATAAATTCCCTGCAAGGATCACTCAGAGCAATGCAGGGAGAAATGCTGCCCAGGTCCTGGCGTTCGAGCCGGGTTGTGCAATGAGCAGGAGGGCTGGGATTGCACTGATGAATGCAAGATGTCCCCAGGAAAGGGACATCCAAAAAGGCTGGAGCGAGTCAACAGTGCCAGGAAAGGACAGTGGGAAAGCTTTTGATGACAGCAGAGATGACTCTGCTCGGGTGCAAGAGTCCTTAGAAGAAGGAAAGGGGTGAGGATGTGTGTTTGGGACAAAAGTGGCTTTCACTGGATGTTTGGGGTCTGGTGTGTGGGACTCAAGGGGGTGTTGCAGAGCTGGACCCACCAAGGAGAGGTTTAGGGACGAGGGCTGGGAAGGGGCTCAGTGGCACAGCTTAAATGCAGCAGGATGGGAGCTGGGCTCCTGTCCAAGGTTCCAGGGCAAGGCAGAACTCTGAAGTTTCCCAAGCTGCCCAAGTCTCCTGGGTCTGCAGCTTTGCAGCCTCCCAAGATCAGATTCCCATGATGGATTCTTAGTGGCAGGAACACAAAGCTGCCCCAAAGGGCCCGAGTCCCATCTGCTGCGCAGTCTCCCCAGGCTGTTTGTGATATTTAGATTTCTGAAGAAATCAGTGAACAAGGAGGAATTTCTCCCTGCTTTGATGCTCCTGTTTCCCTCCTCCCCGGGGAACGTCCCTTCCCTCTGCTCCGATGGAAGTCCAAAATCAATCCATCTAAGTTCCCACAATCCACTGCCCAAAAAAGCCTCCTGCTGGGAAACCATCCTGTTGCCATCAGGTGCAATCAGACCTGCTTTCCTTCTCCATCGGGCATTTATAGGATTTGTTAAGATGTGATTTGCACAATTTAGGAAAATATGCTTTTTTTGAGCTCTCCTAATCTATGAGCAGGAGCATCCCAATTTTTGCAAGTCTAGAGGGTTTTCATAATTGTTCCTTTCCCTTCTGCTTCTTTCTCACACCTTCACTTCCACCTTTATAGGGGAATAGTGTCATCTCTGAGGCTTTGTGGGCTTTGCTTTCCAAAGGGAAAGGGATGCTGAGCACCTTTTCTAATCCAAAAGCCAAGCCCTCAAGCATTGTTTTCCATCTCACGCAGCCCTGAAACAGGAGAGGTCTCGTCACCAGCTGGTGTGAATGGGGGTGACATCGACTGGGAGTGACATTCCTTCCTCTCCTTCCCAATAAAATCCATCCTCCGGCACTGCTCATTTTCCTCTCACCTCTCCCTGTTTTCTGACACACGGATCCAAATCCCCGGACTGTGGATTGGGTTTGCTGTCCCTGCACCAAGGCAATGTCAGGCTCGGGGAAGGGGGGTGGACGTCAGCTCGTCCTGAGTCACAAAAAACCACCCACATCCATTTTCCTGTCAGGCTGGCTTTACACAAGCCCGATGTGAGTAAACACGGAAGCTCAGGCTGCGGGGCTGTACAAACACTCCTGCACACCCAGTTATCCTCGGCAGATGGGAGCGGTCAGCAGGCACGGATGTGCCACGAGGGGGAAGGAAAATGTGACAGGGGAGGGAGAGGTGCTGTGGCCTCTGGAGCTCGGCCTTTCTGGTGGGTGGGATGCAGGAGGCTCAGAGCATCCCCAAACCCACTCCCATGTGCCTCGTTTGGCTCTGATTCAGCCCAAATCCCCCTCAGGTTGTGCTGGGGTGGGGATCACCTTGGCAGGGCACGCTCTGGGCAGGGCTTGTTGCTCGTGGACGTTTATTATCCACAGGGGCTGAGCTGAGGCACGTGTAGGAAAGCAGCCACAATCCTGGAATAATGTTATCTTAGCAAATGGGTTTGTTATGGTTGTCGGCTTCCTCGAGGAGCCTTCCTTAATCTGGAAAAGCAGAGGGCCCAACGTGGTGGGAAGTTTTTCATTATCGGCTCCAAGGAGTTCGGAGATGAGAGATTAGAGGGAAAGGCACAAATCCGCTGCTCCAGGAAAGAAAAATATGGGATTGCTCTTTGGTAAGATGTGAAAATGCCTTGGAAATACTGGCTGCATCCAGAGCACGATATTGGCTCTGTTTGTATTGTATTAGTCTCTATTATTACACATTGTATATGCTATGCATTGTACATTGCATGTGTTATATAATGTTATTTATTATAATAATAACAATAGCAAACAGGAGTTGAACTCGATGATCCTTGTGGGTCATTTCCAACTCACAAAATTCTTTACTTCTGTGATCATTGTGTTGCATTATTAGATACGATGATGATGATGATGATGATGATGATGATGATGATGATGATGAAGATGATGATGATGATGATGTATCTATAATGTGGTATTTCCAGCCTGCACACCACAGGCACAACCAGGACCTGCAGCCTGGCAAGGAATCAGGAATTTCTCAACATCATGGGGTGCACCCACCAACTTGATATTTTTTTTCCCATTTGGGATAAATAACAGTGGAATTTTTTTTTTTTTTTGTGCTTCGGGGTCTCTTTTTTTAAGAGTCACCTGCAAAAATTGAAGGTGATGGGTCAAGAGAGGAGTTTTGTTCATCCCCTGCAGCTGGATGGTCTCTGATCCAGCAAAGCAATGCGATTTCTTGTAAATACACATTTTTCCAGTGAAAAAATCCTTACATGTCTTCTGCTCGTTATCCAAACTTGAGTCCTAACACAACTCCAATGGGTTTGGAATCTGTCCAGCAGGAGCAGCCATGTCTTGAGCAGAGACTGAGCCTCTGCAGCCTGGATTTGAGCAAGAGCTCAGGTTTAAATCTGGCTTCAGAGGTTGTTTGGCACAACAGCCTACAGTCAGGGGAGAAGAGGTATAGATCTATATGTACAGA
>VZRV01009255.1:329736-346913 GCA_013398115.1 Falcunculus frontatus | reverse complement strand
AAGGAAGGAAGGAAGGAAGGAAGGAAGGAAGGAAGGAAGGAAGGAAGGAAGGAAGGAAGGAAGGAATTGTGGAGACCTGTTTATGCTGGACACAGAATTTCTTTAATAGAGCATCTTTAATTGCTTTAAAATTCTGTGCTTCCCATTTTCTTCAAGATGCCAGGTCCTTGCTCTTGAGGACACGGTCTAAGGACTGACAGAGGTGTGTCATCTCTTTTCACTTCCCTTCTCTTCCTCAAAAGCAGAAAAAAAATTTCAGAGGGTACTGAGCCACAGGCTTCCTTTTAAAAAAACTACACACTTCAAACAGTTTTATACACCCCAAAAAACACACTGTGAACAGCAGAAAAGGGATTTTCCTCTCCCATCTCCTTGTGGCAGCCCCTCCAGGGCACAGCAGGCACCAGCTCTCAGAGGGGCTCCGGCTGCTCTGTGGTGCCCCAGGGATGTGGAGCAGCCAAAACCCCCATGATTCAGGTGGGACGGCATCTGCTTTGCATTAGCATCTCCCTCTTGAGGTTTCTGTTGTTTTTATTCTTTCTCCTCATTTCCTTTTCTCTCTGCTCACTCTTTTTCTCCTTCCTTTGGGAGCAAGCAGCTCAGCCCAGGTTCTCTCTGTCTTTCAGTGTCCATTTTCCCCCGTGTTTGTTTTTCCACCTAATATATCCTCACCTCCAAAGTGCTGAACCCGGGGGTTAATGGGCAACTTGGGAAAACTCTAATCAAGGCCATTCCTTGCCATGATGATCCTGCATGACCCCACGTAAGACCCTAAACCCCAGATCTCACCTCCTGAATCCTGGGGGTATCTGAAGATGGATGAAGATGTGGCTTTTAGTCTCCCTAATTTCATGTAACATCTAGCACTGGGATATTGGGTTTTTATCCCCAAATTCCCTGAGGTTTTTTTCAAGATGCCCGGATTGACCATGCTTCAATAGACTCAGTCTGCTCCTCATCATCCTGCTGCTTCTTTCCCTCCATCCCTGGTCCAGATTGTCCTTCCCTACCTCTCATGACAGGTTTGTACAGAATATGGGGCTGCTCCTGGACAGCACATGGCATGGAGAACACAGAGATCCTTAATCAGCTCTCTCGTGATGTATCTCTGCAGTGAGCACAATTTGGAGATGTGTTTATACTCTGCAGAGCCTGGACACTGCCCTTTGAAAACATTCTGAGTGATACAGATTTGCAGAAAAGGCCCACAGTGTATATCAGCTAAAAACCCTCCCTGTTTTGTGAGGTGAGGAAGGATATATTTAGGATATTTTCTCCTCTCTGTACACCCCAAAGACTTTGATTCGGCCTCAGTGGAAGCTTCCAGCATTGCTCAGAGGCTGTATTGAGCAGGGAGGTGCTGAGGTCCCTGCTCAGCATTAAGACCGTGCTTAAGGGCTGAAAAATACGTGCAGTTATTTAAGTGAAAATAGCAATTAAATACTGAAACGTGGCCCCGAGTGCCTCAGCAGCTCGGGGACAGTGTGTGTTTAGCCAGCTCTGACTGTGCCCAATGCTTCAGCCACCTGAAAATTTCTCAGATGCTCTGATGAATCCCTGTGGTCTTTATTTTTTAATTTAGAGCAAAAAGCAGCTGTTACTGCAAATAATTACCCTTACATCTGGATTACACAGTGTTGTTCCCTTCACAACTCCAAAACATTGTTCCTTGAGGACTTGTATTTCCAGGGCTGTCAATCCAACACCTTTCACCAGCGCTAAATTCATTTACGAGTGGGGGGAAAATAAAAAACCTTTAAAAAATAATCAAGGCACATTAAAAAACCATTTGGGAGCCCATCCACCTCCCAGGCTTGCTTGGCTGAACTTGATATTAATTAGGCTAAATCCAAAGGCAGCACCTTCCCCAGGAGTTGGCTGGAAAGCTCTCAGCACTCACCCCATGGCTGTGATTTCCAAGGGTTTTACCTAGTTAAGGATTATAATCTTTAACAGCTGCCTGATTTACTCAGCTCATTCCCTCGGAGACGCTGACGCCGTCCTCAGCCGACAAATCCCATCCTGCTCCTCCTGCCATCACTTCTCCGAGGATTGTGCCTTTCTAGGAGTGAAAGTATGTGATGGAGACCTCCAAAAAGATAAAATCCTCCTCCTGCCACTGGTCAATAAGGAGGTGGGAGTTTGCTTGCCATAAATCCACGAGCTCTTCTTGCCAGGTTAGCATTGGCCAGATAAATTGGGCACTGGCCGTGTTGTATAATTAGAAAAAAATATTAAAAAAAAAAAAGAAATCAACCCAAAGCAGCAGAAATGCTTGTGGGAATGTGTCAATTTGCTGGCTGGGAGGACAACAGGGGAAGTTTAGTCTGCTGCAAGGGCCAGCATCGCCGGGGGTCGGCCTTGCCCAGGGCTTGGCATCCCTTCCCAGCTGGTCCCACAGCCATGCTGGGGCTCACCTCCATCCCAAGCAGAAAAGCTGCCCAGGCTTCCTCTGAGTGCCTGGCCCGGGATTGGGATTGTTCTCAGAGGTGCCAGAGTGGGGGAAAGGCCTTCTCTGCCTGAAGAGCAGGATTTTCCCTGCCAGGTTCAGGAAGAAGCAGCCAGAGCCGCGTTGTTGAGGTGTTGGTGCAGGGAGAGCTGATGAAGAAAAGCAGGAGGAGGGGCTGGGGTCTCACATCCTGGCTCCACAGCAGCATTTTGTTTTACATCCCCAAGCTCAAGTGAACATTCCCATTTTCCCAGGCGCAGCAGAGCCCTTCCCAGTTCATTTCTTCTCCCAGGAGAGGTTTCTGCAGGACATGTGTTATCAATTAGGTCCATTAGTTCAATGCATGTCTGGTTTTGCTTTTGTCTCCTGGCAAAGCCCAGTAATTATAATTATTATTAATAGTAATGGCAGTAATATATATTTATGTGTGTGTGTGTATATAGAGATACAAAAATAGCAAGGCAGCACCCCAACCCCAGGGAGCTGATCCACAGCCACGTCGAAGCCCTGGACCAGAATACCAGATGAGGCAGGAGCATTTCCCTCACCCTCCACCGTTTCTCTCCCTGACACTACACTCCAGGTAACCCCTTTTTTAAACATTTTTTTTTAAGCTTTTTGGGTTTCAGCATAGGACAAATGTAAACAAGTAGATTTGCAGGCGGTCCCAGAGGCAGGATTGAGTTTTAGCTTCCTAAAGACCTTTGGTGTGCTCTGCCCAAGCCATCTTCAGCTCTCCAGTTCAGCTAGGGATGGGTTTGGACCAAAATGGGGATTCCTGGGCATGATTCCTTGGCCTGAGGGGGTGAGTCTCGTGCCTATTGCTCCATCAGACCATCGTCCACCTTCACTTCCCTGCAGGTGAAGGCACATCAGTGTCCCCTGAAGGGAAAAGAAGCCAGTTCAGTCTTTCATTAGGTACTAGAGAATCCAGAGATGACAAATTCGCAGCGAAGGGAAGAAACAATAAAACCTTTTAGTGCTGGAAAATGAGGAATCTGGAGAAGCATTGCTGGCAGCATCTCATGGCACTGGGAAAAGCCACCCCTTCTGCTTGGACAGAGCACAGGATGCTCCCTGTCATTGCCCTTGTTCCTGTGGCCTGAGGCTTGGTAGGGATGCAGGACATCCCCTGTGTCACCCTCCTGCTGCCCCACAAAGCCATCACCAGCTTTCCCTGCCTCAACACCCCCTTCCCTTCCAGAGGGTGTTTCTGGCATCGATGCTGGGTTTATTTCTTCCTCACTGGCTAAGTACTTGGGGATTGTGTGGGGTTTTTGTCCCTCTGGGTGACCTTTAAGGGCATCTGGCTAAAAGTGTGGGGCTGTCACCTGGAGGAGCAAGGTGGAAGTTTTCACTGAATTTTCTGCTCCTGAACAGATACTTGAGGCAAAAGTTATTTCCACTATACCAGGTGGAAATCTCCTTCCCCGTTCCCAATAAAGTCATTTGCAGCTGGTGCCTTTGCAGTGTGGGATGTATTTGGGGTGAAAGTGAACTTTATTGTGAGGGGAGGTACAGGTAATAAATCCTTTATATCGCTGTAGGAGCTGCTGAAGGGGAAGGTTCTCAGATGTGTCTGTTCCTTTACAATAAAACATTGGGGAGAAATTCTGACACCCCTGTGAAGGTGGTGAGACCCTGACACAGAGAAGCTGTGGCTGCCCCATCCCTGGAAGTGTCCAAGGCCAGGTTGGATGGGGCTTGGAGCAACCTGAGCTAGTGGAAGGTGTCCCTGCCCACGGCAGGGGGTGGGATGAGATGATCCTCAAGGGCCCTTCCAACCCAAACCCTTCTGGGATTCTGTGATGATGAAGACCAAACTGAGCTTTCCCCCCCAGTAAAACACATGAAATTTGCCAAATCATTACAACATAATGGGGAAATAAATTGCATTTGCAGGGGGAAAATAAAATCCCAGGCAGTCTGCTGAGAGCTGGAGGGGGTGACATCAGGCACCCCTGAGCTGACACAGCCCAGGAAAAGGAAGGGCTTTATCTCACCACCGGCCCCGGTGCAACAGGGAAGAAAGGGCTCTGACTCAGGGAGGGTGTGCTGAGAATTTCAGGAGGAACACAGACAGGGTTGTTCCAGGATGTGAGAGTGCTGTTCCAGCTTACATCAATCCTTTTAACTCTATATTCCTGTTACAATGACAAAAGAACATCCTGATTCAAGCCTGAGGAAAATCAGGCTCTTTCATTTAACATCCTCAGTTCCCTTGGGGCTCGCAGGGACTGATTCACCACTGGACTCCTTCAGCTTGGGTTTCTTTTTGACCAATAACCAATCCTGTAGCAGAACCAAGTCAGAATAAACCTGTTGGGCTTTTAAAGGTGATGGGTTTGTTCTTTAGTGAATGAGCTGACACTATAAAGGGGTCAGGATCACAATAAGACAAGAAATGCCCTGCAGCCTCCAACAAAACAACGTTTGCAGGACCTTGTCCCCCCGAGAACCAGGTGTAACTTTAAATACAGATTTATTTCAGGTTTGCCATTGACGCACAAACAGCAGAGATCGATGTTCAGTATACATGGTATACACAAAGCAGCCAGTACCATCGGCATCTCGTCCTTCTGCTGCACCCTCAGCAAAAGAACCACACACAAGGAATCCCTCCCCTCCTCAGGAACGAGGCTGACAATTTCTTGGTGGCTTAGAAACCAGCTGTGGGATGGCAAGACACTAAAGGGCAGCTCCTCGGAGCTCTGTCCCCAGAGGAAAGCGCAGCGGGCTCAGATATGCAGGAAAACCCTCGGAAAATGGATGGCATGTTCATGGGAATGGAGACCTGGAAGGGATTTCCTAAGAACATTAACTCCCGTTCCCTGCTGTGCAGAGCAACCACAACATCTGCTCCTGGCTCTGTGAAGCAGCGTGGAGACCTAAAATATTATTGTGTTGAAAAAAGGCATTACATCGATCCAGGGAGGACGAGCCCACAAACATTGTCACCAGGAGTTTGCGAGCTGCTGGGAAGACCCCACAAGGGAACCCTCGTGCCACCTGTCCCGTTCCTTGTCACTCTCACCTTGCCCACAGCTGGACACCTTCTGGAGCCACCCAAGGGGCAACGGAGTTTCCACGTTGCACCTGCAAGGGACTGAACAAGCAAGGCGGGCTCCAAGCCTCTACCTGCTGAGATGGCATCTTCTGCCTACCCAAAACCTGTGTCTCATCCCTAAAATACCTTCCTGCTGATCCCAGTAACTGCACAGCTTGGCCCAGAAGCTTTGGTCTGCTCACAGTCACAGCTCGTTGATTAAGAGGCACCTTCATCAGTGACAAAGCAAAAACTTCAGTGGTACCTGATGGTTTGATCTGAGCAAGAGACCTCAGTGATGGGTTCAGCGGGGTTTGGGAGAGGTAAAACCGCCTCTGACCACAATGGGCATGATGCTACAAAACCATCAGAAGTGCAGAATAACCCCAGAATAACTGGAGGGGGAAACTGGTTGTAGATGCTTTGCAGCAGCAGGAGGTTTGACAGCCCCTTTCCCTGCATGCCTGAACCTCGCTGAGCCCCCTTTCCCCAGGAAAGCCAAAGACCCAAATTAATCTGCCCCTCCCTCAGCTCAAAAGTGATGCCAGGGAAGTCATCCCAGCTCTGAGAGAGCTCAGGATATCTCAGGAAGGCTTTACACAGAGGAAAAATACCCCAACCTGGTGAAAGGTTGGAGCCTAGGGGATGGCTGGGCATGACATACTGGTCCCATTAAGCATTGAGCACCATTTCCAGAGCAGAGTGAAGTATCAGTGACTGGGGGGGCTGCGTCTGACCCTGTGGAACTACAGCACAGCTGCTTTTTTTGGAATGACAGCTCAAACCTCAGGTCCACAGTGATCCCTTTTAGCTCTGAAAAGCTTCAAGTGGACCAGGGTGTAAAGAAGCACCCGGATGTTCACACAGCCCCATCCCAAAGCACCATAGGAAACCTCAGGCAGGTGAGATCCCCTGGGAATAACACCAGCCCTGCTATGCAAGGTTTACATCCATCAGCAGGGGAGGAAGGAGGTTAAAAAAATACAGAGTTAAGCACCATAAAATTTACACTGGTCAGGTCATAAACGTGAGGAGAGAATGAAAATAAAGCCACCACCTTCCAGCCTGGCCCGGGGATGCTGCTGGGACAACAAAGTCACCACCAGCAAGCCCTGGAGGCATCAGTCCCAGTGCCTCATCGCACCGGTGGTCATTGCATTGGTAAATCCTTTTGGTCCCGTTTAGCATGAGTGTTGGGGGAGTCCAGGGAGAAGGGATGTAGGGTTGGTCCTGGGAAGGTGGGGGGAGGCTTCATCTGTGCAATTTAGGGGCATCTCCCTGCCTGTGCCACAGATCCATCACAGGCAGTGATGATCCCCCTCGTTTCCATCTGTCCCCCCAGTTCCCAGCCTCCACCGGTGGTTTCTGTGTCATTCAGTGGCTTCGAGGTAGATGTTCATTCCCGCTCTGTCTCCAAGCGACCTGGTTGGTAAAAGCCCTCTCTCCCAGGTGCATGGGGTTGTCCCCACACCCAGGTCCCTTTTTATTCCCATTTTTCCTTATTTTTCCCCCTTTTGCTATGTGCTATGGACATCTCCCCCACTCCCAACCTCTGGCTTGGCTGCACCCAGCCATAGGAACACCATGCCCTTCCTTGCAGACACCCCTTGACCTGCTCAGCACGGCCTCAAGGTGCAGAAATCCAGCTCCTGCGGCTTCCTCCGAAAATTGCAACTCTCCCGGGGCAGCAGGCGCCCAGTTGGGACCAAGCACTTCAACGCCCGTCTCTTGAAACCCCGACCGCAGCTCTTGGAGCAAGGAGACCACGGTCCGGCTTCCCAGGCCGGGCAGGGCTCCCCGCACAGCCGGACGTCGGCAGGGCGCTGCGCCGCGTCACACTCGGCGGCCGGTTGGCCATAGGAGTCGCGACAAGCCACCGAGCGCTTCTGCAGGCCATCGCCGCAGGTGACAGAACACGCCTCCCAACCGCCCACCGCCCACTTGTAGGAGGGGCGTTTGTAGCTTGGCCTCCCGCCATCCAAGCGGTTGGACAGGCTGAGGACGCTGTTGTTGAGGTCCGGTGGGGTCTTGCCCTCCTTCTTGTAGGAGGATTTGTCCTCCTTGCTCTCCTTGGGGAGGTAGAAGGAGTAGCGTACCCGAGGAGGGGTCATCTTTCCCACGGAGAGCACCTCCAGAGTCAGGGGTTCCTGGATGGGCTTGAAGGCTTGGAGGCTCTCGATGGCGGGGCCGGTGCCGCTGTACCGCAGGACGCTGCCCTTCACCATCAGGTCCCTCTCGACGGCCGAGACGATGAAGTGGCCGTTCAGCAGGTACTTGCCCTGCGCGTTCTTCAGCGCCAGGTAGTTGTCATCGCTGATGAGTCCTTTGTAGCCCCGCTGCCGGATGTCGATGTTGGAGGCGCCCGCGGGGATGACCACCACGAAGTTATAGCCGTGCCTGAAAGAGAAGATCAGGCAGGGCAGGCCATCAGGCACAGGGACATTCCCTCAGCCCTCTACAGCTGCAGCCCTGAGATCCTCCCACCCCTACATTTGTCTTTGTCCTGTGAAGATAATTTTGAATCTCCTCCCTGCATTGAGTTTTGTCTAGGCTGATGTCACCCAGCTACAGGAAGATGCTTCAGCTTCTCTGGCTCAACAGCACTCCATCAGCAGAAGTCAACAGAACATTAAATGTGCCCTGCTTCTCCTTCAGAGCCAGCCCAGGTCCCCGTACAGTGATGGACATGAGCACCAGCAGATTTTGCTCGGGACAGGTTTATTCCGTCACCATCTCCAGAACCTTCCTTCATCCCCCACACCAAAACATAGAGCTGGGAGAAAGGGAAGCACACGTGGTCACTAAACACTCACATGGGTTTGGTGAACAAGCCCGAGACCTTCTTGCAGCTCTTGTTGTCCCCTCCACAGACACTGCATTTGTCGAACTTCTTCTTGGAGCCCAGTTTCCCATCACAGCCCGCCTTGATGCATTTGCCCTGGACGCAGACCGAAGTGGAGTCCGGGGAGCAAGGGGTGCCATCCACAACCTAAACCAGTGAGCAAAACAAGCTGCTGCATTTCCCTTCCACACTCCCGAGGCCCCCCAGCTGTGTCCATCCAACCCGAACCCATCTGACAGGTCCTGAGGAGATGCCAACAGGCACCATGTCGCTTTTTGCTCATGTTCTGCTTTGCAGGCAGGATTTTTGGGGTGTCTGAGAAGAGACGGATGGGACCACATCCCTTTTCTGCTCCCATCTGCAGAATTTCCTGCCCTTTCCATTGCAGGGAGCGAGCTGCACAGGGGACACTGCTAACACCACCCCGCTCAGTCCCATGTCTGGATGCCCACCCTGTCCTGCCCATTGCTTCCCCAGTACCATAACTATCATCCTCTATCCCAGGACTACAGGAATATGCCAGAGGCGCCTTTACAAGAGGTAAAAATGAGGACTGCCAGAGGAAGACCCTCCATGGACCAACTCCAGCCCCAAACTGATTCATACCAGACTGGTGGACTCCCCTCCTCTACCACCTCATCTAACACCATCCACCCAGCAGACAAGGAAAACCAATTCGTTTCCAAGTGCACTGGAGCCATCCCACAGTCCAGGCAGTGACCCTGGGAGTCTCTCACCAACCTTGGGTGCCAGCACATAGAAGTAGCCAGTGCCGTTAGCCCGGCAGATGAGCTTGCACTTATCCCGGGGCGAGACACCGGAGTATTTGGGAACCCAGGAGACAGAGGCAGTGAGGCGGTTCGTGCTGTGACTGTAGCCATTGAAAGCCTCACACTGTTCCTCACGGAAGCTCTTCCCTGGCACTGAAAATAAGAGGAATGTGGCGTTGGGCACTAGCCTGGACCTCCAGCTTTAGTTTTAGGGGGTTATTACAGCCCAAGCCGAGCTCCAGCCCTTACCTGCAGCAGCACAGGGCTCCAGGTTGCAGGAGCGGTACTTGACACGGATGCCCTCACAGTAGGAGCCCCCGTTGGCCGGCACGGGGTCGGTGCATTCCCGCCTGGCCAGCTGCACCCCGCCGCCGCACGTCCGCGAGCACGGCCCGTACGGCGCCCACTTGGCCCAGCCACCGTCCACCTGCAGGGATGGACAGGATGAGAAGCTGCACATCTTTCAGCATCTCCACAACTCATAAGCAAAACCTCCAACCGCCCACAAACCTCCCTTGGGAGGGGAATCCAAGGGGCAGATTCCGATCTCTTCTCTGTGGTGACCAGTGACAGGACCCAAGGGAGTGGTCTGAAGTTGTGTCAGGGGAGGGTTAGGTTGGATATTAGGAGCAGGGTAACAGGTTCTTCTCCCAGAGGGTGCTTGGGCACTGAACAGGCTCCCCAGGGAAGCGGCCACAGCCCCAAGCCTGACAGAGCTCAAGAAGCATTTGGACAATACCCTCAGGCATACAGTGTGACTCTTGGGAATGGTCCTGAGCAGGGACAGGAGTTGGACTCAATGATCCTTGTGGGTCCCTTCCTACAGAGCAAATTCTGTTAAACTTGCCCTGGGCTGGCTGGAGCAGAGCAGCATCCTCACTCCTGGAGACATACATGATACCCAAGGGATCTCCTGCTCTTTCCACATGAGTGTGCCCACGCTGGGTCTCCACCATCAGGAGGCTGGGGATAGCTCCACCAGCACCCGCTCAGAGTGACCCTGCGGGATGTTTTTGGGGCTCCCAGCACAGGTACTCACCCTGTACCTACTGAGTGACCCTGGGGAATGTTTTGGGGATGTTTTTGGGGCTCCCAGCACAGGCACTCACCCTGTACCTAATGACCCTGGGGGATGTTTTGGGGCTCCCAGCACAGGTAATCACCCTGTACCTACTGAGTGACCCTGGGGAATGTTTTGGGGATGTTTTTGGGGCTCCCAGCACAGGTACTCACCCTGTACCTATTGAGTGACCCTGAGGGATGTTTTGGGGCTCCCGGCACAGGTACTCACCCTGTACTGACTGACGTTGTGCCTCTCCACACAGGCACCCTTGAGGCAGAAGCGCCCATCGCCGCAGCCGGTGCCGTCAGCCCAGGGGAAGTGCCGGGTCTGGCAGACGATCTGCCCGCGCGCCTTCCCCGTGCACCAGAGCTTGGTGCAGTACTGCATGTAGGGGCAGGGCTTGGAGCCCACTCCGAAGGCCAGCTCGCACTGCTGGTTCAGGCTGTAGCTCGTCCCCGGCAGGTCTTCGGGCAGAGGGATGGGTTTGGCAGGCTGGTCCAGCAAACAGTCCCCTGCAGGAGCAGGGAGAGGGGTCTACCAGGTGCTGGGGGACTGTATGGAGCAGAGTGGGGAAGGAAAGCACTGCTGCAGGGAGATGAGAGAGGGATTGGGCCAAAACTATCCAGGTGCTACCCCAGGGATGCCCTCGATCTTGGCTGTATCCCGGACACAGGTGATTCCATCTCCTGGGGATGCCGTGGAGCTGTGCCAGCAGCCTGAGTGCAGATGTCACTGCTGGGGGCACCCAGGGAGTCTGGATGCTACAGAAATGACACCAAACTCCCATTTCCCTCTAAATTCGTTTACAGAGCCAGGAAAGGAAGTGCTCTACAGCCAACCATCTTTTCCCAGTAAACACCTGCAGGGATAGACCTGCTCCTAGGGGATAGGGACACAGGTAGAGGGGGAGGGGCACAGGAGGGCTCACCGTGGCCACTGTCAAGGAAGTCGGTGATGATGGCAGCGCTGCAGGCTGACCAGGGGTTGGCACGGTCGATCTGGATGAGGGTGGGGGACATCATGTGGTTGGTCTTCAGCCGGCCAAAGACCTCCTCACAGGCCTTCACGTTGTCGTGGGGCATGTTGAACACGTGGCCTGGGAGTGGGAGAAGGGAGGCAGCATGAATAACCCAGCACAGCAAGATGAGCAGGGAACCCCAGCTTCTTCCAGGGGAAACTGAGACATGGAGTGGGGCAGACCCTTGCAAGGATGGCAGCTGTGGACAGCCCAGAAGAGTCAGCAAACGTTCCAGCTCTCTCCCGGATGCCTCATGCACATGGAAAGCACACGGGAAAGGAAGGGCAAGGGAAATTGTGAAGAGAAGGTGACAGGTGACTTCAGCACTTGCCCCACTCTCTCCTCCTCCCAGAAGTAGGTGTGCCCTCTGTCTGCTATTTCAGGCCTCCTGAATCCTGGAAACCCAGCTGTGGTAGCAACCATGAGAGCAAAGCCTTTTGCTTCCTCAGCAGCCCTTTCCCACCTGGCTCTCGTACCCAAGGCACGGTTTCCCTATCACCAGACACTGCCTATTGTCTCATCTCCCAGAGGCTGAAACCAGGGCTATTCTGAACCTTGCCAGCTCCTGGAATTCCTCCTGAGAGGAAGAGGAGAGCTGGGAGCCTTACCCAGCTCGTGGGCGGTGGTGAAAGCCGAGGGCAGCCCATCGTCCTCGATGACGGAGCAGCTGCGCTTGGGATCACACATGGTGCCCACGTCTGCCATTCCCAACGTGTCACAGGTGGTGGCACCACACAGGTCCTGCCAGTCACAGAGGGAAGGGGTTAGTCCTGGGGACAGCACAGACGTCACGGTTCCCCTTTCCCACCTCATCCCTGGTGTCCCACACATGGGGAGCTACCGATGGGAAGAACGCCCAAAGAGATGGGAACCACACCAGGATACAGAGGCAGGAAACCTCAATCCTGACGCAGCCCAGGCTGCAACGGTGTGTTTGCACTTAACCCTGGCACCAGGGATAGGTGTAGCATCCTGCCCTGCCTTCAGCAACAGCTTTTCCTACCCAAACAGCTCCTCTGGCCAGGGTGGAGCTGGTTTTGTCACGGAGGAGCCGGTCTGGTTCCCTTCTTCTTAAGTGTGAGCTCAAGAACTAGACCCAGGTGGGTGGATGGGAACACATCTGGCCTTGGACTCAGGGCTGAACCACTTCTCAATCTCATTTCTCAGCTTCCAAGGAACAGGAAAGCCCTGGACCAGGTCCAGAGGTTTCCGAGGCTAAAGAAAGTGCTCCCGCCTTTCTAAGACACTGCAGCCATCCTTCAAGGAGCAACCAAGCCCAGCTGATCAAAGGAAGAACAAGCCCAAGCTTCCACCCCCAAACTGAGGACAGCCAGATCCTACATTAATGTTGCCAGGAGAGAGGTTGGGAAGGGTCTCGTTTGGGCAGATCTGCTCTTCTCCAGGTGCTGGTGCTAAAAAAAAGTCCATTTAAGACACGCTGGTGCTGCAGCCTGGCAGTAACCCTGTCCCAGGTGCTCTCTTCCCCTGCTGGAGTGTGCTTTTGGTTTGGGAGGGCTGGAGCATCACCCCCTCCCTTGGTGCTGCCCCAGAGCTGCCGGGGAGGCCGTGAAGTGGGCAGGGAGCTGTTTTCCACATGAAAAGAAAAGTAAGGGACTCGCTGGGCGCTCTCATGCTATAAATAAGTGTGATTCATGCTCAGCACTCGCCCAGCCAAAGCGCCTGGGTTGCTCAAAATCCTGCAGGAGCTGCTGTGCCAATATTTCCAGCAAGGTTTCCAAGCTGAAGGCATTCCCGCACAGGCAGGTTCAGCCGTGGGTAAATAACAGTCCTGATGACTTCAGAGAGCCCCAGCCAGGGCTGAGATGGCTTTAACAGGAGACCTGGGGCTACAGAGTGCGGAGGCAGAGGCAAGACCGTGATCTCCAGAGAGGTGACACGGAGAAACGTCTGGGTCTGCGCCGGTGGGGGAAAACCCCATCACACAACTGGGTTCAGCACTTTGCTCTGCAATGATTTTCCCCACCAGCTGGGACCCTGCTGCATCCCTGATCCCATCACACATCAGTGTCAGCAAGGAGAAGAGGTGGGGCCATCACTGACGGGCACAAGTTGATTCATGGTGCTGGCAAGCCCAGGTGCAGAGTCCCAGTCCCAAAACACCACCAAGAGGCAGTGCCATCGCCACGCTGAGCTAATCCAGGGGTGCAGCTTGCCCAGGCTCCCCTGCCTGTGCTCTGCCCAGCGCTGAGGGTTTAGGGGTGAGGATGGGGCATGGAGAGGAATGTCACAGCTCGCAGCTCCCCGCTCTCTGCTCTTTGAAAGAGCTCTTTCCTCGCCAGCACAGCGAGCTTTGGCTCCCGGCCCAACACCTGCACTGACACACTGACCCACTTCTCGCTCTGAACCTCGCTGGGATACACGACCAGCGGCTCCTCAAGGGGTTTTCCCTCACTCCCCACCACAGCGTCCTCAGGGCAGCCTGGGGATGCCAGGCAGCAACTCTGGGCTTTAATGAGAGGTCCTGATCCCCCACCTAAACACCTCCTTCAGCCCTGCTGGGTGTTGAGCCTGCTCAGGAGGGGAGGAGAGAGAAATGGAAGAGGTTTAGGGTGGGAAAGCACCATGCAAGGAGCCGGCTCTGCCTTTGCTCACTGTCACTGGTGTCCCCCGCTGCCAGCACAGATACAGGGAGGATGCTTGGCCCCCGAGGGGCTGCAGGCACCCTGCTCAGGGCATCAGCACTCTCCTGCCAGCCCGACCTTCCTGTATGGGACTTTCCAGGGCTTTTCATCATCCCTTGTGAACTTCTCAGGATGTTCCACAGCTCAGGGGGATCCTTGTGGCTCGTGCATTAATTCACGTACTCAGAGTCATGAGCACTCTCCCCACCATGGAGGCTTCCTGTGGGCATCCAAAGCAACTCCAAAAAGCTGAGGCTTGAGCTACAGTTCCCAAATTTCCCCACAGCATCTGCCACACACCAGGCTGCAGCCAGATGTTCCTTCATGCAACATCCCTTTGGTTTCACAGCAAAGCAAAGATGTGCAGCGAACGTTTGCTGGTGAGACATCCCAGTCCAGGATGGGTGGGAAGAATGGACAAGCCCTTTGCCATGGTGTGCAGGGATATTTCCAGGAGGCAGGAGTGCAGCTGAAGGCTGGATGCTCTGCAGGACCCTCCAACAAGCAGCAGCTCAGGTAGGAAGAGGCATCTGCACCCACCAGGTGGTCAGGACTGAGCTTCCCAAAGGCAAATCCATCATTCAGCACGACCAATGTCAGGAGGGAGCAAATCCAAGCAGTAAGAGAGCCCCATTCGTCAGCAACTCATCGACACGACTGAAAACTGCCTATCAACCAGCCTGGAGGTGAAATTTAAGTCGGGGGCTTATGTAACAGCTTTTTGGCAGGAAGATAAGCTTCGGGATGTCAGGGGACCACAGATGGATGCACTCAAGGAAGGCAGATGTCTCCCTGACCGTGTGCCTTTGCATTGAGCTTGCTTTGGGATTTCAGGAATGGATGGTTTAGCAATGTGTAAAAAATGCAGCCCAGACGTGATCCACGTCTTTTGAATCGCTGGGACCGGCTCTGTCCCACGTGCAGCTCCAGTGACCTCACTGGGTTTCCACCAGAGGTGGAGCTGGCTCGTCCCTGCAGAGGTGTCAGCAGTGTCCTCCTCTCAGAGCACCCCTGTGCAGGCAGGAGCTGCCCCAGCAGCCTGAGCCTCGATCCTGCTTGTGGTCCCATAGGATTTACAGTCCATCCGGGGCAGGGGGGACAAGAAGACAGACGGGACAGGACAAATCTCACACGTCCTGCACAGCATCATTCCTGCTCCAGGCCATTGTCAGCCCTCGCTGAGCCAGGCTAGGGACAGCTGAACTGAGCCGGACACTATATCCTTCCCACCCACAAGTGCTTGAGCTGGAAAAATGTTTTGGGAATGGTCTCCCTGCCGTTGAGGGGAGTTCCTGACCTGTCCCTAATCCAAAAACATCCGGGCAGGGATAGGGGAAGGAGAAAATGCAAGGAGCCTTTGCTGCCAAAGCCTGCTGCAGCCAGGATAAGACGTGACTGTTCCCCTCCAAGCTGCGCTCATCCTCCTCCCATCCCATCAGTTATTTTGGGATGCAGGCACTGGACTGGTGTCCACGCTGAGACAGGACTCCAGGGAAGGAGGAACAATGTGGGGATGCTCTGGGAGCTTTGGTGTCACCCAGTTTGTGGGGGTGGGAGGATGCAGAGTTCATCCCACACCCCACGTCACTGCGTAGCCATGCCCAAGGCAGCTCCAAGCCCCTCTCCCACCACAGGGATGCGGCCAGCCCACGGCAGTGGTGGCAGTGACTCTCCCCTCTCCCCCAGTCGAGGGATCTAGCGCTGGCTGAATCTCTGGTGCTTCACTTCCAGCCCTGAACCGGGTCCATGCAGCGCAGCCAGTGCTGAGGAGAGGTCCAGGTTCTCAGGAGGACCTTGCGCATGAGTCAGAGGAAGCTGGGAGAGGTTTTTTCTTGGCAGGTGGCACTGCGAGCTCTTCCCAGATGGGGAGGGGGAAGCAGGACCATGCTCCTCCTCTTCTGGGCTCAGACCTCTCATTTCAGGGTGCACACCAGAGCCGCAGGGCACTTGCTGCCAAGGCTCCTGCACAGAGACAGGAGACAGAGTGGCAGCTTTCTGCCCGTGGGGCAACCTGCCTTTGGACACCTCCTGGCCGCATTCACCCCATGGCAGGAATTTTTCCAGGCTGCTAGCCAACACCTGCCCAGGGGACAGCAAGGGCTGGCTCAAGCCGGCTTGCTCCATGCCTCTGCTGCCCCCACCCCAGCATCTGAGAGCGGAGGTTCCCTTGGGACAGAGGGATCAGCTACAAGCACAACCTCCCCCACCACGCACGCAGGTGGCAGAACGCCTTAGCCCAGTGCAGGGCTCCATGACAGGGGGGGACAGCTCCTCCGGGCCATCCCCCTGCACCCACCTGCTTGGTGAAGAGGATGGCGGTGTCCCAGTACTCGGGGTGCTTGTCGCTGACCTTGTTCCACTTCTTCTGCCAGGCACAGAAGTTGCGCAGGGTGAGGGCAGCGTTGCTGGTGACTTTGGGCCCCTTGTCATCCTGCCCGATGAGGAGGAACTTGACCACCGAGATCTGGATGGGGTTACGGATGCTGGGGTGCTTGTAGAGGCGGGCGGCCGTGGCCATCAGGGTGAGCAGGTAGTGCTGGAGGTCATCCCCGTGGAACTTCACCATCGACTCGTCGGCCACCACCAAGGTCTCTACGTAACGCGGGACCGAGGCAAAGCGCTTGGCCCGACCGCCTTTCCCCCCCGCACGTCCCCGGTACTTGTCGAGCGCCTGCAGCACGCCGGGAGTGAGCCCGGAGCCCACGGCGCAGCGGGACGCTCCCGCCCCGACGGGGCGTTCGGGGCTGCGGCGCTGCAGGCGATGGAGTCCCCCGGCCGCCCCCTCCGCCAGCGGGCTGATCAGGTACTCGGCTCCCCGGTAGCCGAAAGCCCCCCGGAGCCCCCCGCACAGGCTGAGGGCGGCGAAGGACTGGCGGTCGGCGTTGACATCCCCCGAGTAGAAGCAGTGGCGGAGCGCGGGCAGAGGGCGGGCGGCCGCCCCCAGGTAGTGGGCGGCGAAGGCGGGCGCGATGAAACGGGCGTCGGGGGAGAGGTGGAGGTAGAAATCCTCCCCGAAAGCCGAGAGCTGGATCACCACCGCCTGCCCCCCCCGGGGGGGCTCGGCCGGGCCCCCCCTGAAATAAGCCGGCCCGTTGATGTCGGGGTCCAGGCGCACGGGAGTGACCAGCGCGGAGTCGGGGTCCGGGGGTCCCCCCGAGCTCAGGCTCAGCCCCGGGGCGCCCAGCAGCAGCAGCGGCAGCAGCGGCAGCATCATCTCGGCGGGCTCAGGCCGGCGGCATCGGGGTTCGGGGGAGGCGCGGGGGGGAGAAAGCAGGACCCGGCCCCCCCCTTCCTCCTCCTCCTCCTCCTCCTCCTGTGCCCGCGGAGGCTGGAGGAGCGGAGCAGCC
>VZRV01009255.1:271835-320876 GCA_013398115.1 Falcunculus frontatus | reverse complement strand
CCGGGAGCGCGTCCCGCCGGCGGCGGCAGCGGCGGCGCGGAGCCGCTCCCCAGGGCCAGGCGCTTCGTCTCGCAGGCGCGGTACGTGGAGACGCTGCTGGTGGCTGACGCGTCCATGGTGCGCTTCTACGGGGAGGACGTGGAGGTAAGGGCTGGCGGCGTCTGCCGTCCCCCCTGCCCGCATCCTTCTGTCCCCGCTCGTGCCTGTCTGCAGCTCTTTCGTCCCCACGGCCTCTCCATCCTCCCGTCCCTTGCTGTCCCCATCCCAGCCGCCTCTCCGCCTCCCCCCATCTCCACTCCTGCGTTCCCGGCGCTTCTCTATCGCCTTCATCCCTCCATCCTCCCTACACATGCATCCCTTCATCCCCTTCATCCCGCTGTCGCCTGTCCCCACCCCTGTTCCCTCTCTCCCTCCAGCCCTACTGCCTCTCCGTCCCCTCCTACCCTCCGGTTTGCCAGCCCGCTGCCGGGTCCCCCCTCGCCCTCCCGGTCCCCCCAGCCCCGGGACACCAGGGACAACTTTGGGTGAGCGAGGGGCGGTGCGGGGGGACCTTGGTCCCCACCTTCCCTTGCTGTGTAGGGGCTGTAAGTTGATCTATGGGGTTCAGTCAGTGTTTGGGGACCCTTTCCCAGACCCAGCATCCATCCCAGCGAGCCTGTTTCTGCATACACCGGGCACTGTGATGTCCCGTCAGCCTGGTACCCCCAAAGGTGAGGACAGAGCGGGTTAATGCCCTTCCTGCTACAAGGAAAGAGCCGCGCTGCAAAGCAATGAGCTGAACTCCCTTCCGGGTGGGAGCCGGGGCCAGATCGTGAATAAACCAGGGGCTGAGTAATGCGCAGTCCCGCTCCTGAGCCACCTGTTAGCAGCTGAGCAGATGGATGAACAGCCCTTTTCCTCAGCCACCAGTGCCAGGAATTCTCACCCTCCTTAAACACTCTCTCTGCGGAGACCCTGCCCCGACCAGGCTTTGGGGAGACCCCAAGAGCAGAGACTGTGGTGCCTCAGCCCCCACATCCATCTCCAGGGCTGTCGATGTGCCTCATTTGTCAGCACCAGGTCGTTTTTCATGCCTCTGGCAAAGCCGGCTCCTCTCCCCTGGCCTGCAGGGATGGGTGGTTCAGGTCCAAATTCAGGTTTGCACCCTCAGAAATGCTCTGCGGTCTCTGCAAGGGATAACTGTGTGTTGAAGTTGCTCATTCTTTGGTTGTTTGGGCTCGGGGCTGGGAGAAGAGTCCTTGAAGCTGGAGCTCAGCAGGGAGCAGCTGAAACCAGGGGCTGCACTTTGGCAGCCTGGCTTTGCCACTTCTACCGACTTTATCCTTCCCCCAGGGGCTTCTCTGCTCCTAACAAAGCAGTGTTTTAATGCCAGCCCTGCTCTGGCCAGGCTGGACCTTGGGAAATGCTAAACCTTGGGGCTCCAGCTGATTTCAGCTGCTCAGCATCACGCTGGTTTTGTCCCATGCTTTGTTTTGCCACCAAGGCAGGCTGGCAGGAGCAGAGAGCAGAGGATCAGTGAGCGAGGGGTGATGCACTTGGAGATACCCTGAGTGCTCGCAGCACTCAGAAAAGAGTTTGAAGTGGAGTAAGCTGAATTTTTAAGCAACAGACGTATAAATGGTGGTGGGAATTACTCTCCCCATAGTGTGAAGTTGGTCTCTGATTCCCCAAGAGGGCAGGAAAAATAGTACAGTGAATCCTGTGCACCCAGCTGGGCACCTGATGGTTTTAAAGCAAGACCCAAGGGTGTCTAAATTGCTAGAAATAAGGTGATATATTTCGGATGGGGGGAAACCTGATAATGCCCAGCTTGAGCTGGGGGAAAGAGGAACAACCCTCTGGGTCAATCTGTGAGGGCAGCAGGAGAGGAAATGGCACCTACACATAATCAAGGGGCTGGAACACTGGCACCCTGCTCTGGTTTGGCTGCACCAGCCCTGGGCTGGGGGATGCTGCCTGGTTGGCTCCCATTTTACCATCGTTTCCTTGGCCCCAAGAGCAGTATCTTTGCATCAGCTCTCAGGGATGGGAAGGAAACCTTTAAAGATCTTGTTTTGGATGAGTAGAGCAATAGCATATTAAAGTATTTGGGAGAAAACTTCCATCAGCTCTGGTGTAGCAGCTAAAAACATCCAAAAAACCACCTGCTGTGTTTCTGTGTCTTTTGTTCTCTGGAACAAAAATGCAGGGAGCAGCACAGCCATCGTGCTTCTCCCTAAATACCTTTTTTGTGGGATGAAAAAAGCAGTGGCAAGTGCTGGTGAGATCTTAGAGAGCTGACGAGGAGAGATGCCCAGGGAGTAGAAATGTTGAGTCAGAACAAACCATATTTATATAATGACTTTTCTTCCCTTAACCACACTTTAATTACCAAATATTTATTGAAGGTCACCAGCATTGTTTGTATTCCCAGTTATTTTCTTGCATAAGTTGTAGCAGCTCGAGCAGAGGAGTCACCCTAAGATGTGCTCAAGCGTTGTGAGTTATAATCAATGCCATGCTCTTGGTGGGAAAATGCTGTTAATGATTCATTTCTAATCAATTTGAGCCTTACAGCTCAGCTGTTAACCTAATTTAGATAATAAGAGCTTATTCTACCTTCATCAATAATTTCATGTAAACCAGGAGGGAATGGTGAAGTGAGAGCAGAACTAAACCTGAAGTTTGGAGGTTTGATCATTGTTTGGGCTTGATGATTGCAGGGGATGGGGCATTGGGGGGCATTAGTAGCAGGACAGTGCTGGGCAATAAATCCTGTGGGGATGTGGCAGGACTCAACCTGCAGTGGCTGGGAAGAGCCCTCGTACAGGGGTGGGAGTGAGGCTCCAGCCTGGACACATGAGTTTTGCATTTTTCTTGCAGAGGATCCCAAATGCTTGAAAACAAAGGGTCTGTGAGCATCACTCACAGAATTAAGTGGGGGTTTGAGTAGGGGGAGCTGAGGCAGGAAACGGGGCTGATCCTGCTGCTGTGCAGAAGGGCTGAGCACCTGCAGCTGGGCTGCACTTGCAGGGATGCTCTGCATGGCTCGGGAACGTCTGCCAAGACACCTAAATCACCAGGCGGTTCCCAAACCCAGCTGCAGCATCCCCAGCCAGTTGGCAGCCAAATGGGATTCCTGTGGTGGGATTTCTCCAGTCTCTTGGGTGCAGATGAGACACATTTCCAAGCTTTCCTCCGCAAGCACGATGGCTGTGATCCCCTTTCCCTTCTCCTCTTGCAAGTGAGGAATCTGCCGTTCCTGATTCCAGGGGCTGGTAATGACTGAGGACCACAGCAGAATCAGATCTGTCTGGAAAAGCTGGGATTCCTTGCTGACTTCTGTGTTTTTTCCAGGCAGATTTATGAGGTTTTAGGAGTGCTGTTGCAAACCCTCCCCTCTAAGACCAGACGGGTGCTGGAGTGCAGGGCACGGGGCATTGCCAGGGCCCTGCTGCCGGCTCTCCCACACCCACATCAACTGGAGGTAAATCCAAAACCACCCTGGAGCCCCAGGTCCCCTCATGTCCGGCTCTTAGGCTTGCTTTAGGGTATTTTGCAGCGTGAGTGGGTAAATTCGCTTAATCCCTTGACAAAAGAAGCCAGCCCCTCCTAAACCCATCCCGAAGGCAACTGGAGTGGGATTAAAGGGGATCTTTGCAAAGGGGGACCTGCATGATGCTGCCATCCACCAGCTTTTCTTCTGGGATTTGTCCTCTGAGTGTGACCCTGAGCCTGCATCCGCTTTGGGGCAGGGGGCTGGAGGAGCAGGCAGCCTCCCTAAATATTCCTCTGGCTGGTGCCCTCGCCTCAGGCCGGGATATTCAACAGCTGCTGCATTTCAGGGCTTCGGAATGAAATGTGCAGTGTGAAGGGAACTGGCTCCCACTGAAGCAACTCCCAAACTGTAGCACTCCTGCTCTGGGATGCTCTCAGGAGGGGGTTTTACTCCATCTATGCCTCTGGGGAGGTTGTGGCAGTCCGGATGTGCCTCCGTTTCCCCTGCCTTGAACAGGGGTAATTGCTGCTTTTGTTGGCCCCAAATATCCAGCAAAGAGGGAGAGAGAAGGGGGAAAAACTCATGTGGCAAATAGAACAGGGGTGGGCAGAGAGCCTGGAAGGCAGGAGGGCAGCCAGGCACACCGGCAGGCTGGCAAGGTATCCCCCTCTCCCCTGGCTTGCCCCCCATTTCCCTTGGCTGCCTCCCACATTTTTGCAAGGGAATTCTTGGCCCGGGTTTGAAACCACAGGAGGAGCTGGCAGGGCAGCCAGCAGCCCCAGGGTACCCAGGCCAGGGGGGAGCTCACAGACGGTGCCTCGGGGGAAAGGGACAGCTCAGGATGTTTTTCCTAGTTGATTTTTAAAAGCTGGGCAGCCCTTGCATCTGACCCTGGGTTTGCTTCCTTCCATCTGTCTGCGCTCCAGAATCTCAGCATTTCTTTCTTCTTTTCCCCCTCTGCAGAAATGTTGGCTTCTGGGGAGAAAGCAGGGAAAAAACCCAACCAAATCCAACCAGCAATTGGATCCTACAATTCCTCCAGCCCCAGGCTGGGCTGAACATTGCTCCCCACACACTGGAGTGTGTTGGAGAGAGGCAGGTTGTGCTGGGGTGTTCTGTGGGTGCTCCCTGCTGTCCTTCTGTTCTGGGTGGGTCCAGCAGTATTGAACCATTCTGTGCCTACCACAAGAATGGTATCTGTGTAAGAGTGGTTTCACCCATCATAATAATAATAGTAGTAATTAAAAATAAACCCCAGAGTTTGGGGATCTTTGCAGGCTTCAGCTTCTGAATGGTTCCCCTGAAAGGGGAATGGAAGCAGAGACTTTGCAAGAGCCTGTATCAGAAAGCAAAATCCTTCAGTGTTATGACGGTAAAGACAACTACTTCAGTTCCCTTTGCTGTGATTTGTTTTTATTTTTCCTGCCCCTCTGCCTGTGCTGTTTGCTGCTGGAAGGTCCTATCAGGCAGTGCCTGGCTCAGGGCAGGGCTCTCCCAGACACAGTGATGCTGTGGCAGGAGAGATGTCAGAGCTGCTGTAATGCAGCTGTGTCAGACAAAAGTCATCCCTCCTCATTTTTAGGGGGAAGTGGCTGGAATTTGATACTGAGAACAGAGGGAGCCCAGGATTGCAGCTGGGGGGAAAAGGGGTGGGAGGTTTGTGGGGGCATCATCCTCCAGAGTGCCTTGGCATAAATGCAGCCCATGGGACAGAGAAGGGATGCTCCACGACCCTCTCTGGCTCACACTGGTGTCCTCTCCCCCCAGAGCAGGTGAGAGGCTGATTTTCCAGCTGTGTTTACCAGACATCCTGCCAGTTCTCCCAGGATGCTGGTTGGAAAGGGCAGGGAAGCTCCTTGTGCCTGCAGGGCTGCAGTGAACCTGGCAGAAGGCAGAAACCAGTCTGTTTGCAGCCGTGGGCTCCCCAAAGCCAACCCAAAATCCTGCCCTGCACCTGATCCCAGTACCCACAGCCTTGGTGTTGGGAAGGAAACCCCGGAGAAGGCAGCATTCCCTGGTCAAGCCAGAGCCTGTTTGCAAAGGCAGGAGGAGGATGGGACCAGCAGGACTCAGCCCATCCACAGCCAGCTGTTGGCCAAAAGCACTCAGCTGGCCTCTCCCGAGCCCTGAGGATCCCGTAATTTGCTTTTGGCCATGGCTTCAAGCCCTTGGCCAAGCCAAGGCAGTGCAGGTGGATTGCTGCTCTCCCCAGAGCAGTCAGGGTTCATCTGAAACCCAACCAACTCCTTCACGGGCCAGGGATGGGTATAAGTAGACACCAGATGGTGGAACAAGTGAATTTGACCTTTTAATCTTCACTAAATAGCTGTTTGTTCGGTTTGCTTTCCATCTTCCCTTTCCACACACAGGGAAGGTGGACAGATGTTTTCCAAGTCCCTCTGTTCCTACTGCTGTAAGAGGTTTTTGGCTGGATGTACCCCTGAGGATGTGAGGGTTGGTGTCCTGGGGGATCTGTGATATGAACTGAGATCTCCCAGGTCAAATCTACTATTATGGACAGAACCCTCTAATGGGTTAGGAAAGGATGTGGCTGGATTTATTCCCTTGGAAATGAGGGATGATCCCATGATGAGCAGCTCCAGTGCAGAGCATCCTTCTAGATCTTCAGGGCTGTAATTTTAGGAAGGCTTTGTGATATTTTTAGCAAGGTTCCCAATGGACTTACCCCACAGGGTGAACAATCCCCCCAGGTTTCATGGAGCAACCACTTGTGGGGATCTCGCCTGGATTTCTTGCCTCTGCGGTGACTTCTCCGTGACATGAGCTGCATGCTCCGGCCTGGGACGTGAGTCACGGCGTGGAGATCTGGCCAGTCTAAATAAACCAGTCTATTCACTGCTCCCATCAGCCTTGCTGGGGCCTGCCCTTGGATAATGAGCCGGGGAGGACTTGGGACATGTCTTGTTGAAACAAAACATCTGTTTACATGGAGCTGCCAGTGACGGGATAAAATGTGGCAGAATAATTTAAAATAGCCACAAGTGCCCTGGGCAAGCAGCTCTCAGTGCAGTAAATAGGCTGTATCTCCTTCAACATCTCCTTCATTTGCTAAGGAAACAGCATTTTGTGTCTCAGAAAATGGCATTGTCCTGGCAGTACCGTGATGGATGAGCACAGAGTCAGCTCTGCTCAGGAAATGTATTTTGGGTGAAACTTGGCCATCAGAGAGGGCTCCCATCGAGTCCTTCCAGTTTAATTAGGCTCTGAATTGAGACCGCAGGGTGTGATTTGTCTGGGGAGAGAAGCCACTTTCTCTTTCCCAATACTATATTGTGTAATAGCTGCATTTTTTTCTCCTGACTCCGGGCCGTGAGCGATGCCAAGCAGAGGAGGAATTCTGATGCTCCGATAAGATGTTTACATCAGCCTAAACATCGCTGGCGCTTTTGACATATGAAGTAATCCCTGGTCATTGCCGAGCAGGGGATGCTGCCGGGCAAAGACTTGGCTGTCAAAGTGTTTTAGTCCCGATTTGTTGCCAAGGATGTCGGGTTCAAACCCTGTGGCCAGCACAGGCAGAAGTTTTACTGGGTGGTTTTGTACCAGCAAGATGTGTGTGAGTCCGTTCCTGCCCTGGAGTAGCAAGGGCAGGGTTAATGCTTTGGGAATATGCAGAGAACTCTCCAGAATGCTGAGGTTTTCCTCAAGAAATTTCTTCCAGAGGGACTTCTGGGTGCAGAGGGTTCGTGGGAGGGGAGACACAGCGTTTGCAGAAGGGGATGCAGGGCTTGTCCACCAGCACAAGGTGTAAAGCATCACATACAGGAAAGGCAGCACTGAGTCCATCAACCTGTGGTCTGGACATGATGGGCTTCATAAATGAGGCTGATTCCTTCTTTTCATACAAAAAAAATTGCCCTGTAGCAGGGGTTTTACCCAGGCTCTGCCTGCCCATCTCTTCCCCCACAGAACCATGTCCTGACCCTGATGTCCATGGCAGCTCGCATCTACAAGCACCCCAGCCTGAGGAACTCCATCAACCTGGTGGTGGTGAAGGTGCTGGTGGTGGAGGAGGCAGCGGCGGGGCCGGAGGTGTCCGACAACGGCGGGCTCACCCTGCGCAACTTCTGCAGCTGGCAGCAAAGGTTCAACCCCCCGAGTGACCGGCACCCAGAGCACTATGACACTGCCATCCTCCTCACCAGACAGGTCAGCATCCCTGGGGAATGCTCCGGTGCAGAAAGGAAAGGGGTCAAGGCATCCATGGAGGGAGAGAAGGGGGTTGACCATGGGGGTGGATGCCCCACCATGCAAAGAATGGAGCTTGCAGCAAATCTGTTGGGGGGTGGTTTCATTTGGGGTGCAGACCCCCAGTGGGTTGCCCACAGAGATGTTGGGGCTGCACGTGGGACCCCCTCCCCCTGCTGACCACTCCCTCTGCCCGGCACAAACAGGATTTCTGCGGACACCAGAGCTGTGACACGCTGGGAGTGGCGGATATCGGCACCATGTGCGACCGCAACAAGAGCTGCTCCGTGATCGAGGACGAGGGCCTGCAGGCAGCCTACACCCTGGCTCATGAACTGGGTAACATGTCCCTTCCCAAGGGGAAGTCTGCTTCTTCCAATGCTGCTGCTGGCAGGGGTTGTGGCACAGCCCAGCACCAGCATCTCTTGGCTGGGGACCACCCACTAAGCCGTGAGGAGCTTCTGGCACTGACAAAAGCTGGTTTGCACCAGCAGAAACACTAAGAAGTGCCCAAATTGTTGTAAATTGGTGCACTTGCACCAATTCAGGAAGAATTTCTCCACTGGAAGGGTTGTTGAGCATTGGAAGGGGTTGCCCAGGGAGGTGGTGCAGTCCCCATCCCTGGAGTTGTTCAGGAAATGCCTGGACGTGGCACTCAGTGCTCTGGTGTGGTTGACAAGGTGGGGATTGGTCACAGGTTGGACTTGAAGATTTTGGAGGGCTTTTCCAACCTTAATGATTCTATGATTTACCTGTCGTGATGAGCTTAGGCATGGCATCAAGCACATCTGTCCCTTGGTTTGCCATTCCTGCACTGACTAATTTTCGCCCAGAGAAGCTGTGGCTGCCTCATCCCTGGAAACATTCAAGGTCAGGCTGGACAGGGCATGGAGCAACCTAGGATAGTGCAAGGTGTCCCTGTCCATGGCAGGGGGTGGAACAAGATGAGCTTTAATTCCCTTCCATCCTAAACCATTCTGGGTTTCTACAAATTTGGGGTGCTTTGCCCTGCACACAGCAGGCTGTACCGCTGAGACAAAGCAAGCAGTTTTTTATTCCTTCTGATTTACGGAAGCAAATAGCTTTTGCAGAAGTAGGAGCTGCTTGATACCTTACAGGCGCTCCCACACACCATCTGCTGAGGAGCAGGAGCTGAGCTGGGGAGCTCAGCTCTGCCGTGCTCTCTGCTCCCCAGGCCATGTGCTCAGCATGCCCCACGATGACTCCAAGAACTGTGAGCGGCTCTTTGGGCCCCTTGGCGAGCACCACGTGATGGCCCCGCTCTTCATCCACTTGAACAAGACCCAGCCCTGGTCTCCTTGCAGCGCCATGTACCTCACCGAGTTCCTGGACGGAGGGCATGGTAAGGCTCAATCAGCTACCTCATCACTCAAAACAACCTTTTCCTTAATTGCTCAGGCTCTTTGCAATGCCTGGAGAGGTGTGTGGGGTGAAGAGGGAGTCAAACCAGACCATGGACAGAGGCATGGGGTGCCCTGCTTGGTGCAGTCAGTGGCCTCAAGCCCTGATAGGTCCATCTCCAGCCTAACTCCTGAACCTTGCCCAGGTGACTGCTTGCTGGACGCCCCAGCCCAGCCCGTCTCCCTGCCTGCCGAGCTGCCCGGACAAAGAGCCCTGTACAGCCTGGACCAGCAATGCCAGCAGATCTTTGGCAAGGACTTCCAGCACTGCCCCAACACCACGGAGGAGGACATTTGCGCCCAGCTGTGGTGCAGGACCGGCAGTGGGGAGCCCCTCTGCCACACCAAGAATGGCAGCTTGCCCTGGGCCGATGGAACCCCCTGCAAAGCCGAGGGGCTGTGCTGGGACGGGCGCTGTGTGCAGCAGGATGCCCTGAAACCCCAGGTAATGGGGGCACTGAGGAATGGTGGGAACGCTCTGGGAGGGAGCAGCTGGGGCTGGACAGGCTCAGAGATGGATTTAGCAGCTTCTCCTGGCCTCTTGCAGCCAGCGGTGAACGGCAGCTGGGGCCCGTGGAGCGCCTGGGGCTCCTGCTCCCGGAGCTGTGGGGGAGGCATCCAGTTCTCCCACCGCCACTGCGACAGCCCCAAGCCCCAGCACGGCGGCAGCTACTGTGAGGGCCAGAGAACCAAGTACCAGTCCTGCCACACCGAAGAGTGCCCGCTGGATGGTAAGGGTGATGATTCCCAAATGCACGCTCAGCTCCCACTCCTGCTACTCCAGAACGCATTACAGGGATTGCTGTGCTCCTCCTTGAATATTCATATTTGGGGGGAGCAACAGCTTCCAGCTTCCTGCTGGGGGCTGTGACCTTCTCTTGCTGATGGAAGGTGTGTGGGATCCCTCCTTCACGACATTCCTCCCCTGCTTGCACACTCACCACGTGCTCCCACTATCCTTAGCTCCCTTCCACATCTCTGTGATGGTGAAGGACAGCAGCTCCTGCCAGCCTCCCATGGATTTTGGGCCATGCTTCACCTTTCCTTTCAGGGAAAAGCTTTCGGGAGCAGCAGTGTGAGAAGTACAACAGCTACAACTTCACGGATCTGGAAGGGAATCGCTTGGAGTGGGTTCCTAAGTATGCGGGAGTGTCCCCCCGAGACCGATGCAAACTCTTCTGCCGAGCCCGAGGGAGGAGCGAATTCAAAGTCTTTGAGGCCAAAGTGAGATCCCTGGTGATGAGAATCACCAAAGTGAGATCCCTGCTGATGGGAATCACTCCCGTTTACCCCATTTCAGAACTCATCCCCTCATTACTCCTCTGCATCCCCCTTTCCCAGGTGATCGATGGGACGCTGTGTGGCCCAGAGACCCTCTCCATCTGCGTCCATGGGCAGTGCATCAAGGCTGGCTGTGATCACATCATTGGGTCCTCCAGGAAGCTGGACAAGTGCGGGGTGTGCGGCGGCAATGGCTCCACTTGCAGGAAAATATCTGGCTCGCTCAACAGATCCAAGTGAGGCGCCAGGGAGAAGCTTCTGCAGGGATGGGCTGTGGGAGAAAGACCAGCATCCTCTCTCAGTCCCCTTTTTCTATGGATAAAGTTCTAGGCTAGGAATATATTAGGATCCAAGCCAGCATCCTCAGTCGGTTGGCATTGCAAGAGCCTGGGCTCCTCCCCAGCCTCCGGGGCTTAGGCTCAGTTTATTTCGGGGCAGAATTATACAAGCCAAGTAGAGCTTATTTCCTAAAATAATAACTGATGTGACGGGCTCGGTACACCACCGTAAATAAATCTGCTGCCCCAACAAGTTTACAAAACACATTTCACCCCAGTGCAGTGAGTTGGACACACTATTCAAGGGCCGACGTGTGAGGTAAATATTCCGTAACTTTTCCCTGGGCTTGGGGGTGAATTTGAATCCTGGGACAAGGGCACTGAGGCAGCCACTTCCCTCACCCAACATCTCCGTGGCTTTGCCAAAGAGCAGCATTTAAGGCTTTTGTTGGAAAACCGTAACACAAAAGCCCAACCGTCCAATTCCATGCAGTGAGGTGACTCACACAGTCAAATTAGATTTCCTAAATGCTTTCCTTCCAGGGAACAGCTGAAACGGGGCTTCCACTCTCCTATGAGTTGTTTGTGGTTGACTAAAGGGAGATTAGCGTAGGAGCTACCGCCAAGAAGAGATCCCATTAAGATCAGGGTGAGGGAGGCCAGGGTGACGGAGAGCAGAGTTTGACTCAAAGGCTTTTTTCCAAAATACTCTGAACCTAATTACTGACCGCAGCATCCACTATGGGGATCCATGGAAAACGATCCTGCTGGCCCCACAGTGTGAGTCACAGTGCTGAGGGCTCGAGTGAAACCTTCCGTGTGCTGTCCTGGGAGCCGTGGGGCTCCAGGGATGGGCCTTGGCTGGCTCTGCAGGAAAATGTTTCCCTGGCATGGGAATGTTCTCTGTATCCTCCAATGGGATTACATCTGCATTGTAGTGGTGGCTGCAAAACCCTTCGAAAAGTGAGCTGAGGGTGCAGGAGTCCCTCCTATTCTGTTGTTCTACATCTATATCTGTATCTATATCTACATACGTCTGTATTATTTCTCTGTCAATAGGCAATGTCATCCTTCAGCATCACCAGTGGCAGGCTTTCAGTCCCAAACACTTCACCCACCTCAGCTGGTAATCACAGGGCTGTTCATTTGATTGTATCGCTCATTTCCATATGGAAGTCAGTGAAATCTTCAGCTGAGCTCACGTCTAGAACATCTTCAATATTTCCATCTCTTGAGCGCTCGGGGTTACAGAGAGATGGCTTCAGAACCAGGATCCCAAGTGCTATTCCCTACACGGGTGTGCTCTTAGTAAGCCTTGAAAAATAACCGTGTCCCTTTGCCCTGTGCAGATACGGCTACAATGACATTGTCACCATCCCTGCCGGAGCCACCAACATCGACATCAAACAGCGCAGCCACCGAGGGGTCCGTCATGATGGGAATTACCTGGCCCTGAAGACCTTGGAGGGGAAGTACCTGCTGAACGGGGACTTTGCCATCTCAGCCATGGAGCAGGACATCCTCATTAAGGGCACCATCCTCAAATACAGCGGCTCCATGACGACTCTGGAGAGGCTGCAGAGCTTCCGACAGCTCCCAGAGCCCCTGACCGTCCAGCTGCTGACGATTGCCAGTGAGGTCTTCCCACCAAAAGTCAAATATACCTTCTTCATCCCCAAGGACGTCCCTTTCAGCAAGCAGAAGGGCAAAGAGAAGAAGTCTGTCAACGTCATCCGACCAATGCTGACCTCCCAGTGGGTCCTGGGTGACTGGTCTGAGTGCTCCAAGACGTGTGGCTCCGGCTGGCAGCGGCGGACGGTGGATTGCCGGGATGTGGAGGGTCAAACCTCCTCCGCCTGCAACAGATCCCTCAAGCCCGAGGACATCAAGCCCTGTGGAGACATGCCCTGCCCTCTCTGGCGCCTGGGCCCCTGGTCCCCCTGCTCCCAAACGTGCGGCGAGGGCGTGCGGACGCGCAACGCCTCTTGCATTGATTACGCCGGTAAAATCACCACCCCGGAGAAATGCAGCTCGCCAGGGCCACCGCTGGCCACCACGGCCTGCGTGCTGCGTCAGTGCTGAGCCGTGCCAGGGTGCTCAGAGTCAAGGGTGCCACAGGCTTCCGCCACCCTGGGGCAGGACAGCGAGGGTGCTGTGGGCTTGCTCGCCAGACAAATAACCACTCTCCAGTGGTTCACCCCCACCGCATCAATGTCTACCTCAGAGGGGAGAATAATGGTGGTAAAACAGGGAGGAATCACTTCTTTTCCTTTCTTTCTTCCTTTTCTTTCTGGCTGGCTGCTCGCAGGCAAGTTGTAACTTAAAGGAAAAAATAAGCGTATCTGTAGGGTGTTTCCGAAGAGCTGTTGTTGAATATGGTTGCAGGTTCCTTTTGTAAGGTTTGCTGGGGTTTGGCACTGGAGAAGATGTGGAGACTGGTTTTGCCATCACCCCATCCCAGCTGCAAGTCAAGGAGGTCCAGGGTGGGTGTCTTTGCTGATGAAACTGGGATCTCTTCACAAAAGGCATGGAATGGGTTGCCATCCCCTCCCTGCAGCAGCGTGGGTGTCCTTGAGTATGAGGAGTGTTTTATCAGCTGTTGGTTTAACTTGGGAGGTAAATTGCTCGTGTGGATGGGAGAAGGAATAAGATGAGGTCCAGATTCTAGCATGAATTAGGCAGGAGGACAGGTGAGAGGTGGTCCTGGTGGTTTCCTGGGGTAATCTACAAGGCGACAACTCTATCTCCAAATACCCCCAGCATCTGCAGTTATTCCTAGAGCTGTTACCCCACACTTCTGTTTCCCCAGCTATAAAACCAAGGCTTAATCACACCTGATCTGTTTTACAGGGCCACTGTGAGGATTAATTAATTCCTAGTTCTGCAGTGCTCTGACTGTGAAATGCCCATTGTGATGCCCTCTGGAGCAGGCACTCTGGTGTGCCAGCGTTTCCTTTCCCATCCTTGGCTTTCAGTCCCCTGTGGGCTCATTTTTTCAGCTCTGCTCTAATTTTGGAGATAATTCACTAGCCTGGTTTGCAGCAGGGATGAGCCCAGGATCTGTATATCATACCAGAGGTGACCGGTGCTGCTCTTCACCTCTGTTTTCCTGGGATATGTGAAGATCTGGTGCCAGCTCCAGCCTTGCTTGAGCAAGTCTCAGTCCAGAACCAAGCCTGGCAAGGCTGGAGCTGCTCTTTCCCAGTGGGAAGCAGCCACATCCCTCTCGCCAGCCCAGCTGCTGCCTGGCCCCAGCACAGATGGCTGTTCAGACCCTGAACTTTGCCCTTTCCGAAGCAATCGCTGGCCGTGTGCTGGCAGCAGCCAGTGCCTGGGGAGCGGGGATGGAATTTGGAAAGGTTTTGCTGTTGCTGGATGAGCAATTCCGTATCTCCAGGCTCCTCTCCCATACCCTGCCTTGGCTTCCTTTTTGGCAGCAAAATGTTGAATTTCCAGTGGGATCTGCCTTTTTCTCATAGGAAGGGGAGGAGGGCTGGAATTTTTGATGGTTCAGATTCCCCATTCACGTTTATGGAGTGAATCCTTTTCCTTGTCCCTTTTGCCTGAGCGAGCCAAACTCGTGTGAGACCCTTTCCTCAGTGTCCAGACAGGTTTGGAATGGGATGGTGGGATGAGCTGCTCTGCTGAAGACAGAAACCCTATTTACCTGAAAACAAGAAATATTCCTCTTCTATCTCCCATACATGATGTCTATCAAAACCACGGGAGCTGCAGCCCAGGACTGAGGAAATTGAGGGCTTGGCTCCTTTATTTTTTTTAGGAAAGGGAAAAAAAAAGTAAAGGCCAGCTGCAGAGTTTGGATGCAGAGCTGTTTGGGCTGTGGTACAGACCTACCTTTGGGCAATGTTCTGCATCTGCTAATTAATCTCCAGGAATTTAAGTTCTAACAAATAGCTGGATGCTAAAGTCATGTAGCCTTGCAGGGTTATTTTCTTTTTCCCCTCCGAGTCTGGCAGGGTTTTAACTCAAAGCCAGCATGTGTTTCCTCTCCAGTGTCACCACCAGCATTTAGGATGGGTCAGGAATATCAGTCTGAGACAGTGCCAAGGAAAACGTCTGTATTTATCACACAGGAGTCGTGCACGCCAAGGGGCTTTTCCAGTTTTTTTTATAATCACTGCGCAGCTGCTTAGCTGGAGCTTCCTAGATGTAAAAACTCCTTGTTGAGGGCAAATCCTGCTGCTTTTCCAGCGAGGAGGAAGGTGGGGATCCCCCTGGGATGGGGGGGGACCAGAGGCAGTGATGCTCTGTTGAGGTGTGGGGTCTGGGTGATGCCAAGTGGAATTCCTGCCCCAGGCTTCTGTAAAAACAAGTAGCCTTTATGCTGATTTAAGTCTAAGAGGTTATATATTAGGCTATATATATGTATATATATATGTTTCCCTTCAGTGAAGGATTGTAGCAATGTACTGAGCCTCTTGTGTTAGGTATTTATTATAAATTTCTGTTTGATTTGTACAGTAGCTGTCTGGAAAGGAGAAAAAAAAAAAAGGAAAAAAGAGATTTTAAAAGACTGTGTTTTAACATGCTGCTCCCACATCCCCCCTCTGAAAGCTGCAGTAAGGTCAGAGAAGGGATGTCTCTGCTCATTGTTTATCCACTCTGGTATCTGACTGGTGTTTCTCTCCTCCCTGGTGTACCAACCAAGCTGTGTAAGCATAACAAATCTAACCAAAATTAAGCTTTGGAATTCATCTTGAGGAGAGGGGGAAAATACAATTTTCTGATTTTTAGCCTGTTTGTATTTGTTTTTAATTTTGAAAACAGTCTGTTTGTGGCCCTGCCTTTACCCCTTCAATAAAGGATTTCCTGCCTTTTATCTCTTTGCATTTGTCTTTATTTGCACTTTCCTCAGGATTATTATTATCTCCATCCCAGAGAGATTTTAAATCTCTCTTTTCCATATCTTATAATAAATGGTTCATTCAGTTTTAAGAAGCTGAACCAAAATATTACATCGGAGAATAGACAAAATCCATGGAGCCAAAATTATTCTGCAGAAATTTTGAATCAGCTCTGTTTTGCAGATGCCTTATGAGCACCTACGTCCTTTTTATACATATACAGTATATCTAGCTATATATATTATATACTTACATTATTATAGAATTATCTATGATAATATATATTTTATATATTATTCTATATATATAATAGATATAATAATATATATTAGATTTACATAATATTATTATATCTATTATATAGACACAATAGATATAATAATATGTATTATTATATCTATTATATAGATATAATAATATGTCTTTTATCTCTTATATAGATATAATAATATGTATTATATCTATATGTCATATATAATATATGCATAATATACATATTATACACATAGTATCACATAACTCTAATTGTATTATATATATATCATATATTAGATATATACATTATATATACATTATATTATCATAGAATCCTATTATTCTATGATAATATATTTATATACGTTATATCATGTGTATATTATATATACATAATATATGCACATATATTGCCATAGAATTCTATAACTGTTATAATATGTAATATATAACAAATCATTATATTGTATATAATGTATCTATAGATGCATAATGTGTATTATATATACATAAAATACTATATCTATAGATACATATACAATATAAATCTGTTCATCCATATAGATAATTCTGCTGTTTTCTAGGAGGACAGACAGCCTAAACAGGACTTAACCAGAGGGGATTCTGACTCCTTCACTTAACTGTGTAATAACCACAGGCAACAGGAGCTTGGTGCTGTCTCTCTGGATGTGGTGTAGTTCTCTGAAACACAGGAGGGCTAAATTTGGTGTATGGCAATGGGAATTTTGGAGCCATCTCGTTGGAATAAGCATGGGCTCGTTACAGGGGAATCTGGATACCTGCCAGCTGTCCTGGGTGAAAGCCCACCCTGATGCTGAACAGCAGCTCTGGTTTATTTTCTATATATTACTATATTTAATATAATATAATATATAGAATAGAATAGATAATATGATACATGATATGATATAATAGAATATGATATAATATTATGTATAATATAATATAATATAATATTTGCTGTTACTATTATTATTATAACCATTATATTATTATTATATATTATTATAATATATAATACATATAATAGACAAAATTTTATTATGGTAACATTTTATATTATATTATTATTGTCTATATATTGGGGATTTCCATCCACTGATGCAGCAAGAAAATGCTCCTGCAGAGGCTGCCTGTGCTCACCCTGCCACAGGTTAAGCCACCATGGGACATGTCCCCACGTTAATGGGCACAGCCACTCCTGCCACCCTATTTATAACCAGGTGTGACATTCATTCCAGATGACTTCCCTTGGCACACGAACAGGCCCTGGCTCTCAGCTCATTAAGCCTGCCTTGGCTTTTCCCCCACATTTTTACTTCCTCGTTTTGTTGCCATCACTGGGTTTGAGTTGAATAATTGGAATTTCAAACAATGCCAAAGGCTTTGGGATATTACCAGGTAGGGAAAAAGCCCTTAATTAATGATAGCAGTGTAACCATCATCATTTAACTTTAAAAAAAAAATAGTGGGATAAGAAAATAAACTGTGTGGTCAGAAATAAACCTTATGGGAACATTTCTTACACTGGTACCATGATGATACCATAGAGACAAAGGGGAGCAGCAGGCAGAGATGTATCTCTGCAGTCCCACCAGGGGAAATTATTGGGATCAACCCATGGCTGAACTTCCCCAGCCTGTGCTGCACATAATGCTGCTCCCCAATCAGGGTAATTCTATTTAATGGGCATATTTCCTCTAAAAAGGCACTTTCAAAGGATGCAGGATGCCACAGGCTTCTCCCCCAGGCATGAACATTACCAAGTATGTGTTGAAACGGTGGTTTGCTCCTTGATCCCAAGAGCTCCTCCTTCCAAGGACTGGGCTCTCCTGATCTCCAACCCCAGCTATTGCTGGATAGTTGCTCCCCCTTGTCCTTGTGCTAAAACTGTTCTTTATTTCAATGGTTTTCCTCTCTCCTGGGTTTATCCCTCCCTCCCCACACGTTTGTGGACAGGAGCTATACCTCTTCCAGCCTTATTTTGCTAAACTTTGCAAGGCTCACCTCATAAAACACCCTCCTCAGCTCTGGGCTGAATTTATTATCCCTGGACAGAAGGGACCACAGTGTCCCAGCAGGGTCACACAAGCAGCTGGTGCTTCAGCCACAAATCCATCCTTATTCCTGATGGAAACATCCTTCCCGACATGTCCTAGAACCATACTGTCCCTTTTCTGCCGTTATCCTCTGCTCTGCTCATCCACCTTGGTCTTACGACCCTTCTGCTCTGTTAGATCCCTCTTATCTCCATCAGATACCTGATAAATCCATCCTCGGGTGCCCAAGCAACTGGTCTGGTTCCTTGGCGATGGCATTTCCGAGGGGCTATTGCTCTATTGCAATTCAGAGCATTTTAGAAAACAGGTTTCTCTCCTAAATTCCTGCTTCAACCTCCTCTCCTGCCAACAAGGACGCTTTAACCCTCAGGACTACACTCACTGAGGACCAGGCAAAGCATTTCCAGGTCTGGGGAGGACATAAACCCCAAATCCTCCCCATGTCAGGAGAAAATCAGGGGTTTCCAAAGAGAGAAGTCAGCAGGATTGAGTTAAAGCAGATAACTGAGCCCTGGAGAGCACAACAGACAGGAGGATGGAGAGGAAACAGCTCCTGCACTCCGGTGGTAAATTCAGGAGCAGGCAACAAGTTCTTGAGCGTGGGAGCAAAGATGTTTTCTCTCAGGAGCTGCTGGGTCAGGAAGGTGAGAGAAAGGCTGTGCAGAGAAAGTGTCACTTGCTTCGGTTGTTAATGAATGAATCCTGCCAGGAGCAGGCTCCTGGGAGCGCAGCGTCTGCTCCGAGAGCTGCTGAAGCACAGGAAAACACATCCCACAGGCTGCAAAAACAGGGTAAAGCAGCTTCCAGCCAGAAATTGCACCTTCTGGGTGCTTGCACAGGGTAAGCAAGGGAGAGATTCAAGGATTAGAAAAAGGGGCAGATCCCAGGGATGGATGGGAGATATACCTGGGTGTTTTCTGGATGTGTGGGAAACCAGGATTTCTGTTTAGACAGACAAAGGAGGCTTTAAGGGGATGGCACAGCCTCCAGTCACCTCCCTCATGCTGCAGACAGGAATCCCACTGAAAGCTTTCTCCTGTTTTATACCCATCAAATTCCAGGTGGTTCAGCCCAGGAACTCCTGAGATCCCTCTATGTCCCTATAAATGAGCAGTAGATGCACAGACCAGTTTTATCACTGAATTACTCAGGGTTTATGTTGGTGTTGCTCCATCTATGTCCACAAATCAATCCCAGAATATTGTAAAATGCATGTAAGAGCAAATCCCATCACTGGGCAAATACCAGGGGTCAGGATTTGGCATTTCAGTGCAACGCCTCTTGCTGAGAAACTGCACCTCCGTGGAAAAAGCAGAGTAATAAAGGACAACCCAGTCACTTAGGAAACCTGAGCAGGTGTGAAACAACACAGCTCCTTCTCTGGTTTACTCCACCAAATGACATGGCTCTGGGAATCACCGGGGAACCTCTCCAGCTATGGAGGGATGATGAAACATTGTTAATAAAATAGCCCCTTCCGATGCAGGGAGAAGAAATTGAGGTTAGAGCCAGGCTGATGTGCCCCTCCACGGTGATGATGTGTAGAGTGCTCTGTATCCCAAACCTGCCAGCTTCCTGCACACAGGAATGACTAGTTAATTACTGAATTAATTCTTTAAAAAGAAAGTCAAGGGAGTTCTTTATTTTGAAGTGTTACGGCTTATTCCCAGGTCGCACAGAGCAGCTTTAAAGACTGTTGGTTTAACACTTCACTTGGAGGATGTTTATTTCTGAAGCACAGTGAGGACACAGACCATGCTTAATTTCACTGTCTCCCTGTCACGAATTTGTCTAGTTTAGACCCATTTTCCCTCCTGTGCAAAGCCCAGGAACTGCTCAGAGCAAGTTTCAAGCTGGACACGAGCACGTGTGACAACCTACAGCATTGACTGAATGTCTCTGCTGTGCTCACCTGACGCTTTATTCATGAAATTGTTACAAATCAGCATTTTAAAGCAATTTTAAAGTTGCAACAACACATCTAGGAAGTCAGCAAGAAAAGACACATCAGATTCTGCATCTACGGGAAACAGAACTGGCTCTCAGTTGACTAAAATCACTCATTCTACAATTTCACCATCAAACAGGCCCTGATCGAGACTTTTCAGAGCTTTTTGAAGGTAAGGGATGGCAGCCTGAGTTTTTTTCCGTAATCCTCTGTGATTCAGGAGTACCATAGATAGCCAGGAGCAGATTTCCTTGAAAATTATGTCTCATTTAAGTGGAAACAACACCTGCACACGTGTAATGTGCTGAAATTGGCGCTGTTTTACTCCTGCTTTACACAGGAGTAGATTGCAATGGGAGGCTGCATGTGTCAGGACTGCAAGAGAGATCCTTGGGAATATAAAACCAATATAAGAGGAAGTGAAATGAGAATTAAGCAGAATCCAACTCTCTGCTCTGGTTCTCCCCCGAGTTTTCCAAGGAAGCATCTAAAAGGATCCCTGAGTTTTCACAACAGCACTGGGGAGTTTGGCCTCTTTTCTTTTTGCTGATGGAGCAGCGTGGCTTTTCCAGGGATGGGTTTTAAATTTTTTACCGCTGATTAACACTTCTGGACTGTGGCCCTTCAATCTGTTTCCTGCTCCAATTTACCGAGCGCTCATCACCAAAGACAACAAACCCAAACCAACAAAAAACCATGCCATAAAACAATCCACGGAGGAAAGGGTTGCGTTAATCCTGTTGGATTAAGCTGTGTTTACCCGAATTAGTGCAGATTTGGACCAAATTATCAGGGTGGATTAATTAGACACTCGTTAACTCTAAAGGTGATTGGGATTGGTTGTAAACTGCTGGGTGGTTTGTGAGGTTTTAGGGCCTGGTGCATGCACGTTTGGGGGGGCAGAATGCAATGCCTGACATCGCGGCCGGAGGATGCAGGAGCGGAGCATCCCACTCCAGTGGAGCACCACGTGTTGGGCTGGAGGAGAACGCGAGCACTGCAGCACCCCGGCTCCCGGGGAATGCACGGCTGGAGCATCCCGGCCCCCGGGGAATGCACGGCTGGAGCATCCCGGCCCCCGGGGAATGCACGGCTGGAGCATCCCGGCCCCCGGGGAATGCACGGCTGGAGCATCCCGGTGCCCCGGGGAATGCACGGCTGGAGCATCCCGGCCCCCCGGGGCACACCGTGCCTGCGGGGATGGGATGCGCAGCCCAGGGGATGCACTCCCCGCTCCCCGCACGTCCCGGAGCCCCTCATTTCCCGCTGCCACGCTCCGGGTGGGGAAGGGGGGCACCAGGACCCTGCTCTCTCCCCGGGTCCTGGGACACCGGGACTCCGTCCCCTCTTTGGCGGGGTGCACTAGGACCCTGTTTGGCCTCCGTCGGGCGGCACTCGGACCCCGTTACCCCATTGGGGGGCACTAGGGCCTCGTTTTCCCCCTGCTGGGGGACACTCAGCCCCGTTACCCGCCGCTAGGGCTCACTAAGACCTCGCTATGCCCCCGTTAGGGCGCAGTAGGACCCCGTTTCCCCCCGTTTCCCGGCGCGCTCCCTCCGCGGGGTGCCCGGCTCCGCTCGGTGCCGCCGGGCGCTCAGCGCGCACGCGCGGGGCTCCGCCCCCGCCGCCGCTCGCGGTGCACTGTGGGACACAAACAAAGTGCCCGGGCGGCGCGCGCGGGAGCTCGGANCCGACAATATCCCGCTCATCCCGGTCATCCCGCCCCGCCGTCATGGCCCCCAGATAGCGGCCCGGCCTCACCGACCGCCCGCAGGTAACCGGGGAGCGCGGCCGGGCCTGGCGCGGGAGGGGGCCGGTCGGTGGCGCGGCGGCCGCTGGTGCCCCTGAGGGGTGGGGGGCGGGAGGGATCTGGCTCCGGCCCCTCTCCCCCCCTCACAGTCCCGTCCCGTCCCTTCCCCCGTGCTTCCCGTCCGTGCCCCGCGGCCCCGAGGCTGCGCTCACCCCCCCGGGGGATCCCATTGCGTGGTGCACAGCCCGTGTGTCCCCCTCCCGCGGGGCCGTGTCAGCCCCGCGCCTCACCGAGGGTTCCCGGGGCGAGGGGTGTCTCCTGTGCCGGTGTTTGAGGCTGTCGCCTTTCTCCGGGGGTGTCCCCTGTCCCTTTTGCCGGTTTTGGGGGGTATAACCTCCCTCTGGGGTGTCCCCTGCCTCGTGTCCCTGTGTTTGGGGGTGTCCCCGGTGCCGGTGTTCAGCCCTCCGGGGGTGTTCCCTGCCCCAAGGGAGCCGCACTGGCTGGCGAAGCCGGTGGCTCCTCACGCAAACCTGTAGTTCCGAGGGGTGTGGGGAGGGGAAGTTGTGTTGTTTCCTGCGTCCCAACGGGATACCTGCTGCCTCCAGTGCCGGCTTGTGGGAGGAAATAGAGGGATTCCCACCAGCGGTTTGGAAGAGCTCGCTGTCCCTTTGTTGTTGTTTGTTTTTTTCCTACAACAGCCCCTTTCTGCATGTTCCTTAGTGTCCATCTGCCAGGGTCTGCTGTGCTGCCTCTGTGTCCATGCACCATGAGGGTGTCATAGTGCTCATCTGCCAAGAACCGTGTTTTTCTGCTCTCCTCCCATCTATCCAGAGTCATTTTCCTATATAAACATAATCAGCACATTCTGGGAGGGTATCATCTGCTTCTTACTTGCCAAAAGCCTGTTGTCTCCTTTAACACACACAGGGTACCAGTGCCTCCCAAAATCTGCTGTACCTGTTTCCACACATCATTTCCAGATGGAATGAACTCCGTGCTTGACCAGCACAGCCTGTAAATCCCACACCTCAGCGGGCTCCTGCCTGGCTGCAAAAAGCTGCTGAGTTCTTCCCCACCCAAAAAGACATATCCTCCTCCAGATCCTAAGGGAGGGCTCCTCCAGCCCATCTCCTGTGCTGTGGAGCCTTTTCTGCCCACTGATGAGGGATGTCTGTCTCCTCCTCCACACTCAGGGTTGTCCCACTGATTTCCTGCCAAAAGCTGGTGCATCCTGCATTGTGTGTGTTTGTGCACCCCAGGGAAGGTGCAGGCCAGTGGCCTTTCTGCAGGCAGGCACTTCTCGTGCATGTGGAGGTTTCCACTGTGTGTCCTTTCATGTCTTGGGTGTTCCCACAGACGCCCAGTGGCAGCTGTTCCTGTGCTTGCTCCCATCATTTCCCTGCTGCACGTGCCAGAGAGGTCACCCCAGTACCCACTCTGATCTCTTCTTGGCTGCCTGTTACATCTTCCATGGCTGAAACTTCCACCCTTGTCCTTCCTGGGCCCTGCTGATCCTGCAGTGTGAGACTCTCAGGTTAAGCCTACCTTGGTTTTTGCTTTGACTTTGGGGTTTCCTTTGCTGAGCAGTCCAGCAGAGTACAGTTGTCTGTGTACTTCCTAGGTATCTGCACATCCCATGGGTCTAAAATACCATCACTTTCTCTTTTTCTGGTCATGTACATAATTTTTCCAGTCCAGGATTTTGTTTTTTGGAGACCTTAGAGCCCCTTCCAGTGCCTGAAGGGTTTCCAGGAAAGCAGGAGAGAGACTTTTGACAAGGCCATGGAGTGACAGGACAAGGGAGGGGAATGGCTTCAAAATGACAGAGGGCAGGGTTAGATGTGATTTTGAAAAGGAATTCTTCCCCGTGAGGGTGGTGAGGCCCTGGCACAGGGTGCCCAGAGAAGCTGTGGCTGCCCCATCCCTGGAAGCATCCAAGGCCAGGTTGGACAGGGCTTGGAGCCACCAGGGGTGGTGGAAGGTGTCCCTGCCTGTGGCTGGCGAGTTACACATGATCTTTAAGGGCCCTTCCAACCCAAACCATTTTGTGATGTTTCTAGAAGTCTCCTGCTTTCCTCATTGTCCTCAGCTGATATTCTGGGTCTGCCATACCCGCATGGGGAGTTTCTCAGTTTTCCTAGTTACCTGTTTGTCCCTACTTTCTTTCCGTGCTTCTGCCTGATATGACCCTTTTCCTTTCCCCTTTTTAAATTTTTATTTTATTTATTCTCAGGGTGTATCTACCAGGTATCCGCATGGCAGATCTTACTTAGGTAGAGGTCACCAAGTTCAGTCCTGAGCTGTTCCCTGGCTCTGAGCTGGATGTTTTGGTAGATGAGGTGATGTGTTATTTGTCACATGTGGGCCACACCTGTGGCACTGCTCTGTGGACCCTGCAAGGTGATGCTGAATGGGAATGACTCCTGTGCAGGCAGGTCACAGAGCAGCATCCAGGAGTCTTTCAGGGTGTTTGGAGTGCAATGTGCTTTTCTTCTGCCCTCGAGGTCTCTTACTGCAGCTTGGTGTCTACATGTGATGCAGATCCGAGGTGTGATGAGCCTGGAGACCTTGCCTGGGTTTAAGTGCAGCTATTTAAGGAGGTGGAGCTGAGCCTGGGAGCTCAGACACAGCTCTCCCAGTGTAAATGCCTCCATTGATGTCAAGCTGTTTATTCCAGGAACCAGTTACAATGCTCTAAGTGCCTCTCCCTTGGGACTACTTCTATTTAAACAGCTGGTTTTAATCCGAAGCTTTAATTGGTGCGAACACTCCAAGCAGTCTCTCTCCATGGAAAGGGAATTTCCAGCCCTACTTTAGTCTCCCCAGGTGGATGATGCATGGATGCTGAGGGAGGATCGTGCTTGGGAGGTTTTGCCCTGGTTTTGTTTACAGGGTGAGGGAATTCCTGCTTCAGTGACTGTGAGGTTTGGAGGGGAGAGAGTATCCTTATATATTCTTTCTGCAGTACGTAAGAGGAGTAGTCAGAGAGTGAAACTGAATCCTTGCCATGTTTGTTGCAACAGGAGGTTAATCATAAACTCTGGCACTTTCCAAAGGGGTGGTTTCATTCTGCAGTGTCGGTAGGGAATGGTGCTGCTCTCAGGGTCTGCTCAGCTGTTTGCCAAGAAGATCAAAAGCAAATACAGCTTCCCCCTGTCTGGGGATGAACAACCACCCAGACGTTGATTTTGGTTGTATCCCCTGACTTGCTGGAAGGAGATTTTGTATCTTTATGGCCTTTCTGTGAATGGATGTGTGGTGCTTGTGCCTTGTGAGGTGCTTGTGTGACCAGCATCAAGTCTTGGGTCCTTCACGCTTGTGTGGGGTATTTCACATCAGTATTTCACTGGCCTCGTCCATTATATCTGGTTAACTTGTTTTTCTGTGAGCTTTGAGAACATCTGAGTGTATTCCTAGGAGAACATCTGGTGATACATGTAGCTTCACTCCTTTTAGGAATTGTAATCCACTAGCTTAAAGAAAAAGAAAGTCAACCTGTGACAAAGCAGTGATGCTTTTGCTGGCATGTGACGAGGAGGGAGATGCCCCCTGACGTAGAAGGGATTGTCTGTTGACATTCTTCTCTCTCTCCTGGTTATAAGTAGGTTATCCCTGCTCAAATTATGCAACTGTGCAGACAGCCAGACTTCAGGAATTCCAAATACTTCAATGTGTCAAGTGCTGACTTCTAAATTAAATGCCACGGTTGCAGAGCGTGTTCACAGTCTGTCGCTTGAAATACGACATCAATCTTGGAATCGCATGTGGCTGAGAAGGGGCAGCAACTTAATTGCTTGTTTCTTTGAGGAAGTGTTGTGTGAGAGCGCAGGAGCCAAACCGGGTGGGAGATGTGCCTCTACCTGTGACAGTGTTTCCATATGGAAGTCAGCAGTTACAAGCAGAAAAAAAAATACTGAAAGCATTGATTTATGTAACAAATTGAAACACTTCATTCTCTGTGGCCGCGACTATTGCCTGCCTGCAAAGATGCAGTTTCCAGCATCTAGATCTAATTAAATAGTTGCGTGCTTATTGCTAAGTAAACATAGGAGTCCATCACTCTTCTTGCCTTGGAGAGCAAATTGATTCTTCTAATGGTTTCACTGGATGAAAGCAGATGTCTAGGACTGCTTAGTGCAAGGTGCCGAAATGAAATGGTGGTGGTAGGAAATGAGCTGCAAACCTGATAAAATGGGATGACAGGAAATGTAAACGCTCAGCATTTCATTTAATTCTTACATTCCATTTAATCAGGGTAAGGAAGTGACTTAAACTGTGCATTATTTGTAAATAGCGTGGTTTTAATGCGTTCCAATTTAGAGCTGGGGAAATAATTATTTCACATGAACAGATTTATCAGAGTACATGAACGATGGGATACTAAGGGCTGCAAAAAGTGTGTTGGGCTCAGCACGTGGTCTGTGACAGTGGCCAGAAGTAAATCATTAGGGGAGAGTGGAGGAGCAACCCCAGACAGCTCAGTCATCATCCCCAACTCCTGGTGGTGAAGGGGTTTGAGGTGGTCTGAGCTGGCAGTGCCTGTTGGACCTGTCCTTGAGGGATTTGCCTAAACATTTTGAACAGTTTATACCTGGAGCTTCCACAGAATACCCTGTGATGAATCCCTCAATTTGTACAAAAATAATACCTGGCTTCTGGGGGGGATTTTTTGCTTCTTTTTAAACTGTGGTCTCATTGAGTCCCTCCTACCTTTTGTAGAATAAAGAATCTTTTCCCCATCAGCACCTCATTTGTGATTTTATAGGTTTCCATGTTCTCAGTTTTCTCTCTTTGGGTTCTTTTCCAGGCTGCATTGTTCCAGTCTGTTTAGTACATCTGTCTGCAGAGGCAGCTCTACATCACTTTGGATTTTTTTTTCTTTGAGCTCTGCTATATAGTTTTGAGGTGATTTGACCACATTTGTTTGCTTGCTTTATCAAGAAGACTGAATAAAGAGAGATATTCTTTCTAATTAAGGGATACTTTGTAGCTCATCCATGATAATGTTATAAACATTTACTATGTGTAATGTTTTATATTCAAAGTACAAATAATAATCGTAGTGGGAGATACTGTAGTGGAAGTACGGATACTGAAGAAGTTCTTCGTTTATAAATACAGCTACAGATGGCAGCTGATTAGGCATTTTGTATTTGGATATTAGCAAGAGAGCATTATGGAAAAACTACCATTGTGGTGGATGCTTGCCAGAGTTAAGTCTGTTGGAAGGCGTTGGAAGCATGAAGATGCCGTGTCCTGTGGAGACCTAAGAGTCCTAGAAATTACTGAAGGGTTTGGGATTAACTGGTGGGTTAAGGGACACCTTGCTCCTGTGTTAGGGACAGATACTGACAGTGTTGGAGCTCTGTAGTCCAACAGTTCCTGCAGTTTTCTTCCAACGTCTTGTTTTGGTTTTTTTAAGTGGATAAATACCCCTGTTTTGAAATACCTACTGTGAGAAGTTTCTGTAAAATGTTAGTAAAGATGTTGGAAGTTAAAAAAAAAAAACCCAGAACTCTCCTTATGCCCAGCACAAACCATGGATGTGGTTCTGCCAGGCCAGCTTTGGCCATACAAGGGCAGACAGCTGCAGCCTGTGGAGTCGCTGCTCACCTGATAACGTGATTTGTGGATAAATACAAGGACTTCTAGGTTTTGGAGCCAAGAAGAACTCCTTTTAGGCATTTATCTGCATAAATGAGTCATTAGGAAAATAAAGGTACACATAGTGCTGAAAGGGTGATGACACAACCACATTCCTGCCTTGCTTGAACTTGTTCAGGATTCTTTATAGCTGCTTCCGTTGGGAAGGTGGCTGTTGTTTATATGTCTGTGACACCTTGGCTGGCTGGCAGCAGTCCATGCTGTCTGGATTAGCAATGCCTTTTCTCCTCCTTGGATCATACAGGGTCTGAGACTTTGCCTTGATCTCTCCCTTCTGCTCTTTACAAAGGTTTTTCTTCACTGTTGCTTCCAGCACTGGGGGTGTTAATAAGGGCTGGTGTGCTTCAGGGAGAGTTCAGATTTGCACTGCCCTTCAGAAAAAATCATTTGTTAGTGTAGATTTCATGAGGGTGTAATGCTTCCTGGAATAAAAGTGAGAGAGAAAAGCTGTCATTTTGTGTAATAAACCTATTTCAAACAACCAGTCAGTTGACAGGTAAGCTTTGTGCTGAACTAGTAAAAACTAGCACTTAGCCAAATTTGGTTGTCAAAAACCTACTGGTTGTGGTATGCCTTCCAGTCATTTATTTCTGTCAGATGAGGAGATGAGGGAGTCGTTTCTAAGGGACAGGAGGGAGCACAGTGAGGTGGGAGGCATGGTTTGGGGGATAGTGGAGAGGAGGGACTCTGCACTGAAGTTGCTTTGGTGTCATGCACCCAGACAGGCCCTGATCTTGCCTTGGAGGAAAGGAAAAAATAATGTGTGGGGAACCACAGATAGGGAGGGTTTTGCTATTTTTGTCTTTTTGACTCTTTCAGGGATCCAGTGGAGCAGTGATACCAAGAAAATCTTGAGCCGTACTGTTTGGTGTGCTGTTTTTCCTGATATTACTTCCACATGCCATCACCTGAAAGGGCTTGGAGATTTTTGCTTTTGTGACTAATTTGGGAGGCTGGCTTGAGTAGTCTTCATCGTGTATATTTCTCCTGACTTTGTGTTGAAATGCTTGCAGAGCTTCTGAATGTGAAGGCTCAAATGCTGTGGGTAGCCATGGTAAAACAAGAAAAAATAGCTTTCTGGAATTAGTTTAAATTAGCAGGTTGCTGCAGTTGCTGCCACGTGCAAATGAAAGTAATATATGGACACTTTTTGGCAATTTGCAGTACTTAGAAGTATTTAATATTCAGTTGGGGTTTTTTGTACTGTTGTTAAAGACCAAGGACTATAAAACCGAAGCCTTGCTTTTTATTACACAGAGTGGGAAATGGTCATGTAACAGCTTTTCTACACGAAGAAATTTGGGGAAAATTTAACCTGAATTTGCATGGAGCAAAAGTATAAAAAAGTTACTGAGATCACATAAAAATTATGCATGAACACTGCCATGGAAAGCCTGGTTAAATTTGAATGTGTGCCTTAGGGCTGTAACACATCAGTCTGTTCGCTATAATCTGATTACATTCTGAGGCGCTTCCCTGCATAAGGATACGATGAGGACTCAATTCACTTGTTGCTTTTATTCTACCAAAAAAGAAACCCCCCAAAACCAGTGGAGATGTATTTCATATGTTGATGGCACATTCAGTAGTTTGATCATGTGCTTTTTCGGAAAACTGGTGAAAACCAAAAGTACAGGGTAGTGAATCTGCTGTGAAATATCCCAAAATGCTCTGACTAGTGAAGTTCACACATTAATTTTTATTATGAGAATAAAGGTAATTCAGTGTGGAACAAGACCTTTTCACAGTTACTGCTCATATTGTTAAACGAGCCTCAGTTTTAAGTGCTGTCTGAAAATTTGCTTTTATGTGTTACATAGAATGCTAATGTGAGATTCCTACAATGCAAAGTTTAAAGCAGCAGAGGCTGGGGAAGGTGGCATTTATCTGGTTTGCTTATTCAACCATGTGAAAGCTATATTAGGCACATAAACTTTCTACACTACACTGCAGCTTCAAAAAGGCAACAAGTTAAGTCTAGGTCCTTTGAAGTAGTGAATGGTAACATTCTGTTCTCCAGAAGAGATGACTTCAAATGATCACACCTAAACTCAAAAAACTGTCATGGCTGAGGAAAACAAGACAATTCTCCCCAGATAAATCTTATTTCAGAGTATCACTTGCATTAAACATGGGTTTTGTTGGAGCCAGCAAACTGCAGTTATGTAGAAAGGTTGAGTCTTAAAAAACGCCATTTATCTTCTTTCTCTATATGTAAATGGTCTCAAGAAACAACATCTTACTGTTGCATAAAAGCAGTCTGTGGCATCAGATCAGTTTACATACAGGAGGCACTACTGTCCTGCCCTGATTATTGTAATCTCTGCTTTTAATTAGATGCTGAGATTAGGAGCTGTTGTGCTGCTCAGTGCACTCGATGTGTTCCCTATCAGTCCTAGCTGCTACTGTGACCCTTGTGAAACATGGCCTGGTAAAGTAAGATGCTCTGAAAAGATCTAAGCACAGTTTACTTTACAGACACATTAAGAGACAGCTGCACAGAGAAGAAAAATACACCAAAACCCCCTTCTTGAGAATCTTTCAGGAGGTTAAAATGGATATTGACAAATACCTGGCAAAAAATTAAGCATTGCATTAGGCTGGTGTTCTGTGTGCCTTTTACTTAGCTGTTAATTTTATTTAATAGTATGGAGATCTTACTCCAAAGTCACTGTTAACTCATTAGCTCCCAGTTTACAGCTCAAGTCCATTCTAGCTCCCTGATGTATCACGTCGGGCGTTTAATTTGTACTGTTTGATTCCCATGAATTTCATTCTGTTCCTGGAGCTCCAGTTCTCAGTCATTTGTTTTTGTGTGTTCTGCTGATGATACATCTTAACCTTTTGATCAGCTTTTTTTGAGCCAGTGTCTTGGAGATCTTTGCTAAAATAAGTTCTTATGGCACTTCATAGGTGAATTCTTTAATCTCTTGTTCCAAGTACATGAATTACTTTCTTTCAGCTGGCTCTTTGCCTTCAGTTTGTCTGTGCCTCTCCATGTTTTCACTAATGGCTCTCTCTGTCGTGTTAGTCAAACATTTAATGAAGTTCTCATCATAGCTGACGTTTCCTCTTTTTCTGAAAAATGCATTATCAGTTCAGTTTGAGATACCTTCAGTAAACACCGGTGCTATCCCAATTTTTATTTGTTTTCTTCGGTCTTTTTTTCTTCAGTTTGTTTTCTTTTGGCTGGATTTCTGCAGTTGTATACAAACACCTGCAATCATGTATCTTTGAGAGATGAAAACATCTCTATATTTTTTGATAATCAGACCTTGTACACTAAATATTTGAGAGACGAAATTATCATAGTGCTAATGTTGGCAAGCTTATTTGCAGGTGTGTACCACAAAATGAGACAGTCTTTGAACAGTCCTGCCTCTTCTCCTGGTACCCTGACACCTTTTCCCTGAGAATTAAAGTATCAGTGTTTAATCACAGCAGTGTCTAATGGAAACACTTTTAGACTGACTTCTAATGAAAGGAGTGGTAACATGTTTTACACACCTACAACGTGACATTTAATCTGCAAGTTTTATCTGGGCCAGGAGTTGTAGCTATGCTTTAATCTTGCTGAATTAATCCAGCACGCTCAGTGCCTACATACAGAGCTCCAGGTCGGCTCTCAGTGATTCCCAAGCATTTGGGTTACAAGCTGTTGCCAACTCGCAGCTTTTCCCATCAGTCAGAAGGGTCTGTGCTCAGCCATGGCCATTTACAGAGCCGTGCAGATGAATTTCCATTGCCCTGAAGCCAGTGGGAGCATTTAGCAGTTGAAACTTCACTATGAACGACTTAAATTCCAGCTCTGTGACATTTCTGCAGTTAATAATGTCCCCATTTATCTGTGTATTGGTTTTCCACTCTAGACCTGCTTCATGGCAGCTGTGAGTCCATCAGCTGCACAGACCAGAGCTCTCATTTGCCTGAGACATAACTGATGTGCAATTCCTGCCATAAAAATTAAAAAGAAAGGATTGAGGTAGGATTAAACTCTCCTGCCAATTTGAGATCAGACAGGAAAAAGTCTTGCAGGCCTCTGTAGGCCATATATAAGGGTTGATAAGGGACAAGAATAAATCTAGAAGCGTCACTTTGATGAGGAAATGGCAAGCCAGAGCTGCATGAGAGTCTGCTGCAAGTATGTATTTTGTGTAATAAACAATGAATGTGGCCTTGGAATCTGTAATTATTACAGTCAGGCAGATGAGTGCTTAATTCTGCCAGATGGGAGAGCTCCACTCTTGAGTTCCAGGACATGCCTGGGGGTTTCAAACAGATACACTGTGCAAAAACACTCCAGAAGATGCATCAGCCCAAATAGGTAAGCTCTGTGCCTTGTTCTGTTCCATCACTGGGAAGTTTTTGAAGGTTTGTGGAGTCACTGTGATCGACAGGTTTGCCTTGGTTTGGATGCGCACATTTCGAGCCTCTGCCGTGTGCTGGGCTCTCCTCTGCAGGCTGTAATTCTTCCTCCTATCAGCCCGCACAGGCTCTCTAATATCTCCTTTCACACTGTCAGAACACAACTGCTGAATCTTTACATCCAGCGTCTTCATTTCCATGCAAATAACTAGTCAGGAAAACAAACAAAAATCTCTAAGACACATTGCGCTTCACCTTAAATATAGAAACAGCAACCCACGACATCATGAAAAATAGTGATGGTTTAACTGATGGTTTTCAACTTTTTCTATGCTGTCACCTCACAGTATGGGAACAACAGCTCTGTGGATGTTTTGTGTTGGTTTTAATATTTGAAAATAAAAGTGGTAGACACATATTTTCATTACAGTAGATGTTTGGGGGGGGGTTTTATGACTTTTATATGCTAAGGCAGTCTTGTGACATGAGGAAGACTTTGGTCATCTCCCTTTGGAAACTGTTTGGAAACCTGTTCTTGGAGTTTTATAGTTTTGAATGAGGACAACCAAGATATTTGGAATTAAGCAAATATTTCTGACTTGTTCTTGGTCCATATTTCTTTAACAGCAGATATTGTGCTTAATATCCATGGTGTAAAAATACAAAAATTCTGCAAATCCACAGAGGAACAGGAAGTACATGCTAAGGTGTTGTCCATCTTTTGACAAGGGAATTTAAATCAAGTACCAGGAAGGTGTAGAAGTGGATTGCAAGGATTGTGCAGTGTCTGACCATATCTTACACCTTGCTGCTGGTAAGAATTAAAACAGAATGCCAAAATAGGAGAATTTTTTGCTCTCTTTTGTATGGGAATATACATTGAGAAGTTAATTAACTTTTTTCAAAAAGCTAACAGTGATTAAGGCATTGTTCCAAAACCGGTGGCTGGTTTTGAGCGAGGAAGGGGTGATAAGTGGCTGGGAGCCTTGGCACCTCCGAGAGGAGGGGTATCAGCTCCTGGATTCGACACTCAGCTGAAGTTCCAGTCATGCAAACCAGTGTAAGGTAATCTGTGCTCTTCTGCTTGGGGAAAGTCTGTTGGTACTGTTCCCTTAAAATGTGTATGTAAATGTTTTCTAATTTTATCCTTTCAGAAGTGTTCTGTTGCAGCTGACATCCCATCTCGACTTACAATAAAACCATTTTGTAGAGTAAATTGATGGGTTTGGCACCCCACTACTTGTCTCTATGCCTTCACCAGCCCTGAGAATTAAAATGCACCTACTAGATTTGCATCATGTAAATGCATTTTTCCATGATCTGAGTCAGTTTTTTCCTATCCCCATGAAAGATTAATGTTTTCGATAGCAGTGACAGTGTGAGTCAGAGCTGTAGCTGCGAGCTGGGGCTTTGCCATGGCCGCACACATCTGCTTTCCTCTCGTGGCATGGTACAGTTAAAGCTTTTGTTTTCCGCTATCACAGGGTTTAATTTTGGGGAAACTGAAGAGATCTGTTAGGAATACGAAACATGTATTTCATGGACACTCTGGACCTGCTGTTTTCCTGAGTGATTATTTTGGAAGAGGAGCCGTTGGATGCTTTTTGCCTTGTCCTTTGCAGATGAACACTGTACTTGGTCTGTTGGAGGACTTACAGTAAAGAAATATTGTGTGCTTTTGCCCTTACCTCTTTCCTGCCCTGAAGAGGTTTACCTTGCTGCTACCAAAAATTATGGTGGGCCCTGTCACAGCTCAGGATGTCCAGATGTGCAATCTTTTCAGCAATTTTTTGTGAAGAGTTGCAGCCTTGGTGCGTTGACTTTGTAAAGCTCAGCTCTTACAGCACTCACGAGAAATTTACCTATATGCTTCCAAATTCATTTAAAATTGGGGGATGAGAGGAGCTTATTGGCACAATGCAGTTTCTGGGAGTGATAAACATTCAGAGCTTCTGAAAATTATGGTTATTTACATTGACCTGGATCCGTTTTAACCATGGCTGCTTCCTGATAGTAATTTAGTCTCCCTCTGTGGAGGTGAAGTCTAGTTCTGGAGTACTGCCTGCCCCCCTTCAGCAGCAGCTTCTGGTGGGCTACACCTAAAATTGAGGAAAATCTAAATTCTAGAAGTTGGAAAGTCTCTTTGCCAGGAGTTTTTCAGAGGAAGAGGTGGCTGCTTATGAAGCAATTTGCCACTGTAGGATCCTTGGAAAGTACTCTTGTAAAAAAAAAATAAAATAAAAAAAAAATTAAGTGTGGAACAAAGGAACAGGCTGGAGGGTGCATACAGAGCACCCAACAAATGCTCTCTGTGGGCGACACTAATGGTCATGAAGTCGGTGGCCTCAAAAGCTCTGGCACATGAACTTGTCACCAGTGGTGTGCCAAAACCCCAATCTGTACAAAATATATACTCTTGTCAAATGCAGTGTTTTTGGAGAACGTTGGGAAAGCACAACACACTTTTTATCTGCCTTCTGCTGTGAAAGGGAGCATTTACTGCTAACAATAAATAGGTGGGTTGTAGTATTTCAAGCTTTCAGTTTGTTAGGTGAAATTGCTCTTCCATTCCAGCTCCCAAGTGGAGTTCTCTGGAGTTACTTACCTGCCATCAGCCACTCTGCTGGGCAGACAGAGATCTTCCCAGGGGACTGTTCAATTTGCAGCTTGAGCCCTGCCCAAGAGCAAAACACCTCCAAACTCTTTAAAACAGAAAGTGCCTGAAAATTGGTCTCTTCTGAGAGGCTGGGAGGAAAAGGACACAGGAGCAGTATCAGTGTCCTGGGATATTCCAGTGAAATGGTTTGCAGAGTCAGAGTCTGGTTCCTGAAGTGAGAGACCAAGGAGCAGGTCAGCCCCAGCACTGAGTGCTCCCAGTTTTTTTGCAGGATATGGCATCACTTCACTCCCAGTTCAGGCTGGAGCTTGGCATCTCTTTCAGGTTTAACATAACAGTGTTTATGCAGTAGCTGCCTTAACACTGGCTCCTTTGTGCACTCACGTTTGGAATCTGCTCTTCTGCTCTCCTGGAGGAAGTTGAGTTTCTCAAGCCCTGCATACTTCCCAGAATGGGCCATTTCCCTGGTCCACTCAGCCACTGCAGCCAAAGGTTACAGGTTTGCATTCCAGAGATTCCAGAGCACCGAAGGGAATGCTGCACACTGACATCATCTTGAGCACAGAAACCTCGTGTTTGCATTTTCTTTTACATGAACACTGTCAGGCTTGGCAGGGCTGGGTTGAGGTCAGCTAGGTTTACTGACCTGAGTTAAAATATGATTTAAATAAAGTTCAGAAAGTGCTGTTGATTGATTTGAAACTAGAATGGTGTAGTAGCTGTGGCCAGCAGTTTTGTGAAGTGAAGCAGGGCAAGATTCATAGTGGAGATAGTACTTTTTATTAGGCCAGCTGCTTTTGGGGAAACAGATGCGTGTTTAGATAGAAACAGAAATAGCAAACTTGAAATTTGTTCTGATTGAAGCAGTTGTTGTGATTCAATTATGAACTTAATTATACTTAATTATACTAACCAGTTAATTTGAGGGAGGGAGGGGTGCTGGTACCTGTGTACTGCAGCAGGATGACAGAGATAAAATGATCCAGGTCACACATTTATCCCTGTGGAAGATTTGTCTATGTCTGGACTGCTGCTTTTGATGGGATGCTGCTCTAACCAGCGCCCAAGGAATGATCTGCATTAAAAATTAATAATAATAAACCAACCAGTGGTTGGATTTACACCATAGGCTCACAGTTGGATGAATGTATCTGAGGGCTTGGTGAGCACCAGGGTGAAAATTTCCTAATCTTTTTAGGACTTATGTGGCTGCAAAGCGGTATGAAGTGTGTTGGTTTCAGTATTCAAAAAAAGTTGGTGTTTTCATGCTGTAAATTGCCACAGATCAGGATACAGAGGTTAAAGGTGGGGTGGTGGTTTTGTGGTGCTAAAAATTACTTTTGTTTTGAAATGATGCGACTAAGTGAGAAACAGAATGCAAACAGCTCTGTGAATTTGCTTCATTGACTCTTCTAAAAGGTTATTATAGACACCGTGTTTCAAACCCAATGTTTTGAGCCATAACATTAGGCAGCAGGCGAATAAGGAGCTAAATTTTGTGTACCTGGAAGTACACAGGGTCACATAAGCAATATTTTTCAATTCCATTACAGTTTCTTTTCCATTTACTGTTTCATTGCATTATAACATTACACTCACAGTGTACAGTTTCATCTTTGCTGTTTCTAAGCTCAGAAACTTGACACCTGTTTAATCCCAAAACAGTGTACGTGATGTGGTAGCTGTTGCTAAAAATTGCATTTCAGTAGCCTTGAAACAGTGAGAATGAGCTGAGTTACTCCAAACTACTTAAAGGTCAGGTCTTCCTTCATGCTCCTAGGAGTAAAAAAAAACCAAACTAATTTTCTAATTAATTGTACAAAGTCTTTGGTAGAGTAGCACTTCCCTTCAGACTGCTTTTGGCTAGTAGTGGACAAAATTGTCCTTGCTCTGGAAGCCCTGAAGTGCTCATGTTTGAATTCTCACCTTGTTCCGGGATCTCTGCTGTGGTGGTGATTCCTCACGTGTTTCCAGGGCAGGAATGCACGCTGGAAAAACCATTCTCTCAAACTGTAAATGTCTGTGGAAAAGTTAAATACAGCCCCTTAAATATGGACTGAAGTGTCCCACTGTGAATATTTTTAAAACTTGTGAAAGTGTCTTTGAATTTCAGTGTGTTTCTCTGGAGGTTTGAAATGTGTTGTGGGCCAGGGCATAAGCGAGTTCCTGGGGATTGGGAGGAGGAGCCCTGCTTTCAGCAGCTGGGAAGGAAAAGTCACCCTCTCTGTGATACCATCTCTGGTCCCTGCTTAGAGAATCCCCGATGGTTTGTGGCTCCAAAATTAACAACTTTTCCAGCTCCAGCCCACTTACCACTTAGTTTAGGTGTGCACCTTGGTCTCCCCACCCCAGCATTCCCAAGGGCATGGGTATATTTAGTTCTGTTTCTGGTTCTGGAATCACCTTATGGTCCAAGAGCTGCTGCCAGGGACTGCCTGAGAATGGGAAATAAGACATGACAAAGTGTTATTTTGAAATGGTGATGATACAGAGATGGTGGACTTGGGGTGAAGCTGTAATGATGCAGCCCTTTACCCTCTTAGGTCACTGTGAATTGAGAGCAGCTGTAAAAGTGCCTTGTGCCACTGAAAGATTAGAAAGAGAGTTGAACCATTGTATAACCTGGCTGTGCTTTAGCACGCTCATCTTTTCATGTGGAAAATATTTTCATACTGTTTAAATTACCTTCTAAAAATATTTGATGTTTTTACTACATCATTAACTGTAAGGAACTGATATTGATCCCCCTCCTCAGCCCAACCCTTTGGATTTTCCTGAAAATAGCATGGATGTGCCTGCTCCTTATTCACACTGAGGCCTGGGTAGGAGCCACTTGTTTGAATGGAGGTGTCAGTGCAACGAGGGTGAAAGTCATTTTACAGAAGTGATTTAACAGAGCAATATCCCACATTCATGGCAGGAACACTGCTCCTGTAATAAATTTAAATCAATTTATTGCACATCACTGACTTCCGCTATTTTATGTTAAATTCTGTAACCAGATCAAGGTCAAGGAAGCAAAAGATGAAAGGAGAAGGGGAAAGGAAGCCAGAAGAGGGGAGAGGTGGCAGGAAGGGGGGAGTAGGACAAGGAATAGTTTAGAACAGGGTAGCAGAGTCGAGCTCTCACTTAGGGACTGGAGGGATGAGCATTCCTTGTTCAGAAGAACAGAGAGGAAAATGGGCTTGTCTTTTGGGCCTGTAGGAACTGGGAGGATCGCTCTGAGATTTTTCTCCTTGTTTATAATGATGTATTGGTACTATTTCTAAATACCAAATTATTCCGTGGCTCGTCCTTGTGAATGTATTGTTCTTGTATGAGCTGCTGAACAGAAGTGCTTGTGGACTTCTGATGTGCCAAGGAACTGCTGCAGCAACCAGGATTGCAGAGGGAAGGATATCCAAAGGCCATTTCTGAATATGCTGTTACAAGATTTTGCTGTAGTGTTTTGGTCTGAGATCAATGAAATATGCTTTTCATTTGATTCATGCTGGAGAACAAGCAGTCTGGATATTCAGATGCCTCTTGAGGTCGATCCATTCTCTTTCAGTGAAGGGAATGTTTTGCTTGTGCTTAACTTCTTCCTCTACACTAGTGTGAAATTTCATTTTAAACCCAAATGGCCCTTATAGTTTCCACCAGACTTTATATATATTATCAAGTGTTAGTTAATCTGTTCTCTTGAACAGTTAGTTTTCCTCTGTCTGCAAAGGTTTGAGTATCAAAAGTGAAAACCCAGGAACAAGAAGCAGCCAAGTGTAAATGTCTGTAGAACCAGGTGGGCTGTGACAGCTGCCATTTCAATATGTCACATTTGGGGTAAGTTGTTCCACACTTGCAGTTGCTCTCTGTGTCTGCAAAGCTCCACGTGAGCCATTTGCAAGCATGGTGTTTTTTATGTGAAAGGGAAAGAAGGATGATGTGAAGGGAAAGAAGCTGGCTGACTCCAGGAATTAATCAAATCCAATAATGCTGTTGATGTTTAACCAGTCAGATAATTCTGTATCATGTTAATTGTATGAAGCGGGTACAACACAGAAAACTTCCATGGAAGCTTGGAAGGGGCTTAAGGAGGTGAAACACGGGGGTTTGTGTTCCTTTTACAGTGAAATGTTTCTGAAATTTTTTGAGAAATCCAGGGGTTGAACACCTCCATTCTCATCAGGACCTTGCACAAAACACATTCATTTGCTCCCACATGGAGAGAACTGGTCCCCAAGAAGGCAGGTTTGTGTTTTTCGGAAGAAAGAAGTTGCCCTCCTTGTTTTATTTATCACATATATAAAATCAGTTTATGTGTATTTGATTTAAACTTAAACTTTCCTTTGAGATTTATAATGCATTGTGTTTTTGAAGGAATTTTCAATAACTTCTCATCCTAGTCTAAAACTATTTGTTAAAAGCAGCTTCAGGTAATCAATACTTACACTACAGCAGGAAATCAGAACTATTGGCAACTGTTGCTTTATGTTTACTAGTTTGAGCTCTGGTCTTTGAAAATTCATGCTGTGGTTTCTCTAAAGCTTTTCTAGTGTTAGATACCTTCCCTAGAAGATTTGCTTACTCCTGCACACTTCTTGTTGACTCAAGCTGATGACTTTTCTGCTTAAAAGAAACATTCTGTAGTCTGTCAGGTGTAAGAACCATGAACAATAGTTTTCTGGGCCCAGAAAATAAAAATACAAGTTTCTACACAGATAATAGTTTTTAAAATGCTTTATTTTTAGTATTATAAACATTTTTTTTGAGCTCTGTTGGGAATTTGGTTTTGAGTGTGCAGTAGCAGGAATGTGGAGAGAGAGAGGTACCCCTAAATGTATAGGGAGATACAGATATATCGATACATGGATGTATGGAAGATGATAGGGACAGACTGCAAATAATTTAACCTGTGATTATGAAAATTACAAGTAAGTAATTGCATTTCTGTAGAGTTAGTCCCTTGCACAGTCTGGATCCTAGAAGAACCTGGTCTTAGAGAATTCAGATGAATTTTCTTCATACAGTCTTCTAATCGTGGATCCACTCGACTTTTGCTTTCAGAGATGAAAATGACAGTTTTCCTCTTTATTTCAGGATACCTTTGATCTGTCGTATGTGGGAAGAACGCTAAGAGAACCAGCTAAAAATGGGTGTTAAAACATTCACTCATAACTCCCCTGCTCACAGTCAGGAGATGCTGGGGAAGCTGAACATGCTCCGGAATGACGGACACTTCTGTGACATCACCATCCGCGTCCAGGACAAGATCTTCAGGGCACACAAGGTGGTTCTGGCAGCCTGCAGTGACTTCTTCCGCTCCAAACTCGTTGGCCAAGCAGAGGACGAGAGCAAGAGCGTGTTAGACCTGCACCACGTGACGGTGACGGGGTTCATCCCTCTCCTGGAATACGCTTACACAGCAACACTATCCATTAACACAGAGAACATTATCGATGTGCTGGCTGCCGCCAGCTACATGCAGATGTTCAGCGTGGCCAGCACGTGCTCGGAGTTCATGAAGTCCAGCATTTTATGGAATACACCCAACAGCCAGCAGGAGAAGGTGCTGGATGCGGGACAGGAGAACAGTGCAAACTGCAATTTCACTTCCCGAGATGGCAGCCTGTCTCCCGTCTCCTCCGAGTGCAGCGTAGTGGAAAGAACCATTCCCGTTTGCCGGGAGTCTCGGAGAAAGCGTAAAAGCTACATCGTTATGTCTCCTGAGAGCCCCCTCAAGTGTAACACACAAACCAGTTCCCCCCAAGTGCTCAATCCTTCTACTTCCTACCCAGAGTCCAGAAATCAGCCCGTGGACTCGTCCTTAGCTTTTCCCTGGACTTTTCCTTTTGGAATCGATCGAAGACTTCAGTCAGAAAAAGTGAAGCAGGGGGAGAACTCTAGGACTTTGGAAATGCCTGGGCCCTCCGAGTCCAACAGGAGAATGACGGATTATGTGACTTGTGAGAGCACCAAAGCCAGTTCTCCCCTGGTGATCGAGGAAGACGTGCGTGTCAAAGTGGAAAGGCTGAGTGACGAGGAGGTTCACGAGGAGGTGTCGCAGCCTGTGAGCGCGTCCCAGAGCTCCCTGAGTGACCAGCAGACGGTCCCAGGGAGCGAGCAAGTGCAGGAAGATCTCTTGATCAGCCCTCAGTCTTCATCTATAGGTATGACCATTTCTGGAGTTACATATCCCATCAGGCATGTGAGCACTGGTGATTTTCATGGAGGAAATCTGCCTCGTGGGTTTTCGTGCTTTACTTTTGTGAAACTCCCTTTTATTCCCCTGATTTATGAAATGTTGCACATAAACTTGGAATTCTTTAAATAACTTTGCAGAAGGCAGCTGAGAATGGTAAGCCTGTGGCAGCCCTCTTTATTCAGCAGAGGTTGATAACTCCTTTTTACCTCTAGTTGCCTGACTGGGGAAACTTAATTCTGCTTTCATTAGTGTCAAAAGGCACGATCTCAGCTGAGCTGCAGCACCAGATTTGAAAGGCTTGTGCCTGAAGCCACAAAGGGTTAGAACGGTACTTTGCATCAGACATCAAATCTTGTATAATCGTGACAGAGAGCCTTTGTAAGAGGATTTGCAAAATAAGTGGTGAAACACTCTCATCTTAATGCCCCAGACAAAAATAAAACCACACAGTCATAACACTGAGAATCTTTCCATTTCTCTGGGATTTGATTCTCAAGTTGCTTCTTCAAATGCTGCTGGTTGCTGAGAGAAATCTTTTTTCCATGAAAGACAATTTGAAACCAGTTTTGGGTTCTTATAGCAGGCTGTTCTTTATTAAGAGCTAATACTTAAAGGTTACTGGAACAATCCGGTTTTGCTCTGCACAGAATGCATTGAATGGCTTGTAGTAAATCAGAAGATAGAGGTTTTGCAATATTTCTAGTTTAATTATCAAATTTTTGCCCAAGTCAGCAATTTTTCTCTCAAGTGGCTTGACCTGTGTTTAGCAGAGTTTGTTTACTGAGAGATTTTTAATAAAGCCTGTTCTGTTTGAAGACCATAAGAATGGTAAATGTACGGCTCTGCATCATTCAAATAATGTGTACGTGAAAGGCTGCCCCAGTTAATTAAATAAATAACTATAACAAAGTAAATAGCTGTAGTCTTGTAGTCTGCATTATTTGTTTGCTTTGGTCAGTGCCTTCTCTGGAGAAAGTGAGATCTTCTCAGGCTGACCTTCCAGAGTAGCAATATACAATCAGTGTCAAACTATTCAGGTAATAGTCACTAAAAAGAGATGAAAATATTTCCCATTGATGCCATCCTTTGCTCTTGGATTGTTCTCCAGTTTGTATAGTTCACGTGTTGATATTTTCCACTGTAATGCTTTTTCCAAATGAAAATGTTTCCTTTATTGGACACAAGGATGTTTACCTTTGCTGAGGAACAGACTTAATATCTTATAGTTTAAATCTTTAAATGTAGTTTGCCAAAATAGTGCATAAATTAAAAACTAAAAGAAACTATTTATTTGCTGAGGAGTCACCGGGAAAAGAGGTCCTTGTTCAAAAACAGGTTTTGTTTGATTCAGTTTTTAACTCATTATAGTCAGAACTGAAAGACTTTGCCAGGGCCATGTGATAAAAGATGCAAATTCATCAAAGTAGTTATATCATCAGAGACAAAAGAGAAGAAGTAGCAATAATGATTAGGGAAGGTTAAAAATAGCATATCGAGTGATATATATCATAAATATATAAATAAATATCACACCAAGGCAGCTTAAAGAACAAGCTGGGTGTAAACTCAGGCTACAGATGAGTAGTTTTGTGTGCATGGGGTAGAGAATCTCAGGCTTTAAGCAATTATAATTTTTAAACTTAAATATCTGTCGTTGCTGTTAGTACAGCATGTTCTGCCTTGAAACAGCTGCAGAGAGCAGAAAAATGTACCAGGGCAAAATCTTTAAAATACAAATCCGCTCTTTGTCTTTGAATATGTTTGAATTAATATTTAGTGGTCTTGGCATAATAACCATCCTCAGAATGGCTTTTATTCATGTTTTGCTATAAAGGGAAACAGTGTTCTTGCTTTTTAGCACAGTTATGATACAGCACACTTTGTAGCTAGAAAGCACTTTTTACCTCCCAAAGATGCATTACTTTATGCAGTAATATAAGAATAGTAAATGGAGGCAGCAAGATCTGGTAAAGCAGCACAGCTTTTTCCTCTCTGAACATGGTTTCCTCATATAATTGCATATATTTATCTCAGTGTTTTATAGTGCACTTACAAAAGCATTCTCGCCTCTCTCTCTGATATTGCAAAAAGCTCTTAGTCGTTCTTTGGGAAATTTAAGAATTGTTCATTTGCAATTTATTATATTTGGAAGCACTTTATAATACAGAAGGAGACGTGGAGCAGGGACTTGATAAATAAGTCATTATGGTTACAAAAACAGCTGTGTCTGAGAAGATACTCTCATAACTCATTAGCACTTTTGGCATTTCAGATGTGAAGGCATGAAATTAAACCTAAGAGCAGTTGGGCATATTTTTCAGTAGACTTTCATTTAAGTATTTCATGAGAAAGAAGGATAAATCAAAATGGGATCAACTTTTGTAACTTTATAGATTGCTTAGTTGATGAATTTCCCAAGTATAGTTTGTCACCTCTTAACAAAATCAAAAATTTTGATTTTACTAATTGTGAAGCTGCCAGAGATACAATTTTCCTCTTGTCACTGGCCCCATAACATGGCATCACATTAAGACAAGAATCCTTCATTTCAGGAAAGATCTCTCACTCTTTTTGACAGAATATGCACATTTTCTGCTTTACTTTTCATGTCTTTGTTCCCTCTCTTTGGTTTTCTGTTTTGTCTGACACTTGCCAGTGTACATCTAATGCTTCTTGATTTTCCTAGTGAACTTTAGGGTTCCCAAATTCAGATTGCTCATGTACCCCTCTCTTAGAAAGCAGAATTAATTTACCACAGCAGCAAGAGCAGCTCGTAGCACTGTCCTGTGCTTTGCTTGTCCTTGAGGTGTAGGGAGAGAAATCTCCTTCCCCATCTGTCCTCGTCTCCCATGGATTCAGTGGGGGAGAGCAGAGGCTGCTTGACCAAACTCCCAGAGGTGATGAGAGAGGCCCAGATGAGCAACAGCCACATCAGTGAGTTAAGGTGTGGGTTTGTTTTAGTGCTGCTTTTCCATTGGATTCTGTTCCCCAAGCCCCTTGAACTACATTTGCCCCAATGCTGGTGCACTGAGCGGAGCTCTGGAGTGGTTTTGTTTATACATTTCTCTAACAAACGGGTGTTTGGTCTCTTTTATGTTGCATTTCTGATTTCCCAGAGGGCTCTTCCTGTCTCAGCAGCTTATCAATAAATGAAGACATTATCAATTAATATATTTATGGAAGATTTGGAACACAAAAGCCATTTAGTGTAGCACGTTTGAACTCCTTATTGCTCAGGAAGTCTTGAAAAATTGACAAAATAGTCCCTTTAGGTGAATGTAACATTTCTGCTTTACAGTGCTCCTACTGGATATGTTTTGAAAACTGGCTGTATTTAACATTTCCATTTTCTAGGTGTACCAAATACATGCCCTTTATTGAGTTGTCAATTTACTGGATAATCTGCGCAGAGAGAAGCTGATTTGGAACAAGTTGCTTCTGGGTGTTTTAAATTACTTTCCCAAGGCGCTTTTATTATCTTATCACCCAGGAAGCAGCATCTATCAGAGATTTGGGAAAGCAAGCTTGATGTGTGTTTGCCTGCCCCCCAACCCTTTTTGAACAGTTATTTGCATTAAATTGCCCTTTTTTCTTTGCCTAGGCTCAATAGATGAGGGGGTTACAGAGGGATTGCCCACACTCCAAAGCACCTCTGGCACTAACGCTCATGCAGACGATGATGATCGGTATGTACCAACCTGGTGTGCAAAGTGTTCTGCAGCAAGTGCTGTGCTGTAATTAACCTCCCCAGCCTTAATCCCAGAATGTTTAGTTGTTCCTACATCTAGTTCTCTGTGTTGATCAAAGTACAATCAGTGCCTGGAGGGGCAGATGCTTTAGAAGAATGTAGGTGATGAAAGTCAGACTCTGCTTACTCGTTGCTTTTTATTTCCTATCTATTTCCAGGCAGCACTGGTGGAGATAGTCATGTTTTTGCCATTTCTTCATCATTGCTCTTTATTAATAAATTTTAATTAAACCTTTATGTGAAACACGCATGCTAAAGGTGATATGCAGCCCCAAAAGCAACAAACTGAAAACAAGGACCTGGCCCTGGCTTTACCAGACCTCACTACTGCAAGCCACAGAACAGGCAGAGCAGCCTTAAATCTCTTCTCCCAAACTTTCTGCCTGTAGCTTTTTACCAAGAGGCTGTATGGCACTTGCTGTAAATATTTAGCAGGCTTTTGCTGTGCTGGGCTTTGTGATAGATTAAGGGAATCCCTTATAAGGGAAGGCTGGCAGAAAAAACCAAACTAAACCGTGTGTGTTTGGTCAAAGAGACCTTGTAGTTCTGTCAGAGCCAAGTCAGGTACCCACACATGGCATACAGGGGTGCATACAACTGCTTTGACTTCTAGTTCTTAGCTGTTCCCTCTCTAAGCACATTTCTTCAAACTGGTTTTTGCAGGGGTTTGTAAGACAAGTGGGTCTGAGGAAGAAGTGTGAACCTTTGGAAGTTATCCCAGAAACTGTGTCAAGAGAAGCTCCCTATAAAGTTAATAACCAAGAGCTGCATTTTCATAGCTCATAAAATCTTTCCTGTCATTTCCATCTAAAATCTGTCCCACTGTAGGATTAAAAAGGAAAAATAACTGCTTAGATAAGACTTTTTGGATGACATGGAAGATTTTATCTATCTTCTAACAAACCTGAGTACAAAAATAACACCCAGCACTTAAGGGTTGAATTAATAGTAGGAGCACATGTTGCACTAGAACTAATCCAGGCTTTTACACCTATAATTCTGAAGTCAAGGGGCACACATATTTTCAGCAGTGGATTATTTCAGAAATTTCCTATAAAAATGTAGAGCTTCAGCACAGACTGCATAGAAAACTCAAAAGATAAAATTCTTTAAATACACTGAAAATTCCCACTAAAAGATCTCTTCCATGCAGGGAAGGAAAGAATATTCACCTCCATGCCATGTGAGATCAGAAATCCTTAAGGGTTTTACAGACTGAGCAATACTAAACTCCTACAGGAAACTCTTTAATCTTGTGTGTATCAAGAGATACCTTGTGCTCTCTCTCCCAATAAATTTTACAACTGGAACTTTTGCTGCTGAGAATTCTGCACTCAGAATTCAGATACCCCTTGTCTTCACAGTTGTAGTGACATCCTTTTCCAGAGTAAAGACAGTTTAAGTGTTGATTTTAAAGAGATAATCCTAGTTCTGGCCCTCCTGTGCTGATCTGCTCTGTGGGTTTTCGTATGATGTCTAGGAAAATGCATTTGTGTGAAGCTCACGTTTCATTTGTGTGAATGTTAGAAGTCTCCAAATCCAGCATAACCCTGAAGCCAGCCCTCTGGGCTTGTGGTGGAAGCAGAGCAGCAGAAGGATTTCCTCAGTTAGGAAAACTTTCTGACTGTGAGGAGGCATCATTGTATCTTTTCTCAGGACATTTCAAACATTACAGTTTAGTAAAGCTAAAGTTGCAATGTGCTGGCCACGGAATGAATAGTCAGGGTCAGAGCAGTTCCCTGCTGCCAGTGATGTGTGATCTTTCAGCAGTCTATGAGCAAGCTGAAATGGCTCTTTCACCAAAAAATAAAGACCTTATTGCTCAGGGAAGGGAAACCCCAGGTAAGTACAAATCCTGTTGTTCCCATGTTTGTACCAGAAGATTTGTTCCTATTTCACTGTGCCCTTTAGCAAGTTCCTTGCCAGAGGACTTGGATTAGAGCACTATAGTTCCTTTAAACAGTTTGCAGCTAGAGGCTATGGAGGAGCAATTAGTCAGTTTTGAATAAATTACTTTGAAAGTTAAATTATTCCTTATTGCAGTCTGTGTGCTGTTTTTTAAACACAGCACTGGAGCTGTGCTCATGTAGTTCTTTGAATCAGAAAAAGAGCAAGTATTGATTCATTAGATTAATATTTTAAACTTAGAAATATGCAATTATAGATACTAGTATTTGTTCATGGAACTTGGATTGAGATGAAAAATTAATTGGCTTTAATTTCATTTGTAAATATCACTGGAGCTGCAAAATACTCCTTTGCTTTTCATTTGCTCAGCTCTTTAAACTCTTCCTCTGGGACTGTTTAGTGATTGCAAGTCATCGATGTGCTGGAGAAAATGCCCACGCCTGGAAAATAATGTTCAGTTTGCAGTTGTGCTGAGGCCTGTTGCCCAAAGAAACAGAAGTCTGAGCTTATTCCCTGGGTTTGTTCAGATGTGCAGAGTCAATGACTGTAAGACTTCAGGTGCAGATCAGACACGTTGCTACAGACCCAGAGATTTCCAGAATAAATGGAGATTTCAGCAGAAATGTGACGTGCCAGTCTCTTTCTTCTTCTCACTCAAAAATGCTCAAGGGTCAGATTTTCACGGATGAGGCTTCTTCAGTCATTTCTCTGGCTTGTTTGTAAATCAGTGCCTTTTTTCTTTGTAGTCTGGAGAACGCTCAGTATCCCTATCAACTCTACATTGCTCCTTCCACCAGCAGCACAGAGCGGCCCAGCCCAAACGGCCCCGACAGACCCTTTCAGTGTCCCACGTGCGGGGTGCGCTTCACTCGCATTCAGAACCTGAAACAACACATGCTTATCCACTCAGGTAAGAAACACCACTGCTCCCCAGAATTCCTGATTCACAGCCTCGCTGTGCAGCAACTGTAATAATGCAGGTTTTTTACTCACCTGCCAAGTGCTTGAGAGTTGATTTCAGAAAGGCTGGGTAGAGGTTTGTCTCGTTTAATGCTTGTTTTGATGCCTGGAGTCTGACTGATCGTTGTGTTCAGGGATGATTAGCATTTGTGTGGACTGAAAAAACCTGATTGCCTGGAACTCATCAGGATAAGTCATTTTCCTGAAAAAGATCTGAGATGAAATAAAGTATACTTGGCCCTTTTTATGGAAGTAAAGAAGTAGATTGAAATTCTTCCTCTGCTATGTTGTAATGCTCTGCTGTGTTTTAGAGGAGACTTGCAACCATAAGAAAATATTATCTGTGTCCTTGCATTGAAGAATGTTGTATGCCTTTGGATCTCAGAAGTTTTGGGGGGATTGCAGGACAACTGAGTTGGTTTGATAATCAATTTAGCTCCTGCAGATAGCACAAGCAGCCAAAGGTTTGTGTGAATGCCTCCTCTGGGCCTTGATCCCCAAATTAATTTTGATTTCTAACCAAGCATGAATTCCCCAATGTCTTTGCTATTGGTTTTTTCAAGACTTGTCAGCATTATCTGGCAATAGCATTGACATTTGAGGGAATAAAGGGAATATTGAAGGGTTATTGTACTTGGGCACTAAGACTCATGTTTTGGCATCTCCTGGTTTGAGTCTGACTCTTACCTGCATACAGAGGCTGTACCATTCTGGGACAGAGCAGCCACAACTGACAAGGTCTGATTTTTTCACTGTCACCAATTATTTGTCAAATCCTTTCATGCAAAATAACCAGATATGTGTTTAATACTTTAAAAAGCAAATTCTGTGGGCATATCAGGTGTGAAATGATCCCAAGCCCGTTGTTAAAATCTGACAGCAAAGCATCTCTGGCCAACCTGTCACCTGGCAACCCCTGGATAAAGTTGGGAGAGATTTGAATAGCTGGTTTAGAATAATTAACATGCAAAAGAACTCTCAGAGCTTGTAAATGTTGAAAGTTTTCACATGAGCAAAATGGCTAAAGAGATTTCCCTCAGACTACCAGAGGAAATAGATGCCCTTGGACAGTAGGGAAGCATGAAAAGTTTGAGCTCCACCAGACCATATTCCAGTTCATTAACTTGTTTTCACATGCTTAACAGGGCGTTTCAGTGTAACCTTAACTACAGCTTTCTCTGTCTAAAAGCCCTCAATTAAAAGTTCACCTCCTGCTTTGAAAGTAAGGAAAGCAGAGTGAAAGACTGGGGGAATTAACAGCCAGGGCTGATGCACATTCAGCCTTTTGAAAAAATCTTTTTTATTCCTTGACAGCCCTATTATGAATAGAGCTCCATATTCCAGGTTCTTAGGCTCATGTTTGGATTTTCCCACTTTCTGGAGTTCAGACTTTTTATTTAATCAGAAGGTTTTGGTGACTCAGACTTTTATGTTGTAATAGTTCTGTTTATGTCATTACACACTCAGCCACTGCAGCCTGTTGCAGAGCTCATATGGTTTTGGATAAGAAATGAAAAATGAGCTAGGAACTGAATTTCTAAATTAATACAAGAAAAAATGAGAGGCATGAAGCTTAACTGTCTTAGAGAGCTGTCTGTCATGCAAAATTGCTGAAAATTCTTGTACAGTGTATTGGTTTTGCTTGGCCTGGTTTTTGGTAGCAGGGGGGGCACAGAGGTGGCTCCTGTGAGAACCTGCTGGAAGTTCCCACCATGTCCAGCAGAGCCAATCCCTGATGGCTCTGAAGATGGACATGCTGCTGGCCAAGGCTGGACCAATGAGAGAGGTTGGTAACGCCTCTGTGGTGACATATTTAAGAAGAAAATCAAAACAAAGTCACAAGGTTTTGCTTCTAGTCAGAGAAGAGGAGGAGGTGAGGACATGTAAGGGAAAACAACATGGAGACACCAAGGTCAGTGGAGAAGGAGGGGGAGGAGCTGCTCCAGGCGCCGGAGCCGAGATTCCTCTGCAGGCCGTGGTGAGACCATGGTGAGGCAGCTGTGCCCCTGCAGCCCGTGGGGATCCACGGGGG